>CM060172.1:9643860-10231360 GCA_030549775.1 Tamarix chinensis
CATGTGACCTCATCTTTGAGAATACACCTTCTAAATATCCCATCAATACTGTAATACCCCGTATTTTTAAAATCCAGATTTATTAAGGTTAATGATTTTATTAGCGTAATTTGATGTAAACAATTACTTATTTTAATTTCGATTCGTTTTATAGATTTATCGACGGTTTCGAATTCATAATTGAATGTAATTAATCATTGTCGTTGCGAACCATTCTAGACAAATTCGTTTACGACAATGATTCTATTATATTCTTATGAATTTGATTCTCGGTTAAAAATATGTATTTCCGTTGTTTCTCATATTTTTATTTTAAATATTTTTAGATTTTTTTTCAATTATAACTTCGTCATGTGCTAACGGTGTATTTTGAGTTTATATTTCGTTGACGAAATATATTATTTTAATTATAGAATTTCTACTTAAATAGTTAAATTTATTTTAATAATTTTATCCGTAGAAAATAATTCCGACTTTAAATTTATTCGTTTTCGGTAATCGTTAATATTTTCGGAAAGTTTTAAATTAAAAATATTTTCAGAGTTTATTTATAAAATTCTTTCTGGAGTTAATTCTCTTTCGTTTTATGCTTTTTGGTTTACGGAAAACCGATTTCAGAAATTATTTAAATTAGTCTTGGTTTATTCGAATTTGACTTAAATATTTTATTATATATTTTTAAATATTATTTCGGGGTCTTATAATGTATTCCTGTAAGTAATATAAATGTTTTACGTTCGTTGGTAAATTCTTTAAAAAATATTTCCGAAATTCTTTATATAACTATTTTATTAATTTTAAGTCTTCTGATCCGTTCGAAATAAATTTTTGTTTAATAAATTTTAGATAAACTCTTTCAAATAATATTTTTAATATTTAGTATTTATTTCATATGTGCATTTAAAAAAAAACACACACACACACATTACTTGTCGGTGAAAAAAAAAAAACCCATGCCCCGACCCCCCTTCCTTTTCTTTTCCCTCTTCTCTCCCTTCCCTTCGGTTTTCCCTATTCCCCGACCCCCTGCGCCTTGCCCTGCCCCACAACCCTAGCTTGCCACCACCGCCTCCTCCGCTCCGCTCCGGCCAACCTCGCCAGCCACCACGGGCGACGCGACCACCGGCGACGCAGCACCAACCAGCTCGACCGCAGTAGTGGCAGCGACCACCAGCAGCAACGCGAGAGAAGCAGCAGCAGCAGCGGGAGCAGTCGCAGCAGCGGCGAGCCGCCGTCCGGTCACCGGCGAACTCGGGCGATCATCAGCGAGCAATCCTTGGCCTCCGACGAAGCTTCCTCGGCCTTCCTTTGCCCCGATTTATCGGTTTTTCGTTTGGTATAATTTCCGAAAAACCCTAACCCTTGTTTTGATTAATTGGGTATGAATTAGCTTATAAAAAGCTAAATTGATTGTTTGATTATGTATATATGTGTTGTAAGATTAATTTGGATAGGTTAATTGCGTGGTTGTGTTGGAATTTTGGAAAAATTGGATTTTTGGCCGGGTTATGCCCGAATTTTTTGGATCTGTCCGTTTTTGCGATTTCGGACAAATTGATTATACAATATGTTTTAAAATGTATCCAATTTCATTTTGGAACCGTCAATTTGAGAAATTTATGCAGGTTTTATCGGAATTTGATTCCTAGGTCAAATTTTGGATGTAATGAAATCGGGTTGTATAATTGAGCCGTTCCGCTCAATTGATTTTATAATATCGTTTAAAATGTATTTAATTTTATATTGGAAGTGTTGATTTGGAAAAATTGTGCGTAATTTATCGGAATTGAATTTTTAGGTCAAACCTCCCGCGGGTTTAAATTGGATTTTGTAATTGGGTTATTTTATTCAATTGACTATATAAATTATATTAGAATATGTTTAATTACATTTTCGAACCGTCAATTGGTATGTTTTGGCGATAATTGATCGGGTTTGCGTTCCGGACTCAAAAACCCTAATTGTGCTAAATTGGATATTTCTGTTACCAGTTTTGATCAATTGATTAATTCATATGTTATAAAATGTTTTTAATTGTATTTCTAAACATTCAATTTGATTAAATTTATAGAATTTTACTGAATCGTATTTTCGGGCTTAAAACCTTAGATTTTAAGTGAAATTATGAAATTGGTTATTTGTGTAGTTGTTTTGCTAAAATTAAATTTATAAAAGTAGTTGAAATGATCATAATTGTATTTTAATGCCTTTAATTGGAATCAATTGATTTGAATTGACGGAGTTTGTGTTGTAGACTTTAAAACCCTAATTTTAAAAATGGATGGTCTGGAATTGGTTAATCGGAAGATTGTTTTGTTGAAATCGATTATCTGGATTTATCTAAAATTAGTTTAATCGTGTTTTAAAACTATCAATTTGGGGTAATCAAAGTGATTTGGTCGATTCATAGTTAGGCATTTAAGACCCTAATCTTCGGGGATGATTTTGTAGAATTGATTTTGCTATATGTATTTTATCTAATCGGTTTCTATCTTGGGGTTTTAAATAATTTAAATTATGTTTTAACCTAATCGATTTGGATTTGATTCTAAGTAAATTGGTTGGGTTACTTATTCAATTATAAAACCTAATAAATAAGTCATTTTCGATAAATTAACTTATGATTGATTATTCTGTCTCAGGCTTTCCAAATTAATTTGAAATTTCCTAAGTGTATTTGTATTAATCTGTTTGATATATATTTAATCTTAAAACTTAATAGAACTATGATTTTAAGTCCTAAGTTTTGGACACGTTTTCTAAGAAAAAATAGTTTGTGTTTCTTTGTATCGAGTAAATTATAATAATTGAAATTATTGATTGATAGGATAGTTTCTAATTTAGTTTTCGATTCCATCGGATCTAGGAAAGTATTATCGTGGATCCACGAGTTAGTGATCTCTCTCACCCTCTTATGTCGCGTAGCTAGCTTCGGATCTAGGTAAGTTCTCTACTTACCTCTACTTATGGGTATTTCGTAAGGATGTGGCTAAGGTCCCTATGTGTTATGTGACTTGCATGCCTTAGATGTTTTGTATATATACCATGTCCGGTTGTGTATCGTATGGTTGTCCTTAATGTGTTTTATGCATAGCGCAGCTTCGAGTTAAGGGATGTGGTATGCGTTTTCTTACGACATGAATGTGATGTCCATATGTGGTAATTATGATGTGCTGTGATATGATGTAACCCTCTAGGACATGCATGCTAGGGTGATTATTATTATTATTATTATTATTATTATTATTATTATTATTATTATTATTATTATGACATGGAGATAAAAGAGCAGAAAGAAATAATTGGGAAGTGAGTTGCTAAAAGGGAGTATAAGGGACCCGATTAGGGTTTTGGGAAGAATTAGTAATATGGAAAAGGCGGAAGTAAAAATGACTAACGATGAGTGAGGTGCGGGTTGAGAGTGAGAGTTTATGTTGTGAGGAATGATTATGGGTGTTTTGGGAAAGAAGAAATATTGGGTGAAAAGGAGAGGTTACTTGTGGGAAAAGAAAGGTACTAGGGTTGAAGTAGCCAATTAGGTTTTCAGAGTCACAGGTGGAATCGATGGGTAGAGCGATGTGATTTGGGGTTGGAATTAAATGAGGTGAGGTGTTGATGATAGATGAATTAATGGTAGTGAAATAAGAGGAAGTTGGGCCACATAGGTCCAATTGGGGTTTCAAGGGAAACCCTAGAGGCTAATGACGGGTGGAGTTGGTCTTTATTATGTGTAAGTATAGAAGGGAAATGGATATCGAGGTGTGATAAGGGGTGCACGAGTTCCAAGATATGGGATGTGCCCTCCTGGGAGGATAAGTGTGGATATAGTTAGCCATGCATGTCAAGGGTAAAACACTTTCAAATAAGATACGTTAAAATACTAATTACTTAAAGAGAAAGATGCTGAGTCGGGGCCCAGACCGGTCCACCGGCAAATAATAGTGGCCAGGAGCGTTCTGCCCTGTACATATCTCCGGTCCACCGGCTATAATAGTGGGGTTCCCGCACTCACATGGACTATTAAAGAATATGTGTGGAATGAATATATTATTGATAAGAATAAAGAATGAGTCACAAGCACTTACAGTGAAACACCATACGAGTCGGGGCTAGACCGGTCCACCGGCAAGTAATAGTGGCCAGGAGCGTTCTGCCCTGGAGACCGAGCCACCGACAAATAATAGTGGCCAGGAGCGTTCTGCCCTGTACATATCTCCGGTCCACCGGCTATAATAGTGGGGTTCCCGCACTCACATGGACTATTAAAGAATATGTGTGGAATGAATATATTATTGATAAGAATAAAGAATGAGTCACAAGCACTTACAGTGAAACACCATACGAGTCGGGGCCAGACCGATCCACCGGCAAATAATAGTGGCCAGGAGCGTTCTGCCCTGGAGACCGAGCCACCGGCAAATAATAGTGGCCAGGAGCGTTCTACCCTATACATATCTCCGGTCCACCGGCTATAATAGTGGGGTTCCCGCACTCACGTGGATTAATAAATACTGTGGTGTGAAATGACTACTTTTAATAAAGACTCAAAGGAAATAAGTTTAATTGGAATATGGTCAGCTTTTATTATCTGTATTACTACATGCTGCTTACGTGAGTATGTCACGCGTTGAGTTTCCAATAAAATAGATTATTCCTACTTGAAACGCATGTGCCACTTTATATTTCGGTTATACCATGCTTATATGTTTAAATGGGATGTTACATATGTTCATAGGTTACTACAGGTGTAGGACAAGAGTCATGTTGTGGGTTGTGAGTATGTCTGATATTGTATTATAATTTAATATGTACTTGATGTTACAGTTTACGTCTCTCCCATAAGATAGGGTAGTGAGACTTACTCAGTACTGGACCCGTACTGATACTACACTGTTTGAATGGGTCCTGTGATGATCCACCGATGGTAGGGAGCAGACCTTTGATGCAGGTTTTGATCGGTTACTAAGTTGGGGGTGGAAGGCTTGGCTTGAGTGAGTAGGCGATCCGGATATTTATTCCCCGGGATTTGTTTGTTTAATTGTTTCCATCTTTCGAAATTACAAGGGTTGTATTTAAATTTTCAAGGATTGTGTAATTGACTTTTAAATTTCTCGCAACACTATTGTGCTTTTAGAATTCGGATTTAATGGTTGACAGGTTTTAGCCTTGCATCTAACATGAGATAGATGGTGGACATTTATCTTGTGTTAGATGTGGCGGTAACACTTCCTAAATTCGCTCCTAGCTTCCGCTCTATTCTTTCAAAAAAAAATTTTCAGGAGTGAAATTTGGGGGTGTTACAAATACACCGTTTGTATAGAAATGGTTTATCCCAAAAGTGATACTTCAAGTTTGCAAAGAACTTCTTTTTCTTTTGATAGCTCATACATGGAGGCAAAACTCCATGTACTATGTAGTTGACAAATTCCACATACCATAGTGATTTCAATATTTCTATGGATAACAACTAATCATATAGGAAGGAGCTATTTATTTATATTTCATCATCCTCCCTATTGTGTGGCTCTTTTTTCATCCTCAACAAATAGTCTGCCACATTATTTAATACCCTTTTGTGAGTTTTAACTGCATATTTGAGCGCAACATAATATGTTATTTGTTTGTGCAGGTGTTGTATAAGTTTAATATAGTATGAAGGTTTACATGAGAAACACGAGGATCACATGTTAATAAGCATGGACCATGTTTCTTTGATAAATCTTTGATTTGTCTCGAGCAAAAAATAAGAGTAAGGAAATAAACATGGGGTTCCCATATTTCCAAAACATGTACCATGTTTTTGCTATATTTTTAAACATGTTGATTTTTTATCGTAGGATTTTTTTTCTTCTATAAAAGGAGACATATTAAAACCCTAGCCATCTAAAGTCATGTGTCCCAACTTCTTCTTCTTCTTCTTTCCCATAGAATTCTCTATTCAAAGAGAATTATAGATGTGTGTAATTGATTGATCTATCTACACAAGAGCACAAATAAATATCTCTATTTTTTCCTCAATTATTCTATTTTTGTTATTGAATTCTCAATTGTTCATATTCTTGTTAATTTTGACTTGGTTGGGATCTCTCTAAATCCATGCTAATTTTGCAACAATTTTGAATCAGAGTTGGTTTGTTGAAGAGATCCAATTATCGGGATGGGTACAAGATTTAAATATAGAGAATTTTAATCAATATCTCATGTTTGGATAATAGGAATTGAAGATATGGGTGATTCTAGTTTATAATGGGTTAGAAAATTATTTATTCGATGAATTAAAGAAGCCATAATCAATGACAGATAAGATATTTGAAGAATTAAATCTAAAGTCCCTATCTACCATACAATTATGTTTGTCTAACAAGGTATTGCAAGAAGTGGAAAATGAATCAACATTAGTTGCCTTGTGGTTGAAGCTGGAGTCATTGTATACAAAAAAATCGGTAGTAAATTAGCTATTATTGAAGAGTTGTCTTTATGACCTAAAACTATGTGAGTGTCAATATGGATGAACTTGACTATATAGTTATGGATTTGCATAATATAGCTATTAAATTAGATGATGAAGATTTAGCTATTATGTTGTTATGTTCCTTGAATACAAGTTTTAAATATTCTATTGAGGCTATTTTGTATGGGAAGGATGAGTTAGTCGTTGAGGATGTGAAATTAACCCTAGTACAACAAGAGTTAATTGATAGTCAGTTGAATTATAGTGGTACTTCTAGGGACTCACACAGTGAGGGATTAGTAGCCATAGGGAGGATATAGGAGCGGGGGTCTAGTGATAGAAAGAAGTCCATATCTAAGTTGAAGAGTAGACATAAGAATGTGACATGTTATGAGTGTCACAAGAAGGGACATGTTAGGAATTTTGTCCTAACAAGAAGCCCAGTGCTATATTTGGTGAGTCATCCGGTACAAATGATGATGTTGTAGTTACCCATAGTGATACTGATGGAGAATTGTTGTCAGCGATCAATAGACAGAATAAGATCAGTGATAGATGGATCTTGGATTATAGGTGCTCTTACCATATATATCCCAACAGGAGTTACTTTCAGATGTTGGCGATGACTTAGGGTGGAGTTGTCTTGATGAGGAATGATTCTGCATACAAATTTGCTAGGATTAGGATGATGAAAGTTAGGATGCATGATGATGTGTTCAGGACGCTGTCCAACATGACACATGCCCCAAAGATGACCAAGAACCTCATCTCTTTGAGCTCCTTAGATTGTAATGGGTACCTATGTGTTATTGAGGATGGTAACTTGAGAGTTACAAAAGGGGCTCTAGTGGCAATGAAGGGAAAGTGGGTTGGGACATTGTATGAGTAGGTGTGTTCCATTATTATAGGGAAAATTGTTGTGACATCACTAAGGTTATCAGAATCAGATGTTACGAGACTTTGGCATATGAGAATTTGACTCATGAGTGTCAAGGGTCTGTTTAAGCTCTCGAAGACGGGTTGTTGGATGGACAAAGTATAGGTGTGCTTGGAAAGAAGAAGAGTGTTAGCTTTTTGGCAACTAAGAATAGTATAAGGGAACCTCTCGAGTATATCCATTCATATTTGTGGGATCTAGTGAGAGTGGTTTCCAAAGGTGGTTTCCGGTACTTGCTCACATTCATTAACAACTTATCTAGAAAGGTATGTGTATAATTCTTAAATCATAAGAATGATGTGTTTTGTGTTTTTAAATACTAAAGATGTTGATAAAGGAGTAGACTGGGAATTAGGTTAAGTTTCTCATGATAGATAATGGTCTTGAGTTTGTTGAGTAGAGTTTCGCTGAATTCTGCCACGATCATGTGATGTAGGGACACTGCACCTGTGTTGGAAGACTACAACAGAATAAGTTTGCTAAGCTAATGAATGGAACCCTATTGGATAAGGCTCATTATATGTTATCACAAGGAGAGATAGGTAGAGAATTTTGGGTTGAGGCGGCTCATATAGAAACATACCCGATGAACTAATCACCAAATCTATCCATTGATTTGAAGACACTTGAGGATTTGTGATCTGGTAAGCTAGTTGATTACTCTCATTTGCATGTCTTTGATTTCCCTGCTTATGCTTATGTGAATGATGGTAAACTTGAGCCTAGAGCCAATAAGTGTATCTTTCTTGGTATTACATCCTAAGTGAAGGAACATAGGTTATGGAATCCAATTACATCCAAGTTCTTGACCAATAGGGATGTTACCTTCAATAAGTCTGTGTTCCTCTAGAATATAGAGTGTTATGATGGTGTCACTAAGAAGGTAGAGCATGATAGTTATTTGGGCTAGGTAGAGGTTGAGGTTGAGTTAGATGACAAAAGCCCTTTTGATAGACCCATTATTCCTCAAGTGGATGGATTCACGTAGTAGGTGAAGCAAAGGGACATTACCCCAAGTAGAGGATGGAGGATTCTCAAGTCTCCAATCAGGTACGCTTATATAGAATTAGTTAGTCATGCTTTATCTAGTGTAGACACTATTTTTGATGTGTATGATCCAACATCATTCTCAAAAGCTATTGAGAGCACTAATTCTACTGAGGGGTGTGCTACTATAGAGAAAGAGATATAGTCCTTATTAAAGAATTATACATGGGAACTAGTGAAGGTACTGATTATGAAAAATATTATTGATTGAAATGGGCGTACAAGTTCAAATAGGGAGCTTTAAACCTCGAGAGACCAAGTTATAAAGCTCATTTCATTGCACATGGATTCAGTGAGATTCCAAGTGTGAAATATAACAAGGTATTTTCTCCTTTGGCTAGATAGACTTCTATTCGTACTTTACTTGCGCCTGTAGCTATACATGATTTTGAGTTGGACTAATTAGTTGTTAAAACTACACTATTGCATAGTGAGCTTGAGGATGAGATTTACATGTGATAGCCTAATTGGTTTGTGGTTGAGTGGATGTGTGATCATGTGTGCCTATTGAAGATGTCACTATAATGTTTAAAGTAGTATCCTAGATAATGGTATAAATTATTTAATTAGTTTATTCTTGAGCATGGTTTCTCTAGGAGTGAGTATGATGGATGTATGTACTTGAAGGAGATGGAGGGTTAGGGTTTTACAAATTAGGGTTAGGGTTTGATTTGGATGAGTTGGAGATGATGATTATAGATGGGAATGGCACTGATTATAGAGATTAGAAAGATAGTACTTATTCTCTAATTCACATAGACAAAGAGATTAAGTGTTTCAAGATTAATCATTCACACAAATTTAATTTAAAATTGAGAAGAACTCACAAAGAATTCAATAAGCAACACTTGAAATTTTTATTCAAATTCCATCATCTCTTCAACATGTGTTCTATGGCTTATATAGCCAAGGCAACCGATTAATATATACAAGATATTGCCATCTACTAGCTAAAGGACATTAGAAGATATAATTCTTCAAAAGATAGACTTATGCTACTTTATTATCTAGCTAATCTTTAACTTGACTAATTAATTAATTAAACCAACTAATATGTGCGTCCAAGCTACCTTTTACTTCCCCCCCCCCCCCCCCGCGCACGTGTCCATGCACTCTATACATATCATGCACACGCCATATATTCCTAGTAGCTTGCATTGTACATTTTATCTATAAATAGCAACGTAACCATCTGTTTGCCTTCAATTTTGTGGGAGATCCTTTCTAAATGAAGACCAATGGGTTGCATAATGATGAATACCAAGTCTTGAGTGTTTGCTCTTGTATTAAAAACACTCAAACCAATGATTTCCTAACCAACCACAACCATAGTACTAAATAAGCTGCCAAACACAATCCCTCCCTGGGTGGTTCTTACCATATAGCTGACAGATGAAACGCCTCACACCCAGATAACTCATGTGTCCTCTAAAGCGGGGTACCACTCCTGATTGATGGCTATTTGAGGTCTACAACCTCTTATCTTCCCCACGGCACTGGCTGGCCTCAAACCTCCTCTTGGCCTCTAATTGGGCACTACAAGCTGGAGCAATCACTGATGCCTCTAAGGCATAATCGTATAAAGCCTACAGGTTCTATACACAAGTCCCCACTAGTGTCTCCTCATGCCTCAGACTCAACCCTAATTGGAAATGATGCACCTTCATCCTCTCATCAAAGTCGAACTCTATAGCAAAGCAAACCAGATCCAAATAACAAATGTAGTACTCCCCCACCGAAGACATCGAGTGCAACTACAATAAATTAGGATACCACACCCACCAAATGTGGTCAAAGTACACCAAGGGGGATTATACAGGGATACCTCACACACCACACCATGAATGTCCCAACCACAATGACTAAAAAGTTGGGATACCACACCTACCTAAGAAATGGATAATACAAAGTGCCAAGGGGATTATACTAAGATACCTCACCCACCCAAACTAGACATTGATACCATGATGGTCTCCCACAGTATAATCATATACCTCAAAGATATACGGATACCCCTCTACCAATTGCAACCTAGTAGAGAAGAAAATAGGTACTAAGTGAAAATTATAACTAAGGGCAACCTACCCATAGCTCCCGACAGCTACCCCGAGAGCTAAAAAATGCTCGAATGAAATCTTAAACCATTAATTTATGTTAAAAATGATATCATAAATCACAACAAAATCCACACATAACTAAATTAGGTGTTTCCAAGTGATAAAACCAAACACAAATAAAATCCATTATTTAACCAAATTGGGTTTTTCCAAATGATACCACCAAACACATCACAAGGTATTAAAGCCACCATTTTTATGTTTAGATATGACACCAACTCATTCACAGAGCATAAAAGACACCAATTGGGTGTTTAGAGATGATACCAAACTTAACTAAAAATCAAGTCTCAAATACCACCATGGTAATCCATATTAAATCTAGCCAATCTTAATTGAAATCATTATCAAAATATTGTAAATACATAGAAGTATCAACACAAAAGGTCCAAGAAAAAAAAGAACAAATTATAACCAACCACGTGACTTCCAGTCGAACCAATCGATTGGTCCTTTAAACCAATCAATTGGTTTGGTCGTACGAGACCTGGACTAATATAACACCAAAGAACCAATTGACTGGTTGGCCTTGCCGATCTAATATTCATATGAACCAATCGACTGGCTTATTTCAACCGGTCAATGGATCTAAGTAGATACCAACCTATTTTGGTCTACAGGGAAACTAACTAATGGGTTTGACCACCCGATCGGCTGGTCATAGTAACCAGTTGATTGGTTTTATCCAACCAATCAATGGGTCTACATAGAAACCAACCCATTTTGGTTTTTAGGTACACCAGCCGATGGGTTTGACCAATCGATCGACTATTCATTGAAACTAGTTGATTGGTTCATCAAATCAATCGACTAATCTCGTGACCAACCAATCTAAAACTCTAAACCATTCGACTAGTCTGGATAAAATACAACCTAGACTTGCAAAACACACACCAAACTTTTCCACACTTTACCATATTAATCCTAGCATGCTTCTATGTTAGAACACACATAAAAATACATGTTGCACACATAGAATCACATGGATATATGGTAATGTACATAGTTAAACAAATCATGCTCAAACAACTTATTTTATGCTTAAAATTAAAGAATTCTAACAACACTAACTTGGGAAGAATTATCACATGCTCATCTCATGGAACATAGTTAGATCATATTCATATAATTACTAAATACATGGAACCCTAATATACCACATAAACCTATTTATGTCGGAGATAATAATGCCTTACCTTGAAGTAATTCTTGTAGCACAAAATTCCTATCGGATAGCTTATCTAGCAGAACTTTGATTCCTAAGAGAATTAAAGCAAAAACAATTAAATTCCTATTTAAATTTCATTAAGAGATGAAATCTTCAACCTTTCTCAACCTCAATTCTTCCTTACTTAAGGAAAGTAGGAGAGAACTAAAATCAAAATTAGAAGAAGGTAAAGGAACATAATTCTTGCACAATAAAAGGAGAAAATCAAAGAAAGTCTCTATTTTTTTAGTAAAGGGAAGAAAAAGGGAAAATAGAAGGGTGTTCAACACTTGGGGAAATTTTCTATAAGGAAAAGGGAGAAATGAGTAAGAACACAAGTGAAGAATGAGAATGGTTCATAAATGAGAAGTATAGAGATACGACTGGTTGAAATTCTTTGGAGAAAGGGTGATAAGACTAGTGAGGTTGAGTGTAGCTAAGACAAGAAGTAATGGCCAACTTGATAGGGTAGTGTGGGGTTGAGTGTAGTAAAAAATGAGTAGTGGGTTGGAAAGTTAGTGAATGGTGCACAGAGTCAAACTCACAAGCCTAGCTACCAAAGAGAGAGGGACGGGTAAGGGAGAAAGAAAAGGTAAAGCTTGCCTCAAAAGTTCCTTTTGGGAAAATTTTGGTTACTTAAAATCATGTAATGATCTAAATAATGTGAAAATAATCTTAGAGCACTAAAACATTCTTATTAGCATGATTGGATTAAAATAAGAAGTTTTCATAATCATGCAAAAAAATTCAAATAACTTAGAAAATGGATCTGAAATCACAGGATAACCATCAATTGGTTTAGGCAAACCAGTCGATTAGTTTGTTGAGGAAAAGAATGTCTATTTCCCTAGTGCAAGAGTCAATTGGTTGTGTAAACTTGTCGATTTGTACACCTAAAATTCACATTTTTATTAGAATTTCAAGTCCATTTCAAAATCAAACTCATTTATTTTGTATTAACATAATTCTAAATAAAATTTTATTGATTTTTGGATTGGATATTATGGCATATTTAGACTTCCAAGTCAAATGATACATTTCTTCTCATAGCGATCTACAAACTATATAAGTGGTATGCATACTTAAGGACTTGAGTGCCAAGGTTGTGTATACATTACTTAGGCCATGTGAATTCTTTGACATGATATCAGGAAGTTAGTGGTTGATTTATTAATTTGGTGTTATCCCTAATGATCATTGCTTTTTATTCTAGATTATACTGTGCTCAAGATTTAAACTCGGTTGAATTGAATTCAGTTAGAGGACCATTATGGTAACTCTTGAATAATTAGAATAGGGTTGGTAATAATTATATTATTTAGTGTCATCAATAAGCACTATATTTAACTATTTGGTTTAAACAATGAACACTTATTTGAATTGAGGAAGTTTCATGATTCAAGAGTTGTTACTTTATCGTTGACTTTTATCATATATTGATTGTAAGCTCAGGATTATCCTTATATGTTATTATCACATATGATTAAGTTTTTGTACATGATCATTATTTTTGTATGAATGAATGTAATGTGATCATGCTACCTATTCGAAGGCATTGCAATTTACTCAATATAAGGAAATTGTACTAACAATAACACATTTAGGTTGTTGCAAGTTTTGGTGGCAAATTTATGTTAGGTAACGGTGTTCAATCTATTTGGTGGATCTTGTTTAATTGAAGTGTCTGGATTTTGGGTTGGGAATTTCAAAATATGGGGTCTTCGGGTCCAATCTGAGTATGACCTAAAAAATTTGGGTTGGTCGATAATGACCCATGATCCCCCCCTCCTCGCATATTCACTAATCCATGACTCTATCCTTCCTAGTCCACTCCTCATTCCTCAGTCCTCATTATCATCAGCCCATTCCCATGTGTGATTGGCTCATGCTACCTCCTCTAAATCCATTTCCTTTCCTTTGATTCTCTAACTTTAACAGTTTGACTCCCCCCTCCCATCACCCCATCTCACTATCCACCCAATTCCCATACATAGCATAGCAGATGGATGTACGACTGATACCACCACACTCCCTAGTCCCCCTCCTCAACCCCTCGCCTAGCTCTTATAGGTTACAACTACTGGCCACTTGGCCCTAATTGAAAACTCTCGCTACTCGCACTACCGCACCACTCAATGCCAGCACCATGATACCAAGTGCCTCACCTTTGTATCTGAGTTCTCTCACCACTCACCAACAACCAAACTCATCACCAATTCCACCACTCACTCTCACTCTAGATGACACTAGCTAATAACCGCGTCAACGACTCGACCAAATAAGGCACCAGGTGTCCAGGCCTCCAGGCCTCACCGAGGCTACAACTCATCTTCATTAATCGTCATTCTTTTGTTTTTCTCCAAGATTTACCAATATTTTTGGCCTCTTCTAATCCCTCACCTTCTCTATCGCTGAAAGCTAGAGCCACTGCCTACCATTTTATCTTCATTAAAACTTTCACCTATAAGGTTTGGTTTTTTATTTTGTTTTGCTCCATACTTTACCAATTACCATTGATATGTGCTGATTTTTGAATGCTCGGATCTGATGTTTGCTAGACTCTTAAATCTACTGGTATTTGCAATCATTTGATCATTTGCCTACTAGTCCAAGCTAATTATTGATCATTTTCCTACATGCCCTTGGCTAATTAGCTTGTTGTTTGGCTATATGCATTACTCCCTCAAAAAGTGAATGTAGAAATATTTTCTTATTATTGAGGTATTAATTAATAATTGGTATGTGAAGTTGTAAACTTGTGATTACTCTGCATATTGCAAATATTTTTTTATTCGGTTATGATTTATGAACTATGATGGTTTTTTGTGAATATGTCAAGCTAATCACGTAATTAAGATTATTAACTTGCCAAATGAAGACAATGAATTATGCAAACAAAGTTGATCCATATGTATACTATATAGAGAGTAAAATAAGTATCCATGCAATACGTATATGACATACAGTTAGGTTGGGAAGAAAAAGAACACAAGCCTTTTAATTTTGATTAACTATAATAGGAAAGGTAAAAAGAATATTAGAAGGTAATGATGAAGAGATATTTGCTTTCAAACTAAATACCTTAGTTTATATGCCTTTCATAGTATATAATCTAATTAACACCTTAGAGTTTATATGCATTTCATAGTATATATCAATATCATCTTAGATTTGTTTAATGGGTTCTTAAAAATGTCAAATATTAGTGTAACAGTGTGCACTTGTTCCTATTTTTATTGTTTTCCTTTGTTTCTTATTTTTATGTATAAGAGGGAATCCTCAAGAATTTTTATTAATAGTGTAATATTTTCTCTACTTTTATCTTGGTAGTTTTCAAAACTTTATTATTTCTATTTAGAGAACATTGGTATGGACAAATAGATGACTTGTGTGTCAAATGAGTTCATAAAATCCATGTTGATGCCAAGTTTTGGATGAAAAAAGAATTGAATTATAAATTTTGATTTAAATAGGGTCGAAATAAGGTTAATTTTAAAAAAGGGTTAGTTTTGAAAATGTGTTAAATAGAAACAATTTAAAAATAGAGTCAAAATAAGGTTATTTTTAAAAAAGGGTCAAAATAAGGTTAGTTTCTAAACTAGGTTGAAAACGAGATGAAACGTGACCAATTTGAAAATAGGTTCAAAATAGAGGCAACCTAAATTTTACCCAATTCTTATATTCCGAGGCCAGGTGTAGTCCATTTTAAAACCGGTCTAGGTTTCGGGTTGTACTTTTTATAAAATTAGGCCTCCAAGCCAAGTCGGGCTAGGTTTGGCCTAGTGCCTACCCCTAGTTGTTATGTGACAATGCTTAATTAAGATACCTTAACTTAGAGTAGAATATAAAGTGGAAATTGGATACTTTAGGTTTAGCCTCCTAAATTTGAGGATCTGTAATAGCCTTTCCTTTTATTTGGTGGATTTTTTTTTCATCTATGGCTGGTTAAGACTCATCGTCTATTCTATAGGTTTTGCTAGACCCTATTAGAGTGTGTGTGCACTTATGGATAGGATAACCAATGTGATAAGTCTTTAGAATATTGTTATCACCAATATATTATGTCCTCTAAGATGTCTTAGATGTGATTTCTAATCATCCTATGGTTGGTTTTAGGGTTTTAGACTTTAATTTTCCATGTGACCTCCTAGTTGGTTTGCCCACTTAAATAATTAGAGGTTGTGATCACCTAAAGTAAATATTATTAATCACGTGTTTCATTATTTCCCATTTGATTTTTCATATATGATTAAGTGTTTCTATGTGTTTGTGTCTGTGTGTGTATTCATATTTCTATATTATACTTTTTTTTATATTTAAGTGTTACTTAGTTATTTCTCTAACTAACTTATTACACATTTTAAATGGGATTGTGCTAATCCTTGATGTACATGGTGAGCAGAGGACCTAGTTTAGATTGAGGATGAACATATTCAAGGTGTAGATGGCATGCAAGGTGAGGAAGAATGAAAGTTGTGGTGATTTAAAGAGTTTTATTTATCGCTAATAAATAATTTCTTAAATTATGTTTGTATTAACCTTTTCAATATTATATTACATTTAATTAGTTTTGTTGAACTTGTTAAACATTGTTATTTCCATTTATTTGAGTCTATAATAAAGTTTGATGATTTTTTTATTGTTATTTTAATTAGCCTTAGCAACTAATGTTAGTAGAATAATTGTGCCTATCTACACTAGTTATGGCGGTAATACCCAAATTGTATTTTGCTTCCACATGTATTTTTCATCATTTCTCAAGTGAATTTTTTTTTTCAAAAAATGGGGGTGTTACAGCAATAGGGCACACTAGATACACATGAGTAAGGCCGCAAAAATAGCAATAAACAAGACACAGCAACACAAATGCAGTGATGCGAGGCCACTATGAGCCCATTCGATTGTAAGTGAGGAATGGTTGACCTCCGACAATGCTTCCCCAGTCATTACCCACTCTGATCCTCAAGAGTTTGTTTAGAATAAATTATTAAACCATAACATCTAAATTCAATTGATTTTCTATAGATTGGGTTAAATTAAGTTAAATTAGTTTTTTAATTATATATATATGGATTTTATGATGAATTTGGATGCAATAATTACATAGTATATGTTTGAATTGTAGAAAAGTAGATTTTTGATCCGGTTATGTCTGTACTTTTTGAATTCGTCCAATTAATCTATTTTGGAAAATTTTATTTTACAACATGCTTTAAAATTTATCTACTTTTATGTTGGAGCTATCAATTTAAGAAATTGGTGTAAAATTAATCAGGATTAGATTTTTAGGTCAAAACTCATATAGATTTAAATCGGATTGATCTATCAATTAAAAATATTAAATTGATTACACAACTTGTATATGAATATGTTTAATTTTATTTCCAAATAGTTAATCCAGATGCTTGAGTAAGATTTCATTGGATTTATATTCTGGGCTCAAATACCCTATTTATGTTAAATTATGCTTTCCTTTATTGTTTTTAATCAATTGATTATAAAATATGTTATAAAATAAATCTAATTTCATTTTAAGTATTAAATTTAAATATTTTATTAAAATTCAACTAAATTATATTTTTAGCCTAACCCTAACTTTCAAATGAAATTATGATACTATTCATTTATTGTAACACCCTCATTTTTATTGTCACAAAAATTCATTTTAAAATATTGCGAAAGCAAAAAACAGCAAATACACCTAGGAAATATAGGGTGTTGTCAGCACACTTAACACCAAATAGACATCCGCACCCATCTTATGTGAGATACAAATCTAAGGAAACAAACTAAACTGATATAAGAAATAGAGTGCATAAAAATACATTATAGAAATAATAATCTTGAGTGTTTACAAATGGAGCAATGTTGGGTCCCAAAACAACTAAAATGTATTTTAGAATAGAATGCATGAATTACTGAAATACAAAATAGGTGAGACATATATAGGGAAAGCCCCAAAACTCTAGTTCATTAAGGCCCCATAAAATATTTGTGTGTGTCCGTGATCTCAAGTCCCCAAGCCCAACAAAACTAGGCTAACAAATGGCCATCCTCAAAATCAACACATGGTCATCTTCTCATGGGATTGAGTAGATAACCAAACAAATGGGTACATTAGTACACTATGTACTAAATAAGCCAAGTTTCCCCCTTAGTGGGAGTCATAAGCATGAAGGACCACAACATAGTATAGAAATCATGCTAAATACATATCATGCTTACATCCTACAAATAGATGTGTGCAAAATATCATGATCATAGAATGCGTCAGAATTTCATACCATACTCACATAGACATTTCATATCTCAACATGTTGATCATCATAATATATATATCATGGATAGCAACATATAATCACATAAGCTAATTATTCAACAATTCACTAGGCTCTTCTATAATCTACTTACACAAATTACTCATTTAACCCATTTTTAAAGTCATGTGTGCCATTAGATTAATTATTTGTGAGCCCTTATTCCTTTTTTGAGAAATGGACTAATTACCACCCTATGGTCTCACATACCATGGAAGTTTATCCAAACCAAAGGACATAAAGTCCAGCTAAAGCCAAAAAACCACCAACAAATATAAATAATAATAGAATTCAAGCAACCACCAATGGACATAAAGTTAGGTTAAAGCCAAGTAACCACCTAGGTGACTAAAACCTTTAGTATTGATACCCCCTAGTACATCATCAGTTCCTAGAGTACTGAGATCTACTAGAATCCTACTAGAAGGCAAAGGCCAAAGGCACCAATAAATACTTGAAGGTAGACTAACCCTTAGTAACTAATTAAGGATTGAATAATAAAAACTCATGAATTGCTCAATTATCTTTCACATTAAGTGATTTGTATGTTATTATCCAAGTTTATGTTATCACATAAGGTCCAAATAACAACATCGCAATGCATCCACATAATCACTGCATTATCACCCACCAAGTCATGTTGTGGAAATTCCATTTATTCTTAGATAATTTTAAATTAATCCATTAAGATCATATATTTTAGCCTACAATTAGGATTACATCATCCATTTGTAACATCATAGCATACATACTCAAAATTTCCTAGAAAACCTTCCAATGACACTTATTAAGAATCACATGAATTATGAATTAATTAATTCATCCAATAGGTTAGGTAATTCATTCCAATATGTGTGTTTTAATCATTAAAGAATGTTGTTACAATATAATATCAAGTCTCAAATCATATCGAGTTTAAGAGAAACAAAAATAGCACTATCTAGTCGAATTAGTTGATCGTTTTGCTCAGCCAAACCCTAGAGTTCCTCTCAAAACTAACTAATTAGTTTGGTCAGACCAGTTGAATGTTTGAAGACTAGTCCATTGATCAATTATTCTTAGGTTTCCCTTTCAAATCAATAGATGTGTTTAATAAGAGGGCAACTAAAGTTACCACGAATTACCTAGTTGATTGGTTAGGCTAACCAATCGATTGTTCTAAGATCCAATTAATCGATTTGGTTTAACCATACAATCAATTTGCTCTCAAACAACACAAAAAAATCCATTTAAATGTGATTTAGGCTCCAAAAATCTAATCGTGCCATAATATAGCATCAATAATACATAAAATAAAGGTTACACATGCTCAAGTGATAATCATATTGCATTCGCATAGAATCAACCATAATTTCTCATGAATTTATACTTTTCTTAGAAATATTAAATCTTATAACATACAAAACCAAATTAATCACAATATCATTTATGCATCCAAAGATAATAAATATACAAATTATAATAGCTTGCATGCTCATTACCCTATTTCAAAGGCAAAAATGACTTACTTGAAAGCTTAGTGAAATTTCTACACAAAGGAGATAAACCTTTGGCTGAAATATTTAAACTCTTAAAACCTTAGAAAATAAGAGATTAAAACTCATAAACCTTCAAATAATCTTATAAACTAAGAAATACAAATTAGGGAAAGAAGGTGAGATTGCTACCTCCAAGAAAATCTAATAAAAGAATTAGTTGAAAGTAAAAGGCTCAAAGTTTTCCAAATCTAACTCTTTCTTGATTAAGAATAAAATAAGTAGGAATTAGAGAAAATATCAAAAGAGAAGCACAAATTAGTTGAAAGCTCAAAATGGAGAAGAGTGGAGCACACGTGTTGGGAAAACTCTAAATATTTTTTAGGGCTAAAAAAATGTGAATGGGAGAGATAATTAGGGTTATATATAACCAGTGAATTGATTATGGAATTAGTGAGAGAGTGCAATAAAATTACAAATCCTAATTTTACCATTTGAATTTGGGCTTAACAATGAATTTATCAATAATAGTCTGACTTCAATCATATAGTTCAAGTGGTAATTTTCTAGAGATTGCATGTCAAGTTTGTCTAGATAATGGTCAAATGCAAAAAAGGAAATGGGCATATCAGTGTCGAAAGAAAATCTCCCAATTTTATAAATAAATTTGGGAACAAATCATTTTTTCTAGTTTATTACAAAGGAGAAAGGAAGTATAAGATAAAGGATGAAGTCAACCTCACCCTTTTCTACTAAAAACAAACCCTCGAATATGTTTGAGGCAAATATTGAAGTTGGGTAACTAATCAAAAGGGTTAAAAATTACTCAAGAAACATATTAGAGTTAGATTACCAAGGTTCTAAAATGTTAGAAGAATTTACTTATAAAAATAAATGCTAAAAAATACCCAGTTTGATAAACCAGTCAATTGGTTTAGTCAACTAGTTGAATGTGCTATATACCAATCAATCGGTTTCCCAAACCAACCAATTGGTTCCATCAAACTAAAAAGTTTGTTAAAAAATGGCAAGCCTACTTATTTGCTTATAAAACTAATTGATTGGTATCCCAAGAAAACTCATTTTGCCCAAATTTCCAAGCCTTTGTCCAATTCCTTTTCAAATCAAACCCAAACTATATTTTCAAATCAAGATCAAATATCATCCAAATTCCATTGCATACAAGAATTTCCCATTTCATAAATCTCAAACTTATGGGGCATTACATTTATATAATTGTTTCTTCCACAATTAATGTTATAGAATTGTTTGAAATAGCCTTAATTATGTTTAAGCACCTTCAATTTGGATTAGTTTCTTTGAATTATTTGCATTTGTATGTTTAGGCCTTAAAACTCTAATATTTTGGAATAGTTTATGAAATTAAGTTGTATTTGATTCTTTCACATATTAATCAATTATCTTTGATTTAAAATCAATTAAATTGAATTTCTAATTTATCGTTTAGATAAATTTTCTAAAATTAATTGGTTTTATTTTTTAGGTTTTAAACCTAATTTTTTAAGTAGGTTTTAATATAATTTACTTGTTTCCTATTATCCTAAATTTCTATTAGTTTCCTAACCTAATCCTACAATTTTTATCAACAATCTAGGAAAGCATTCATTTGGATCCTCAAGCTAGTAATATCCCTCTCTTTTTATTTTGCTAAGCTAGCCTTTAAATTAGGTAATTCTTTACTTACTTTTGCTTATGGTGGAATCATGCAATATATGAATTATTAGAGTTGAAGGTGATAAGTATGATTTATATGATTTATTTATGTCATGCACGTATCATGTCCTGTATAATATTTGTATGTATCTAAGAGTTTACAATTTTTAATACAAATATATGTTATCATGTTAAGATGTGTTTTATTTATAATTAGTTTTGAAAAATTGTAGAAGTGGTTATACAAGAATTAAAATTGTGTGATGTCTTATGATGGGCTTTTATTCCATGGAATTGTTGGGCTTTAATGCTACTTGAAATTGATTGGTATTA
Source organism: Tamarix chinensis (assembly GCA_030549775.1). Taxonomy (NCBI): domain Eukaryota; kingdom Viridiplantae; phylum Streptophyta; class Magnoliopsida; order Caryophyllales; family Tamaricaceae; genus Tamarix; species Tamarix chinensis. The sequence goes on from CM060172.1 coordinate 9,665,419, forward strand.
ATGTCTCTTGTAATCATTTGGCTTTAATGGCACTTTAAATAGTTCAACTTTAATGTCACTTAGAATAGGTTGACTTTAATACCACTTGAAATTAATCGTATTTAATGCCACTTAAAATTGATCAGCTTTAAGACCACTTGGAATGGATGTAATAATGGAATTGAATTGTGTGATAGAAGTGATTTAAGTGATGTTATGTGGGCTGATTTATGTTTGGTTACATTCTTAAATAAAGCATTGATTGCTTAAAGTAAAATATATTGAGTCGGGACTTATGCCACTCGAGGTAGCTATCTGATTTAGGTTTGGTATTTACGTGGTATCATTTTGATGTTTTCTCTTCCATGATATTGATTGCGTTATGAAATCTAGAAGGCATTTTCTACTTTATAGGTTTCTTGATATATTTTGACCCTATTAAGGGTATATATACTTAAGTGATTTGGTATCCAATTATTTTGTGGTCAGGTTATAATTCTGGGTGGGCCAACTAGGGATAGTATTGTTCATGTACTAGATTAACAATTATAGTTTCTTTGAATCTCCATCCTCAAGTTAATATAATAATGTTTGTGATCATAATAATGAGATATAATAAAATTTATTCATGTTCATTTATGGACTTTATATTTCATTATCCTATACAATTCACTCATGTTCTTACCTTGTTATCATGTGATATATTTTTTTTAATCACATGTGAGCCTTATGTGTAAAATGCTATCTTTTAAAATAGTTATGTTATTTAGCATAAGTTCATATTTCATTATACACTCATACTCATGTGTTGTATGTCTAGTCATGTATTTATAAGCATGATTCTACAATCTTATATTCTATTATATGTTATCATATATAATCATGTATACCTTTAATAATTATGATTATGATATTCTATGTTATTATGCCCTACTCTAGTTATAGCATGTATATATTTTTGTATTCATTTTATGTATGACTTTCCCTGATACCTTTTAAGAGAATAATTAATGTTATGTTACATACTTCATGAAAGCATTTGAGCTATTGTATGAGAGGAATGGTGTGTGTATCACATTTATACTTAAGCATGATTATAGTAAACTAAATATTAGCATGACCTAATGTAACACCCCCAAATTTACTACTAAAAATTTTCGTTTTAAGTGGAAGCGTATAATTAAATATGTGGGTGTTACTGCCATAATTGACATAAGTCTGGCTTACCCCACCATCCTTACGTCAATCACATGGCAAAATGATTAGAAATTTTAAAACATGACTAGAAAGAGATAAGATAACTTTTTATACATCAAATAAGTTTTTTGAAGATTAAATCCAATTACAATATCAAAATATAACAAAAAAGGATCCCATGGAACTAAGAGTCCAAAAAAGATATTCGGATAAAACTGTCAACCTGATAACATGACTCTACACCCAACCTCGTTATAAATGAATCACTCCTCCACATATATAGCATCAAAAGTTGCGAAGTCATTGACCTTTTCCTCATCAACTTGCAGATAAATATCTGAGTCGTCTACTCGTTGGATTAAACAGCAACCATGAAATGGATGATCGGTACGCTACGTACTGAGTAAGGTAACGGTACAGTCAATCCGGATTATGCATAATACAAGAATTCTTATAAGCAAATCATATATGCACAAATAGAAGAAAGCTAGATAACTGTTGATTCCAAGTCTTTCATTAGATATACCATATTCTAATCCTTTATTTACGTTGAGTTCAGCGACCCCACTATTCTTAAACGGATGGAACGGTCTGAAACACCTTTCGGGGACAAGACACCTGAGCCACTATTATTATCCGGTGGAATAGAGCCAAAACCTCTTAGAGTAAAAATACTTATGAGCCACTATTTATTAAACCGGTAAAACAATATAAAGCACATCTCGAGTACAACACACCCGAGCTACTATTATTATCCGGTGGAACGGACTCAACACCTTAGTCCTGACTCACGTAGTCTTTCACTTTAAATGATTAGCATATTTCTATTTATAATTTAACTCTTAATTGCATTTTCATTCACATTGGGTATGGGGCTCCACTATTTTTAATCCAGTGGAACAAACTAGAGCACCTCTCGGGGACAAAACACCTGAGCCACTATTATTATTATCCGATGGAATGGAGCTATATAAACACCTTGGCTCGACCCAAGTGATCTTTCACTTTACATAATTAATATCTTATTTAGATTTTATTATATATTATCATGCCAAACTCAAGACGTACAATTAAACACATAAATATGACCATGAATTATCCTTAAAAGGCCATAATGCCCTCAGAAAAATCAAGACAGTCATATTCTCCCAAAGCTTTATAAAACCCAAAGCATATACATTTCCATTTATTAACCGAAGTACATTTCCTTAGTTTCTGTAACACCCTAAAATTCACTATTTTTTTATTAAAAAAAACGGAAGCACTTAAATTAAAACCTATGAATTCTGGGGATATTACCGCCACACTTAATATCAGACTAATTAACTCCGACCGTTCCAGTAACAAGTGCTAAGGCTAAAAGAAATTTTTGTAAACTTTAATTAATACTTAAATCAAGAGTGCATATCATTCCAAAATCAGAGTACGCATAAAAGAATTATAATTCATGTCCAAAAAGAGAAATGATTGTACAACGATTAAAATTTCATCTCAAGTATTCAATACAAAGTAGTCACTCATAAAAGAGAAAATATCCGATATAAAAAGAATAATAAAAGGAGATAAAATAGCAAGAAGAGTGAATTCAGCCACGACACTCTCATATTTTGAGCCAATCACAAACTCAACACTTAGCTCCGCCTGATGTCTCGCCCACCTGCACAAAGTCAGAAGGGCCTACTACTCATAGGAATGAGCAACACCCATGAAAAAGGTGATCAGTACGCTACGTACTGAGTAAGGTAACCATGCACTAAGGCCAACACAAAAATCACATAAACCATGCAGAAGAAATAACAAAAGCATAGAGACCATCATGATAACATACTATCCTACAAACATTCTGGTAGATACATAAGGCCCAATTATAGTCTGGATTAATTACTTAATTAATCTCTGATCAAAATCGATTCACACATGGCTTTTTATCAAATCCATGCGAGTACAGGAACCTCCCACTATTTTAGCCGGTGGGCCGGTCACTTGCGGGACATTAGGTCCACACCACTATTATTCGTTGGTAGATCTATCACTTATAGGGTAAGAACCCTAACCACTATTCCTAACCGGTGGATCGGCTAGACCTGACTCAATAACCTTTCACTTTAAATAACTAATGTCTTAAGTATCTTATTCAGAGGCTTTCACCCTAGACATGCATAAATCACTCCCTTTACACTTATCCTCCAACTGATTTGTATCATATCGTGAGAACCCTGCACCTTCTAACTTGTCCAACAACCTTTCCTCTACACTCAAACTCACACCAGAGCTCCAACATTGAAATATGTGGGTCAAACCCACTACTACACACCTCCAAGTTAAATTATTTCCTTACTCTAGGGTTTTTTTCCCAAAAACCCTAGTTTAGACCTAAGTGGCCCATCCTACTCCACCTCACACAACCCAAATCATTTTAACACCCCATTTTTCACAACTCATCAATCCCTTATTCATCATCATACTTTATTCCCCAAGTACACACATGTTACCACCAAACCCTAGTTAGCCATATCAAAACCTTAGTTAACCACACCAAACCCTAGTTAACCACTCCAAACCCTAATTAACCACAACAAACCATAATTAACCACTCCAAACCCTATTTAACCATGAAAACCATAATTAGCCATTCTAAACCCTAATTAATCACAACAACCCACAATTAGCCACTCCAACCCTAGTTAATCACAACAACCCATAGTTAATCACTCCAAACCCTAACTCGGTCTTTTCCATACCCTTATAATGTCCTACTTACTATTTTTCACCCAGAACTTCTAAACACCCAAATAACTCTTCTATTACCTTCCTTACATCCTAAGTCAACTTTTCATACGTAAACTTTACTCCTATGTAGACACTAACCTCCCCATGCAAACCTTCAAACTTTTTCACGCAAACCCTAAAACTCCCACGTGAAACCCTAGATTCAACCATGCAAACCCTATATCCATCCATGCAAAACCCTAGACTCTACCATACAAAACCTTGGATTCAATCCATATAAAACCCTAGATGAGGTTCTCCCATACAAAACCATAAATTAGATTTTCCCATATAAAACCATAGATTAGATCCTCCCATACAAAACCATAGATTAGATTCTCTCATATAAAACCATAAATTATATTCTCCTATGTAACACCATAGATTAAATTCTCCCTCACAAAACCATAAATTCCCCATTTTACTCTTCCACTCATGGATCATTAAAATACTTAGGTCAACTCACATTCCTTGGTTAACTTCTTTCTCCATCCTCCTTTTTCATCCTTTCCCCCACACAAATCACATTAACATCCTCACATGCATGTCTAAAGGGTCACAAACCATTCATCACATATACATAATACACAAGCCATACAAATACACAAAAACGTGCTTCAACTCCACGCCATACCACATACGAAATAATTAATAATGATAAACATAGAATACATACCATACAAAGCACATAATGTATATAACCACACATAAGGTCTTAGTAACACCCTTACCTAAAACTACACTAGTCTTGGAGCACACTCCTACGCCTCCTTAGGGCTTTGACTGGTCTCACCTATATGAGGGAAAACTAAAATTTAGATTCCCTCCTAACAAAAATACTATTAATTACTAACTTATTCTAAGACTAGGCTTTTGATAAAATAATAAAATATTAATAATAATAACCATTAAATAATTACTAAATTTGGCTAAAAATATAAGAATTAATAGTAATATCATAAAAGTTGATAATATAAGGTTGGAGACTTTACCCTAATAATAATAATAGTAATGATACCAAAATAATAATAACAAAGATACTAAAAATAATATCAATGTTAATAATAATAATAATAATAATAATAATAATAATAATAATAGTAACAATAATAATAAAAAGGGCATTACTCAAAAACATAGTGAAATAAGGGCTTTGGCCCATTTACCAAAATAATAATAATAATAATAATAATAATAATAATAATAATACAAAAAATAATAATAGAAATAGAATATAAAATTAATGATAAAAACCATAATAATATTGAAAAATAATAATAATGGTAATGGTAATAATAATACTAAAAATACTAATAATAATATTAATATTATTCAAAATGGATGGTGAGATAAGGGCTTCAACCCTTCACCAAAATAATGCTAATAATATTATTAGAACATTATTAATAAATAATAATAATAATAATAATAATAGTAATAAAATAATAACAAAAATTACAAAATTATAATAATAATATTAATGATGATGATGATGATGATGATGATAATAATGATAAAATAACCTAAACCGAGAGTAACAAAAGTTAGGGTTTTCGACCCTACTTCAAAATAGTAAAAGTATCATTAGTGATAATAATAATAATAATAATAATAATAATAATAATAATAATTGCATAACAATAATAGTAATAATAGCAACACTAGTAGTAAAATAGTTGTAATAATGATAATGAAATAATAATAATAATTTTGAAATAATAATAATAATAATAAATAAATATATATATAAAATAAAAACTCATAATAATACTAATAATATTAATAATACTAATAATACTAATAATCTACTAAGCTAAATAGGGTTGGCCTTGATAAAAATAATAATACTAATAATGTTGAACTTAATAGTAATAATAATGCTAATAATATTATTAGAACATTATTAATAAATAATAATAATAATAAAATAATAATAATAGTAATAAAATAATAACCAAAATTACAAAATTATAATAATAATATTAATGATGATGATGATGATGATGATGATGATGATGATGATGATGATGATGATGATGAATAATAATGATAAAATAACCTAAACCGAGAGTAACAAAAGTTAGGGTTTTCGACCCTACTTCAAAATAGTAAAAGTATCATTAGTGATAATAATAATAATAATAATAATAATAATAATAATAATTGCATAACAATAATAGTAATAATAACAACACTAGTAGTAAAATAGTTGTAATAATGATAATGAAATAATAATAATAATTTTGAAATAATAATAATAATAATAAATAAATAAATATATAAAATAAAAACTCATAATAATACTAATAATATTAATAATACTAATAATCTACTAAGCTAAATAGGGTTGGCCTTGATAAAAATAATAATACTAATAATGTTGAACTTAATAGTAATAATAATAATAATAATAATAATAATAATAATAATATTTAAATAATAGGCTAAAATTGAAATAAATAAAAATAAACTTAATAAAATAGGGGAAAAGGGTTGAGAAGGTTTAGGGTTCAACCTTAGACTAGTGGTGAGGGGCGGCATCGGCGGCGGCGGCGGTGTTCGGAAAAAGAGAAGAAAAGATGAGGGTTAGAAAAAAGAGAAAGAGAAAGAGGGTGGAAGTAAGGGTAGTTATGGCTGTCTAGAAGGAGATGAACAGAATAAGGGTGGTGACGCACGGCGGCGGTGGTGGTGGCTGAATGGGAAAGAAGAAGAGAAAGAGAGGAGGAGAGGGAGGAAGAGGAAAAGAAAGGTAGGGGAAGGTATAGGGTGCTTTGTAGAACAGTTTTGAAGGTGAAAGGAGCGGTGGAAGTGGGGAGGTGGTGGCGAACGGTGTCATGAAGGGTGACAGGTGCAGAGAATAGGTTAATTGAGAAGAGAACTTTGCACGGCCGGGGTGGCTCGTGTAGGAAGAATCGAGGGAAATGGGAGGTTCGGTTAGTTAGAGGGCAGTGCAAATGTTAGTTGGGTGGGTAGAGAAGGTGATGTAGTTGGCCAGAGGCGACAAAAATGGTGTTTGAAGGGGCGGCAGTGGCAAGATCGGAAATTTTTGGGTAGGAATCAAAAACTCAATATAGAGTTATGGAGGGAGATAAGGTCCAACAGGAGACAAGAGAATAGATGGGCAAGCTCCGGCAGGCCAATGGAGGTCAGCTCATGGCAGGGCCTGATTAGCTAGAGAAGAAAGAATAGAGAGTGAGGGTTGGTTGAGTCGAACGGCAAGCGGGTCCGTAGGGAAAAAAGAGAAGAATAACGTCTGGATCAATGGCGAAGAACTAGGCGCGGGTAAGGGAAGAAGTTGCAAGTCGATGGCACCGGGGGAGGAGGAAGGAAGAAGAAGAAAGAAAGGGGGTTGGACTGGGCGGCTGAGGAGAAAAGAAAATAAAGGAAAAGAAGGGGAAAAACTGGACCGGTCGGGGGAAGAAGAAAAAACGAAACGCAGTGTTTGGCTACACCAAAGGAGGAAGGAAAGAAAAAGAAATGTTGGGCCACTAGAAAGGAGGGAAAATGGGAGAAGGGTTGGGCCATTGGGTTGGCCTAGGTCGAGGGAATGTAAGGAAGAAAAAGAAAAGAAAAGAAAGAAAAAGAAAGGAAAAAGGAAAAGGGAAAAAAAAGAAAAATGGTGGGTTAGTTTAATTAAATTAAATATAATATTTAGGATATTTAAATATATGATATTTAAATAAAATAATATTTAAATCCCTTTTAGGAAAATTTAGGGTTTTTTAAAGGTTTTCCATAAATTACATTTTAATTAGCAAATCACTCTAATTTTCCCCAATTAAATTATTTATAAAATTTGACCCTATTTTCTCCTTCTTGTTTAAAATAAAATTATTTATTTAATTAATTTCCAAAATAAAATTATTTAATTATTTTCCAAAATAAAATCTTTAATTAGCTAAAATACCCAAATTTCTCCTAATTAAAATACTTATAAATTTCTTCTTGATTTGCCCTAATTAATTCCTTTTCATTTTAATAAAAATAATTTATTTACTTAATTTCCCTTAATAAAACCTTATTTAACTATAATTTTTAAATTAGAATTTTTAGGGCATTTCAATTTCCCATAGGTATTTTATAACCAATATTATACCCAAACGTGTACTTATATAATTTTATTACTCCCAATAATTTAAATTAGTAGAAAATTTTAGTAGGCTTTGGTTTTTGATTTTTGATTATTCAGTTTATCCGAATCAAGGTTTTGGTTTTAGGTTAAAGTTTCAGGATTAAGAAATTTGGTTAAGGTTAACAATAATGTTTCTTGATATTAGAATCAAATTAGGGCTAATGATGCGGGATTAGATTAAGCAAATTTTTCAGGCATTACACCTAATGAACATTATGTGCCCTCCATGAGTTAGGTGTTTTGATTTACTCAATACTAGACCTATACCGATGCTACCTTATTTGAATAGGTCTTACGACGATCCATTAATGGTAGGGAGTATACCTCTTATGTATGATTGAATCAATTACTACTATTAGGTTGAAGACTTGGACTTTGAGAGACTTAGTCCATCAAAAGTTTTATCCCTTAGGGATTTATATTTATTTGTCCATGCTTATTTTAAAATTTTCAAATGTTTTATTGACATTTTAATGTTTTTGTAATTGAATTTAAATTTTCCCATTAATTTGTTGAGGTTTTAAAATATAGGGTAATATCAAATATTTTCCACTAATTTTTTCAATGATGATTTGGTATAGTGAAACCATTTGCCTTCCATCTACCATTAGATAGCTTTGTATAGGAGTTTATTCTCTCATTATTGATGATGTGTAAATTTTAGTTGAATGTGTTTTAGGATTATATTTAGAATGAGACAGATGATGGATATTTATTTTATGCTAGGTGTGGCAGTAACATGACTCATTTTCTATTTTTAGCTTTTACATTACTCTTTAAAATAATATTTTTTAAGAGTGAAATTTGCGGTGTTAAAAGTTGGTATGCTTTTTTTTTAAAATAAAGTTTCAAGTTTTAAAAATTAGATTTTAAATTATCCAAAAAAAAATTTTTAAGTGTTCAATTTGGATTTAGATAAAATATAAAGTAAATTTTAAAACCTAGACTAGCTTGTGAGGAAAGTGTGAGGTCTTGTGATATGTTATTGCATTTATGTCATCTTATATGATAATTTGTGGTTTACATGGTTAAATTGTTTTTAACCTCGTATTGTATGTGTTGTGAGGGTTATTGTTTTATAATTAGTTTGCTTTCGAGGGGTAGTTATCCCATGGGGTTAATCCTGGTCTTGTAAGTTTGTGAATTTGTAGCCCTTAAGGTGTAACTTGTTAGCTGTAACACGATGTGATAAATATTATAATCTATTGTGGTTGAGTAGTTTAAATCTTTTGGAATTAGAAGGAACATAGGATTGTGATCTTAATGATGATGTTAGATAGAGGTGCCCTTTTTGCATGCACATACAACATCTCGTTTACCCCAGTGACCTTAATGAGAAATTTTAACTTTCTTTTGGTATTTATCGTCTAGTTTCCCTTGATAAACCATATGTTACTTTGATATTGTATGTTGTGTTAATAGTTTCAACATTGATCTATCAATATTATTATTTGTAAAATACGCATGTGTTTCTTACCTGCTTGCTTGTGAATGTTAGGATCCTTATCTACTTGTGTTGTAATCATGCCTCTCACAAGCTAGGGGAGGGTTAAAATTAATTCCTAACATTTTAAGCTATCTTTAAACATTGAAAAACTAAAAATATAGGTTGCATGACCTAGAAACACAAATGTAATCAACATTTAATCAAAAGGGAAAAGGACACGCTAGTGTTCTACTTAGTAACTAACCAAAAGGGTGCAAGTATTCCCCCTAGGGAATGGTATTCAAGGCCTAATTAAGGTGCTCTTCTAACTTTTCATATGTCTTGATAAGAGTGATAGCCATATGAAAAGGACTTGAGAAAAGGGTCGGCATCTGTTCTTGATTTTTGAACTCATATGCCCCAAATTAGCATCAAAATGGTTGTTGCACTTTCTTATCTTATCTTCATTTACTTGAGATGAATTGCCACAAAAGAAAAGCTAAAGTTTAAACCAAACCAACCCTTATCTTTTTTCCTTACATGTGGCTCCTTGTAGTTGGTTGAAATTTCAAATTGCATGGCTAGATTTTAAGCCATATTTCAACCATCATAAAAGGGAAAAGGTGATGGCTAAAATAAGAGCTTGCATGACTTCTTTACCCTAATTCATTACTTTTGTAATACCCCAAACCCTAATTTATAAAATTATAATAAAATAAGGATTAATATGTGAAATTAATTAAGTATAATTTTTTAATAAAATAATGGGAGTAATTAAGACAAAAAAAAGAGGGAAATAACATAGGACTTAATTAGGGAAGATTATGGTAATTTGCTAACTAAAATAGAATTTTGGAAGAATTACTTAAAAATTCCTAAATTAATATAAAAAGGAACTTAATTATTTATTTTTCCTAATGTTATTATTTTCAAATATTTCAAAAAATACCAAAAAGACCCTAAATACCCCAACTACCTTTTTTTTTCCTTTTCTTCCTTTTCCTTTTTCTTTCTTCCTTTTTCTCCTTCCTCCTTTTCATTCTTCTCTTCTTTCCTCACTTAGGCCTCGCCCATGCAGCCCAACTCCTCTCTCCCTCTCTTCTCCCGCGTGGAGCCCAGCCCACTTCCCTTTTCTTTTCTTTTTCCTTCGCACGCTTGGTTCTCCCTTCGTATCTTTCTTTTCTTTTTCCCTCACCCACCTATTTCTCCCTTCTTTTCTTTCTTTTCTTTTTCCCCTAATCGATTGACCAACCCTTTTCTTCTTCCTCCTCCCTTCTCCTTCCTTCGTGTTGTAGGTCATGCCTATAGACCTACCAGTAGTCCTTCCTTACCATCGTATCGCCCGGACCTACTCCCCTTCTCTCTCCCATCCCTTTCCTTTCCAATTTGAGCCTAACCTACCCTGTACCTTCCTCCCATGCATGCCTATTACCTTTCCTTTTCCCCCATCTATAGCCCTGCACCTTACCCTTCGCAGGTTCTTACTAGTCTGCCACCGCCGGCTAGCGAGCTTCGGCCCCTACTACCCTCTTATCCTCTTCCTCCTTTACCTCTTCTCCCTCCCTCGACCTATAAATTCCCCATCAATGCCCCCATTCTCCCCCTTTTTTCTCTGCCTAGAAAAACCCAATCTTCCCCACCATTATGCCTTTAGATGCCACCTTAGCCGCCGCTGTGCAACACCGCCATCCGAAGCACCACCCAACCCCTTTCCTACATCACCTTCCACCAAACCAAGCCACTCACTGTCCCTAACTCCCCCTACTCAACCCACCCCGATTATGCAAAGTGGCTACTCAAGCTACCCTTTGTACCCCATCGCCACCCCTCTTACAGCCGTGTACCGCCTCCTCTGCCACAAGCACCACCTCCACTGCTACCCACTCAACCCAGTAGACCCTCCTCTATCTTTCCCTACCCTTCATTTCCCCTTTCTCCCTCTCCTTCCCTCTCCCTCTTTCTCCACCACTCTCGGCCACCAGAGCCACCACCATCTGTGTTGCCACCCTACTATACCACCACCACCACCACTGCAACCCTCCTAATTCAAAGATTCCACCACCTCACAACTACCACCTCTCTCTCTCTCTCTCTCTCTCTCTCTCTTCCAGCCCCAAAAGACTAACCTTTCCCAAAACAACCACCCCTTCTGCTACCTCCACTGCCACCCTAGCTGCCATCTTCACTTAGGTTGTGCCCTAACCCTTGCTAGCACTTAAGTATAAATTAATTTGGTATAATTATTATTTTAGCATTATTATTGTTGTTGCGTTTATTGTTACTATTACTATTGTTATTATTCAGCCATTATCATCATCACTACTAATGGCCCTATTTTGGTTAGTACTACTACTAATATATTTGTTAGCCACTTTAATGAAAATACCCTTAGTAATACTACTAAGACTATTATTATTATCACCACTAATACTAGTTCTTACTAAAAATTAATTAAGGGCTAATGAAATTAATAAGAGGAAAGTTAACCCTAGTGTTTCCCTCTTATAAGTGAACTAAGTCCGACCCCTATAGAGGCATAGGAACGTACTCTAAGCTCAATGTCATATTAGGTAAGGATATGGTTAAGGCCTAATATGTATATTATGTGTTATTGTGTGTTGGTTATATGTGTGTACTTTTATGTGGTTATGGATTATGCATTTGTAACATAGCTTGCTAAGCATGGAGCTAAGGTAAGTTGCATGTGTTTCCATGGCATGTGTAATATGGTAAGGTAACTTGTACTTATGTTGTGCTTATGTATGGTTGCCCTATATGACATGCATACTTGGAGTTCCTAAGTAGTAAGATGAGATTGTGGGGAAATGATGGAAATAAAGAAAGGGGAATGATAAGAGGGAAGTGAGAAAGGCTTGTGTATCTCATGACTTATGGGTGGATAAATAAAAGTATAATATGAAATAAACAAGATGATGGAATAAATCTTGTATGGAGAGTGTAAGGCTTGTGTGGGATGGTTAGTCTTTGCATGGGGATGACCTTTATATGGAAAATTTTGACTTGAGGGTTAAGCAAGGTGAGGGAAGAGTAGTTTAGAAAATTGAAGTCCATATATGAAAAATAGTACGTGGATTGGTATAAGGGTGTATGGGGGATTTGGCTTGGGTTTGTGAGGAAACCCTAAGTGGGAGAAATGTGCGAGGAAGGGAGAATTAATGGGAATGGTTAGAGTATGGAATAAGAATGGAAGGGTGTCACATGGAGGGGGAGTGAGTCAAGTGGAAAGGTGTTTGGGTGATGAGAGGATGATATAAAAGAAAGGAGAAGTACTAGGATTTGGGGGATGAACTAGGATTTTCATGGTCACATGTGGAAGATGGATAGTGAAGTTGTGATGTTGGGTGTGGTTTGAGTGGATTGGTAGTTTTGGTAGCAAAGAGAAGCATGGGCAGTGTAGGATAGGGAAAAGTGAGGCCACATAGGACAGATCAGGGTTTTTAACGGAAACCCTAAAGGGCGATGGTGAGTCAAAACAGAGTTATGGGGAGTGGGCCTTGATCCGTAGGCATAGGAGTTTGGGTCTCTAAAGGTGAGTGGAGAAAAAGGTGAGGAAGAAGTCTTGGAGTCCTACGGTGTGTAAAGGTCCCACGATATGGGACAGGGATTTTTAGGAGAGGGGTGAGAATGGAAAATCCAGTGGATTATACATGTCTAGTCAAGGTTGTGTGTGGAATAAGATACAGGTAAAATACTAAACACTTAAAGTGAGAGATTATCAAGCCAGGCCCAAGTGAGGATATTTTCCTGTCAACTGGTTATAATAGTGGTCAGATGCGTTCTGTCCTATGGAGTGTCTTCTAGTCCACCAACTATAATAGTGGTCAAGTGAGTTCTGTCCTGTGGAGTGTTTTTCGATCCACCAGATATAATAATGGGGGTTCCAAGCTCGATAAACCAAACTTTATATGGAAATAAATCAAGGAAAAGATACTAACTACTTACAATGGAACACCACATGGGTATCTATAATAGAGGTTAGGTGCACTTTGCCCAAGAGTGATATTAGGTCCACCGGCTATAATAGTGGGTAGGTGTATTTTACCTTGTGGAGCATTTTTTGGTCCACCTGCTATAATAGTAGGGTCCCCATACTCACGTGGAAAATAATTATGTTTAAGGTGAAAATAATATCCTATGTCTCAAGCAATGTTATGAACCTAAATTAAGTATTATGTGTCTTATTTATCTCTTTGTACTTACATGGCCTTATCTATATGGTTACCTTACTCAATACGTAGCGTACTGATCACTAGTTTTATGGATGTTGCTTATTCCCATGAGCAATGACCCCTTCTGAGTTGGTGCAAGTAGGAGATGCTATGTTTGATGCCGATGATGCATTCGATGTGTTGGGAGAAGTTGAGTGATAACCTGTTGGACTTGGCATGAGGCTCAAGAATGAGTATTTTCCGGACTCAACTTTTCCAGTTTTTATCCTATCTTACTTTTTGTAGTGTTCTTTCCCCTCACTTTGATGTTGTAATTGTTTTTTTTATAATGACTCTTTAATTGCGCACTTTGATTTCCTTTTAATTATGAATCTTTCAGATCACTACTGTTCTATGTCCTAATTAGTTTAATGTCTTGTGAATTTTTCTAGCCTTAGTGGTATCTTACTGTTTGTATTGTTATTTCCCCTCAGGGGCTTTGACATTGTATTAGTTTTCTATTCGATAATGACTCTTTAATTGCACACTTTGATTTCCTTTTTAATTATGAATTATCTGAATCATTACGGTTTATATCCTACTTGGTTTAATATTTTGTGAATTTTTCTATCATTGTGGTTGGTACGAGACTAGTAGTGGGTCAGACTTGTCCCGATCACGGTAGTAGCACCCCTTATATTAGTGTATAGTTTTTGATTAAATGAAAATTTTCAATTGTGAAATTTGGGGGTGTTGTAACTTTAGCACCAAACAAGAAGAGTTTTAATTTCTTCTAGCTTTAGAAAATTAATAAGTTGGTTGTGATGACTCAAAGGAGATGTTATTGCCCCAAAAGGCAAATTGACATTAAAATATGCACTTTAACCTAAAAATATTCATTCTAAAAAAATACGATAAGTAACAAAAACACCATTTTACCCATAGTTGTATAACAAATATAATTAACACATCAAACTTTAATGGCACAGAACTATGCCTAAAAATGATATATATCATGTAAAATAACATGGCGCAGCCTTAACATTCATGCTTGAAAAATGATATAAATCATGTAAAAAGGCATATTTGTTCTTAGGGCTCATAAAACTTTAATGACACATAATTATGCCTAAAAATGCTCCAATCCAGACACATAATATATTAACATTTAAGTAAAACACCTAATGAACACAATGCAATATATGTAAAGGTTTAATATCCTAAATTTTAGCTAAACCTAATCCTAAGTAATCTCATAAAACTTTAATGACACATAACTATGCCCAAAAATGCTCTAATCCAGACACATAATATATTAACATTTAAGTAAAACACCTAATGAACACAATGTAATATATGTAAAGGTGTAATATCCTGAATTTTAGCTAAACCTAATCCCAAGTAATTAGTATCATAACCTAATTCTAATCTCAGCAAATTCATATTTCAACATTACCTTAATTGCCTAATCCTAAATGTCAACTCAACCCAAGTCTCTATTCTGGGTTATTAATTTTTTTTTATCTAAAACAAGTACCATAAAGTTGTTAATTAAGTTACTCTATTGCCCTAAATTAAATTACTTTAACCTAGTTCTAAACCTAAACCCAAATTTAATTTTTTTTACCTTGCTCCATTTTCTCATTCTCCTATTTCTTTCCCCTAACCGACCTTCATTTTCTATTCTTCCCCCTTTGTGTGAACCATATATTCCTCCCCGACCATATCCCCCTGCCATTGCCTACTCCCTACTATCATCATCAAACTTATCATGCACATGAGGGTTGGCTTTAACAAATTATGTTAATCGCCCCACCGTCTTCCCTCCCTCTTGTGCATGTATTTTTATACATATTACACATTAAATAGCCTCACCAACCTCCTTATTCATATATATTTTTATCAAAAACCCACCACCAAATGCAACCTTTCTTTCCTCTTATCCCTCCTTCTTATCATTGCCAAAACACATCACTAACACCTCCACCAGTAGCCACTACCAAAAACCATCAGCAATCACTAGCACTCATCACTATTTCTACCCTCTACCACCAACTAAAATCACTAACACCCCCTACACCCTTCAATAAAACCCACTACAACCCCCTTATTCCTTCGACACAAACCACCTAACCACACCCCCACCATTTAGCAACTTCCATTGCGAAAACCACCCTTTTAGCCCTTTTTTCATTCATCACCGCCTAGTAATGGAACATGTGTCATTTCCACCCCCTTGGCTTCAACTCTTGTTGTCGTTCCTCCTTATTTGTTATACAATTTTTTCCCAAAGTACTCCATTTGTTATACTTTAGGATTTCTTTAATTTTGTTTAGTTATAGTTGATTAGGTGATTTTCCAAAGGTTTTGGAAGAGACAGTATAGGATATGTACTTAGAGGATGGTGCCTTTTCGGTAAGGATACTAGTCGTAGTTTAGGATTTTATAGTAATTGTTATGCATTATTGTGTGTATTATCATGTTAATATAATTATGTTGTTACATTCATGTTTCTAATGCTATGATATGAGAGCATGATATTATGTGATGAAAATGAGTAAGATGAGAAGCATATGATATCATTAAGATAATTACTATGTGAAAACCCTTAAGAGGATTGGTATGATATATGGTTGTGATATGAGCTTAATAATGTATGATAAGTGAGGAAATTATTATGTGTGAGATTTATGGTGATAATTAGAGGGTTTGGAAATAATGATACCAAACATATTAGGTTTTCGTGAAATAAGAACATTTGGTTATCTTTAAGGGTATTTTGGTCAATATGGGTTTAATATAGATATTTTGGTATTTTCACATGTTAGGCGATTTAATATATGCTAAGAGTATCATGTGAAAATTTTAGAGTAATTATAAATGGCATAAGTTCTATAATATAAGGAAATGACTTAATTTGGGAATAATAACCTCAAAATAGGGATATTATTATAACGTGTGTGAGACCCTTGAGAATAGCCTTGTTATCTATGTAAATGTTCTTTACTTGCTTCAATTTTGTTTTGTACCTATCAAATAAATTATGAATAAGATATTAATGATTTAAAGTAAAAGATCATATGAGTCATGCCAAGTTATTTTATGGTTCCATTCCATATAATGGTAATAATGGCTCGAGTGTGTGTTTTTCTAAGAGGTGCATTAGTCTATTCTACTAGATTAAGAATATTAGGGACCTAAAATCAATGTGAACAAGAATATGATTTTAGATAAATAATTAATGTATAAGACACTAATTATTTAAAGTAGAAGATTATGTGAGTTAAAGCCAAGGTGTTAAGTTCATTCCATTGGATGATAAATAGTGGCTCAGATGCATTTTTCCCTCAGAGATGTTGGGTATGTTCCACCTCCCAACAATAAATTTTCTTCAAACTCCCAACCAAGATTAAACTCAACGCTCTATTCGAATACCTCATGAGTATTACTTTAAATACTAAAACCAATAAAAGATATCTCACAATCCTCATAAAGCTAAAATAGGTTTCAAAATACTTCATAAATGGAATGTTTCGAAAATAGAAGAGAGGACTTTCAAAACAAAAGCTTTGATACCAACTTGCAATACCTCCATATTTACCAGCTAAATTTTTTGTTTTTACGAAAGTGTTAATTACTAAATTACCAAGTTTTATCACCACACTTAACATTAGTCCAACTCCTTACCTTTCTTACGTTATGTTCTAAAGCTAAAACAAAACTCAACTAGAGTAAACCAGTGAAAATGGAAATAATACATAATAGGGTTACGAATAAATGTCATAGTATAATAATATAACCAAAGTACAGTACGGGACATAAAAGTATAAAAGAAAACATATTGTAACAAAAACCAACACCTGAATTTACAACTCTAGTTCACCCTAACTCTTAGACCCAAAGGCACATTCTAAAAAGGGAACCTCTTCTCAAGGACTCTACTTGTCCTGCCCGTTCTTATAAGCTTCATGTCATTCCATAGCCCTCACATAGTCATTTTCAAAATTAGTATTAGTATGACTTCCTCATACTAAGTAAATCACAATATTTCACAAGAGGTAGCATATCCACATTTCACATAGTCACACAAAAACTAAAAGGCATACTTAGCATAGGGCATGAATAGTACAAATAATGCTCATGGAGAAACATATATCATGGTCTAATCTCAACTCAACAATAAAATATACCAATCCACTTCTCATCATTTCAAAGTATAAAGTCATATTAAATTAGTTAAATACATTTCAATCATAGTGGTAAGGCACTAAGTCAATTACCAAAATAATAATTCAAAATAATACAAGGGTAGGGAACTAAGGCAACTACCAAACCAACAAATTCAACATAAACTAAGAAAGGGCACTAAGGAAATAACTGAACTAATGATCCATCACAATACCAAGGCAAGGAACGAAGGCAACTACCGAACCAATAATCCATTTCTTTTATTACACAACAAACATTTCCATTTTTACTTCAATACTCAAGAGGGATACAAATAAACCTAGGGATAGAGTGATACACCTACTTATATTGGTGATGAAAGTAACACGATGCCTTTACCTCAAGCCCATGGATATAAAGGTATGCTTGGTTATACCAGCACCTAAAAGCAACATAGTATCCTCCCAACTTCAGCCCTCTAGTATTAAGTATTGATGACCCCCTATAGACCTCGTAGTTCATCTATAGGGTAAAGTAGAGCCTTAAAATTTGGGGAATGACAACACACTAGTGAACCAAAAATGAGGGATAAAACCCCATCTCTAAGGTAGCAACCCCAAGAGAGAAACCATTCCCAACTTAAGGTATTTCGCTTTAAGTATTAATAGCATATGAAGTGATCACATAAGTCACATATGACACAGAAACTTTCATTTTCTATACTTAACCATTTTCTCTTTTATTCCTAATTTTTTAGATAAACCCTAAGCTCATAGGTCTATGTCAAGCCAAGTCAAAGCTAAGGTTATCCTATTAAAAGGTTAAGGCCATTCTATTATTCAATTATTTGTAAATGACATGTTAGACCAAAATTACCAAAACACCCTTCAAACCCTAGTTTTCTCATTTTATTAATTTTTTGTATCAACCATTATCATTATGAGAGATTTATCATGATTACAAAACAAGGTTATATTCCACATTATTTTAGCACATAGGTAATCTTTGCATCTCAATGATTAACTATATTTTCCACTTTTCATGCATTTAGTGGGTCGCATGCACCAAAACCCTAATCATGTAACTAGCACATATCTTATCTTTCATATAGAATGTATGTACACATTTAAAAGCAAAAAAGCATCATTCAAATAGGGCCATTATCATCATAATACATGTAGGAGAATATCTCTAACCTTAGGCCATGCAAAATAGAATTTATCATAAGTTGACCCCAATCATGCATATATGCATCCATGTGAACTATCGTGACCTTACTTCCATGCATGAGAATTCATGAGGCGTATACTATGGGATTTGAATCATAACATGATAATAATGGAATCCCTAAAAAAATCTTAGACTTGCAGGTTTAAAACATATGACATATTCCCAAGCATACAACTTAATTATTATAACTCATTCGTATAATATTTTCATCATATTATTATTTTATCATGCATCCTAAAATACTTGAAAAGCATAGACCTTAGTATTATTATAGGTATAAAAGTTTCTAGCATGCTCACACATAATTTTATACCATCCTATGAGTGATTGGATTTACCTAATCCAAGCTTATAAAAAAGAGGTCATTTTTAAAGCTCTCAAATAATACCTAGGTAGCATCCAAACACTTACATATATTAGCATATAATATTAAAAAATAATAATCCATAATTAATAAAAAAATTTAGTGCTAATAACCAATGATTGAGACAGAGGAAAGCCAAGTAAAGTTGAGCAACAAGAGAGGGAAGCTTTGGGGGTGAAAGAGAAGGTGGGAAGGGCAACGGTGTTGTTTACTATTGTTGGGGAGGATGCCACGGTAGAACAGGTCAGTGTAGGGAGGGGAGAAACTATAGGGAAAAGTGTAGCAAAGGGAGAAGAAGAGGTGCAACACAAAAGGTTGAAGGAGAGGAGAAGGGATTAGTAAAAATGGGTGCAACACAAAGGGAGCTTAGGCCAAAATGGCCAAAGGTGGGTGATATGGGATTTAGTAGATTTGACCAAAAGGTAGAGGAATGGAATGATAGGTTTGGATGGTGGATATGGGGTAGGAATGACAGGTTTGGACGGTGGTGGTGAGGAGGAAATGGTGAGGGGTGCCGAAGGTAAGAAAAGAAAGGAATGTGCATGAGAAAGGGGGATGTTGTAGGGTGTTTAGGGGTATGTAAAGGGGAGGTTATGGCATGAGTGGCTAGTGCAGGGTATGGGTATTTAGTGGTGGTGATTGGTGGTTGGCTAAGGAGACCGGTGATGGTTGGTGTTATAGAATAAAATGGTAGAGGAAAAAGCTACAAGGGAGAGAATGGGGAAGTATTATGCGTAAGAGGGAGCTCGAGTGAGGCAAGATTTTTTAGGATGCTGAGGAATTTTGGATCAATATAGAAGGGTATAAGAAGTGTATAATTTGGGGGTTGCGAGCAGTGAAATGAGGAGCAAAACCAAGCGAGCAAAAAAGGGGATAGGGTAGGTATGGTGTAGAGTGATGAGTGACAGTTTGTAAGTAACATATAGGGGTAAGGAGGGTAGTGAGATGGTCAGTGATAATCTATAATAGGTTAGGGATAGATTAGGGAGAAATCATCTAGTTAAATATTTAGGATAAAAAGATCTAGTAGAATTTTTAAGGTTACCAGGCTAGGTTTATTTAACGAAACAGATACCAGTTATGACCCAACCTAGGTTTAAAAATTAAAATGCACTTTCTAGTATATTTTAACATAATTAAATTTTATAACTAATAAGTTGTAATAAAATTACATATATTAACAATTATATTTTGTATCAAATATCCTAAAATAGTTATTATAACTAATACACATAATTAAAACTTATAATTAGGGTTTTTTAGAAATTGGGTATTACAGCAAATTTATAAGACAATCGAGGTGCTTCATATGCCATTTCTGTGGCTAAGATCATCCAAGGCAAGACTATCAAGTTGCTTATGTTTAGTGTAGAATGTGCAGTCCATTGGGTCACCAATATTATGAGTCTTAGAATCAATAAGGTTAGTTTTAGCAGTAAGGAACCTCAATAATATGCCTTCCAATAGTGGGCCATAGTAGAAGCATCAAAAGGCACTTACCCCAAACAATGGACAACCTCGAGAGGCTAAGAGGAGACCACAAGGGCCTGACTCATTTCCTCAGGGAGGAGGACAAACCCAGAGTTCTGGAGAGTATTGTTAAGGATAATAGGGAGGACAATAAGTTGAGCACCTAAATGTCATCGGTTAGGTAGAGGTTGATCAATAGCTGGATGTGATCATTGGTATGTTCTCCACCCTCTTGTTACAAGTATATATATTATTTAATTCGAGATCATCTTTGACATTTGTATCCATTGCATTTATTGCTAGAGTTACTTTATCCCCATCTATTAATATATCTATATCTATTTTGTTGCCTTCTTAGGATAGATTGGATTGCACTAGGCGTTATTTGGATGTGGCTTTACAGATAAATAGGGTAGACTTCCTAGTATAATTAGCTAAGTTGGAGCTTGGGACTTTGATGTTATCCTAGGGATGGATATATTGGGAAGTTATCCAGTGATGATAGACTACACATAGGATCAAGTCATGTTTCGAGGGCCTTAAGGTGCTAGGGTCTCTTATGGTAGAGGCAAGCCTAGGTCTTCAACAAAGGTCTTATCTACCCATATTTTGTATTCTTTGGTGTATAGGGGTTGCCCCATGTATTTGTGTGGAGTTTAGGAGTTGAAAAAGGACATGTCAACATTGTAGGATATTCCAATTGTCTGGGAGTTTCCTAATGCGTTCCTAAAAGAGATACCTGGTATACCACCGATGCGTGAGATATACTTCACCATTAAGTTAGTACCAAGGATGGAGCCAATTTCAAAGGTGCCTTACTGAATTTCGTTGATAAAGATGAGGGAGTTAAAGACTCACTTGGAGGAGTTAGTAGAGCACATATACATTTGCTAGAGTGTGTCTCAATGGTAAGCACAAGTTTTTTTTTGTGAAGAAGAAGGATATGATCCTTCATCTGTGTATAGATTATCAGGGTCTAAACTAGTTGTCAATGAAGAACTGATATCCTCTTCTGAGGATTGATGTTCAATCAAATTTGAGGTGCTACGATCTTTTAAATATTAACTTGAGGTTTAGAAATCATCAGTTGAGTATCAACAAGATAGACATCATGAAGATGACCTTTAAGACACATTATGGACACTATAAGTTCATGATGATGCCTTTTGGGCACACCAATGCATTTATCATCTTTATGGATTTGATAATGAGGATTTTTTAGCTATTCCTCTATTAGTTTGTGGTAGTGATGCATATGAGATCCAAGTTAGATCATTCTAGGAAGTGGTATCTAATTAATATTAGATCAACCAAAAACTAAGAGTAGAATGGGGAGAGATTTGAGAAGACAAAATTGGTTCTTGGTAACTCCTAGAATCAATACTCACAAGAACCATGAGAGGTTTAAACTCTCAGGATAAATCTTAAAAGATTTTGCTAAACTTCAAACTCTTATACTAGAGTTGAAGGTTAAGGGCTCTCGATTTTGAGGGAAAAAATTTGCATCAAAAAACAAGTTGATTCCTCTTTCATTCTTTACTTGGAACTTATAGATGGAGTGCAAGATTAAAGATTACAATTTAGAAAACTAATACAAGTTATTTTAGCTAAAACAAATAAAAGAGAATACCTAATAGACCACCCATGTCACTCATCCATGAGGTGTGTGATGTGCTAATTTCGAATAGTGGGGGCTTCCATCATGTGTCCAACTAATGTATCTGCCACTTGATTCATAAAGAAAGAGAAAAGGATAATTTTAATCTTGTTAGTGACAAAAAGAAGTAAATAATATTTTCTAGCCTTCCTTTTTCTTTCCAAAAGTTTGCATAGTTCTTCCCAAGTGTTGAAAAGGACTTATCATGTAGCTTAAGAGGGACTTGTGATTTGTTTTATGTGGTTATTGTGGGTACAGATTGGGCTGTATTTTGGGGGTATTTTTGGAGCTAAAATAATAAAAGAAAATGAGCTAAAAATGGTGGGAAAACGTGGGAAAATGTGGCTTAAAAAGGTGGGGGTTTTATTATGTGGAGGTGGTAAAAGTTGACAAGGTTTGCATGGCTCGCATGAATAATTTTCTTAGGAGTGATTAATTTTTCCAAGTGATGAGAGTTTTGTGACTCTCAAACTTGAAAAAATCAAGGGTAAGATTGTGATTATTAGATGAGGATGCTCCTACATTAGGTAGTTTCATAGATGAAATTTTGGTATACTCTTGGAGTGGATAGGATCATGAACAACATGTTCGTATGATTTTTGTCACTCCTTAGAGAACATAATTTGCATACTAAACTCTCTAAGTGTGAGTTTTGGCTTTAGAGGGTTGTATTTTTAGGTCATGTGGTGTCATTAAAAGGATTTGTTGTGGTTCCAACAAAGATTTGGGCAATGATTGAGTGGGAGCACCCACTAACATCCTAAAGGTTTGTAGCTTCTTAGGTTTGGCCAAGTACAACAAATGATTTGTTAATGACTTCTCAAAGTTAGTTTGTCCCTTGATGAACCTTCTAAAGAAGACAACTAGATTTTAGTGAGATGATATATGTAAGGGAGCATTGCAAGAGTAGTTACACCATAGTTTTGCATCAACCATTGAGATCAAGATGGTTTGAGGTTTTACAAGAATGATTCAAAGCATGGGTTGGGTTATGTATTGATGTAGCATGGTACAATAGCGTCTTATACTTTTCATCAGTTGAAATAGCATGAGAAAAACTACCTAATGCATGACTTGGAGTTGGTATCAATCATCATCACACTAAAGATTTGGAGGCATTATCTATATAGGATGCATTGTAGATTCTTCACCAACCATTAGCACCTCAAGTATATATGTTCACTAAGAAAGAGTTGAATATGAGATAAAGGAGATGGATAGAATTGGTAAAAGACTATAATATCGAGTTAACCTACCATAAGGGTAGGGTCAATGTTGTTTTAGATGTCTTTAGTAGGAAGACATCACACTCTTTGAGTGCTTGTCTGGTGGCCTAGTTGGTTTATGGAGAAGCTTGGTGAGATGGAAATAGAGATGATCTAGTATGGTGACCTAGAGGTCCAGATGAGTGCCTTGATGATTACGTTAACAATTTTTTTATGAGATTTGAGCAAGATAACCTAGAGACGTTAAGCTCAAGAGGATTCACCAGAAGATTTAGGACTACTGAGCTAAGGGTTTTCGGATTCATGAGGATGGTAACATTCACTATAGAGGTCATTCATATGTACCTTTAGTTGTGTTAATTTAAAGCACTAAATTTTAGAGGAGGGGAACTATACTCTATATTATGTCCAATGAGAAGGAGATAAGTTGTATAAGGACCTTAAGAGCTTTACTAGTGGTTTTCATAAAGCGAGAGGTAATGGAGCTTGTTTTGAGGTGTCTGACTTCGCAAAAGGTCAAGATTGAGCACTAGAGGCTTGGTTAATCCAGCCATTAAGTGTTTTGAGGTGGAAGGGACCCATCTTGATGGATTTTGTGAGTAATATATCAAGGACTCACAACAGGTGTGATACAATCTGGGTTATCAATGATAGGTTGACGAAGTTAACAGTACTTGTGCCGATGAAGTGGACTTGGAGTATGGATCAACTAGTTGATGCTTATATGAGTCTTGTAATGAGTAGGCAATGTAACACCCCAAAATTCACTATTTTTTTTTAAACGGAAGCAATTAAAATAGAAATACTTAAAACCTGTGAATTCAGGGAATGTTACCGCCATACTTAGTACCAGACCGGTTCTCTCCGACCGTTCCAATACCAAGTGCTAAGGCTAAGAAAATTAATAATCAATTATAAATCAAGAAATTCTAAACTCGAAATAAGCATTAAACGGTTATAAAGCAAAAATTAGAGTATGCATAAAGAATTATTATTCATATTCAAAAGAGGAATAACTTACAATTGATAAAAGATTCATTTAAAATACTCAGTACAAGAAATGAATTGTAAAAGGGTAAATTCGATTTAAAAGAATAACATGAGTAGATAAGTTAATAAGAGGAGTGAAAACGGCCACGACACTCTTGAACCTTGAGCCAACCATAATCTCAACACTCAGCCCTACCAGATGTCTCACCCACCTGCGCAAAGTCAGAAGGGCCAACTACTCGTGGGAATGAGCAGCACCCATGAAAAGGGTGATCAGTACGCTACATACTGAGCAAGGTAACCAAGCA
Source organism: Tamarix chinensis (assembly GCA_030549775.1). Classification (NCBI taxonomy): domain Eukaryota; kingdom Viridiplantae; phylum Streptophyta; class Magnoliopsida; order Caryophyllales; family Tamaricaceae; genus Tamarix; species Tamarix chinensis. The sequence goes on from CM060172.1 coordinate 9,690,503, forward strand.
CTAAGGCCAACACATAAACCATGCATAAGAATAAAAGAACATAAAGACCATCATGATAACATAATATCGAACAATCTTTCGGGTAAATACATAAAGGCCCATTTATAGTCCGGATTAATTATTTAATTAATTTCTGAACAAAACTCATTTCACACCATGCTTTTTATCAAATCCAAGTGAGTACTGGAACCCCACTATTATAGCCAATGGACCGAAAACACACAAGGCATATAGCTCCTGACCACTATTATAGCCAGTGGATTGGTCTCCAATATACCATAGTACCTGACCACTATTATTCATCGGTGGACCGGTCAGGCCTCTGCTCGCATGGTGTTCCACTATAAGTATTTAGTGTCTTTCCCATGTCTTGGCACAAATATGTTCGATTTTGTTGAGCATGGAATCCTCCACTATTATAGCCAGTGGACCAGAAATGCACAGGTACAAAGCCTGACCACTATTATTATCGGTGGACTGGTTACACATAGGACATCATGCCCTAACCACTATTATTCGCTGGTGGACCGGTCTGGGCCCGGCTCAAAAATCTTTCACTTTACATGATTAATGTCTTAAGTGTATTATTCGGAGAATTTTAACCCTAGACATGCATGAATTGCTCCCTTTACACATATCCTTCAAGTCCACTTATTTCCTTACTCTAAGGTTTTCCCTAGAAACCCTAATTTAGGCCTAAGTGGCCCATCCTATGCCACTTCACACAACCCAAATCATTTTAACACTCCACACACCACATGTAACACCCCAAAATTCACTAAAATTTTTTTTTAAAACGAAAGCAATTAAGATAGAAACACTTAAATCCTGTGAATTCTAGGAATGTTACCGCCACACTTAGTACCCGACCGGTTCTCTCAAACCGTTCCAATACCAAGTGCTAAGGCTAAAGAAAAGATTTACGTTAAATTCAAATTAACAATTCATAAAAGGATTCGAAGATCATACACAAAATCAGAGTACGAGAAATTAAGAGTTAATTACAATATCCTTGAAGTTTCAAATAACACTTGTAACTTCCAAATAGAAATACATTGAAACAAGATAAAACCCGATGGGTCAAATTTCGGTTTGTCTACTCACTCAAGTCAAGCCTGCCACCCCAAAACAGTCTCTGATCTTAAACCTGCACAAGAGGTCTGCTCCCCACCATCAGTGGATCATCACAGGACCCATCAACCAAGGTAGTATCAATACGGGTCTAGTACTGAGTAAGGTGACTTGATCACTAAGGACAACACATAAATACATAAATCATGCAGAACGTAAAAGAGAATATTCATAAATGCATATGATCAACCGGGTAAAAGTACGTACAAAGGCCCATGAATAATCTGGATTAATTACTTAATTAATCTCTTATCAGAATCCGATTCACACCATACTTTTTATCAAATCCATGCCAAACCCTAAATTCAAACCATAAAGATTCATCCATACCAACCTTACATTCAATCCTCACCAAACCAAATACTCATCCTTAACAAACCCTAAATTCAAACCATACCAACCCAAAGATTCAAATCATATAAAACTCAAAGATTTTCCCTCATAATACAATTGATTAGAATCTCCCCTTCCATAACCACAAATTAGATTCTCCCATACAAGACCATAAGTTAGATTCTTCCACATAAACTCATAAATTAGAATCTCCCAAGCAAAACCATAAATTGAATTCCCCCAAGCAAATCATAAATTAGATTCCCCCATATAATATCATAAATTACATTTTCCCAAATAACATTAAAAAAAATAGATTCTCCCAAACAACCATAAATTCGATTATTCCATGTAACCTCATAAATTACCTTCTCCCAATTAACATCCTAATTTAAATTCTCCCAAATAAACCATAAATTCGAATCTCTCATATAACATCATAAATTACCCTCTCCCAAATAACATCCTAAATTAGATTCTCCCAAACAAACCATAAAATTCTGCTCTTTCACACATAAAATCATACATTAGATTATTCCTTATAAAACCATAAAATTAGGTTAACTCACTTCCCTTAATCAAATTCTTTCCCCATCCTCCTTTTTCATCCTTCCTCTCACACAAACCACATCGACTTCCTCACATACACAACACATATCATCATGCATAATTAATACACATACCATGCACAACATACTTCAACTCCAAGTCATACCACATATAAAATGGTTAATTATAATAAACACTACATGCGAAACACATAATACACATAAGCACATAAAAGGCCTTAGCACTCCTTACCTAAAACGACACCGGTCTTGGAGCACGCTCCTACGCCTCCTTAAGGTTTTGACTGGTTTTACCTATTTTGAGAGAAAAGCTAAAATTAGACTCTCTCCTATCAAAATAATATTAAACACTAATTTAATATAAGAATAGTTTTTTTGTAAAATAATAATAACAAAAATACCAAAATAATATCAATATTAATATTAATAAGAATAATAAAATAGTAGAAATAATAATAATAAGGCATTACTCAAAAATAAAGTGAAATAAGGGTTTCGGACCCTTTACCAAAATAATACTAAAAAGATTATTTGTAAATTAAATAACCCAATTCAGAAATAATAATAATAATAATAATAATAATAATAATAATAATAATTATGATAATAATAATAATAATAATAATAATAATAATAATAATAATAATGATGATAATAGTAACATTATTAACAACACTACTGTTAAAATAATTGTATTAATAATAATAAATAAGAATAATGGAAATTCGAAGTAGAAAATAATAATAATAATAATTATACGTATAACATTTTAATATTAATAATAGTAAATATAGAAATAATAAGAAGAAGAATAATAAAATCGAATTAAAATATATTAGGCTTCAGTCATCAACATAAATAATAATAAAATATTATTATTATTAATAATAATAATGCATATTAAAATATAAATATTAAGAATAATAATAATAGTATTTATATGTAAATAATTGAAATAAAATAATTTAAGGGTTATAAAAATAGAGAAAATAGCTGAGAGGGTCTAGGGTTCAACCAAATGTCGGTGGGGATAGGCGGCACCGGCGGTGGCGCACGGAGGTGGCGGCAGTGGCCGGAAAGAGGAAATAAAGAGGGGAAAGTTGCATGCTGGGAATAAGATAGGAAGAATTAAAATGGGAGCTGGGGTGTTTTGAGTTCCCCAGAAGGAGAGGGACAGAATGAGGGTGGTGGCGGAGCCAAAGGTGGCGGCGCACGGCGGCGGTGGGTGGTGGCCGAATGGAGGAGAAGGAGAAAGAGAGAGGAGGAGAGGGAGAAAGAGGAAAATAAAGGTATGGGGAGATAGAGGAGGTTCTGAAGGAGAGAATGGGAGGAGAAAGAAGCGGCAGAAGCGGCGAAAGAGGTGGCTAATGGTGGTTCGAAGGACGGCGGAGGTGGAAAACAGGTTGGTCGAGAAGGGAAGTTTGCACAGTCGGGGAGGTTTGTGCAGAAATAATCGAGAGTGATGAATGGTTTGGTTAGCTATAGGGAGGTGCAAGGAATGCATGGGTGGCTAGAGAAAGCGGCGAAGTTGGCCGGAGGCGGAGGACGGGGCGTCTAAAGAAGTAGTGGTGGCAAGGAAGGATTTATGGGTTAGGAAATCCAAACTCGAAACAGGGTAGATTGTGAGGGTATTTATAGAGTTAGAGGAGAGGTTAGGGTTATTTAGGTCGGTGAGGGGATAAGGAAGTAGGGTTCGGGCTTACCGGAGGCGAGGGTTGGCCGGCGGCAGCAAAACGGGGCAAGGGTGGGTTGGCAGAAAAGAGAGAGAATCGTGCGAGGAGGGGAGAGTTGGTTGGGTCTGTGTGGTCGCCGAATCAAGGGAGGAGAATGGCCGATCAAAATGGCGAGATCGCCGGCAAAAAACCAGGGCGGGCGGCGTTGTTGCAGGTCGACGGTGGCTCGGGGAAGAAGAAGGAAGAAGATGGTGGGGGTGCTGGACCGGGCGGTTTGCGAAGAAAGAAAATAAAAAGAAAGGCGGCGAACCGGGCTAGGCGCGAGGGGTAAGTTCATTAATTAACACGACGGGTTCTTGGGGGAAAGACAATTAAAACGCGGCGCGGAAAGAGATAGGGAAGCAGGCCGCTACGCAGGCTGGGCCGCGCGAAGGAAAGGAAAGGAAAAGAGGAACTAGGCCGCTGGGCTGGCCCAGATCGGAGAGGAGAAAAAGAAAAAAGAAAAGAAGAAGAAAGAAAAAGAAAGAAAAAGGGAAAAGGGAAAAGGGAAAAAATAATGGTTTGGGATAATTAAATTAATTAGAATATTTGGGATATTTCAAAATGATAATATTTAAATAAAATAATATTTAAATCCCTTTTTAGGCTAAATTAGGATTTTTAAAAGATTTTCCACAAATTCCTTTTTAATTAGCAAAACATCCTAATTTTCTCTAATTAAATTATTTATAAAATTAATATTAATTTGAAACTATTTTCTCCTTCTTATTTTAAATAAAATAATTTATTTAATTTGTTTTCAAAATAAAATGCTTAATTAGCTAAAATACCCAAATTCTTTTCTTAATAAAAATACTTATAAATTTCTTCTTGATTTGCCATAATTAATTCAATTTAAAAATAATTTATTTAAATAATTCTTATAATAAATATCCTTTAAATGTAGTTTATAAAATTAGAAATTTTCGGGGCATTTCACCACAACTCATAAATTCCATCCTTATAATTACACTTTAATCACCAAATACACATGATACCATAAAAACCCTAAGCAGCCACACCAAGTCCTAATTGTCCACACAAACCCTAGCTTAGTCTCCTACATACTCTTATATTGCTCCGCGTACTATTTTTCACCCAAAGTGTTTAAACACCCAACCAACACTTACATTACCTTCCTCACATCCCAAATCAACATTCCATATGTAAATTTCATGCCCATGTAGACTTTACACATCTCAAGCAACCATTCAAAGTTTTTATGCGAAACCCTAAAATCCCCCGTAAAACCCTAGATTCAACCATGCAACCCTAGATCCATCCATGTAAAACCCTAAATTCTTTCATGCAAAACCTAAGGTTCCTTCATACAAAACCCTAAATTTAATTCACACAAAACCCAAGGTTTCTCCATACAAACCCTAAATTCAATCCGTACAAACCATAAATTAGATCCTCCTATGTTACACCACATATTAGATTCTCCCATGCTACACCATAGGTTAAATTCTCCCATACAAAATCATAGATTAGATTCTCCCATATAAAACCATAAATTACATTCTCCCACATAAAACCATAAATTATATTCTCTCATATAAAATTATAAATTAGATTCTCCCATATAACACCATAATTAGATTTTCCCATACAAAACCATAAATTAGATTCTCCCATACAACACAATAAATTAGATTCTACCATAAAAAACCATAAATTATATTTTCTCACACGAAACCATAAATTAGATTCTCTAGTACAAAACCATAAATTAAATTCTCTCACACGAAACCCTAAATTTTCCATTTTATTCTTCCACTCATGGATCATTAAAATACTTAGGTCAATTCACATCCCTTGGTCAACTTATTTCCCCATCCTCTTTTTTCATTCTTTCACCCACATAAACCATATTAATATCCTCATATGCATGCCTTACAGGGTCACAACACATATCATCACATATACATAATACACATGCCAGACAAATACACAAAAACATACTTCAACTCCACGTCATACCACATACGAAATAATTACAATAATAAACATAGGGTGCATAACATACATATAATGCACATCAACACACAACAGGCCTTAGTAACACCCTTACCTAAAATGACACGGGTCTTGGAGCACGCTCCTATGCCTCCTTAAGACTTTGACAAAATAATAACACATTAATAAAAATAACATTAACAAATTTCTAACTTTACTAAAGATATAAGAAATAATAGAAATATTATAAAAGTTGATAATATAGGGTTAAAGACTTTACCCTAATAATAATAATGATACTAAAAATAATATCAATGATAATATTAATAAGAATAATAATAGTAGTAGTAACAATAATAATAAAAAGGGCATTACTCAAAAATAAAGTGAAATAAGGGATTCGGCCCCTTTACCAAAATAATGCCAACAATAATATTAGTAAAATTAATAACAAAATTTAGTAATAATAATAATAATGAAATAGTAATAATAATAATGATAAAAACCATAATACTATTGCAAAAATGATAATAATCATAATAGTAATAATAGTAAGGATAATATTAGAAGATAAAATGAAGTAGGGTTTCTACCCCACATTGAATAATAATAACACTAATAAATAATAATAAACACAAATGATAAAAATATTAAAAATATTAATAATAGTAAGACTTGATATTTATAATACAATTCAAAATAGGCACAATAGGGTTTTAGCCCTATATAAAATAATAATACTAACACTTTATAATAATAATAATAATAATAATAATAATAATAACAATAATAATAAGAACAACAACAACAACAACAACAACAATGATAATAATAATAATAACAACACTAATGGTAAAATAGTTGTAATACTAATAATGGAATAATAATAATAATAATAGTAATTTGAAATAATAATAATTATTATTATTATAATAAACACATCTTAATAATAATAATAGTAATAATAGAAACAATAAGAATAATAATAATAATAAAATAGAAATAAAAATACAATAGGGCTTCACCCCTCAATAGAAATAATAATAAAAACATTAATACTAATAATAATAATAATAATACATATTAATAATGGAAATAATAATAATAATATGTATATTCAAATAAATGAAATAAAATAAATTAAGTCTTGTAAAAATAGGGAAAGGGGTTGAGAGGGTCTAGGGTTCAACCTTAGGCTAGTGGTGATAGGCGACACCAGTGGTGGTGCACGGAGGCGGCGACGGTGGCCGAAAAAAGAGAAGAAAAGGGTAAAAGTTGAAGGCTGGGAACAAAATAGGGAGAATGAAGGTGGGAGATGGGGTGATTATGGTTGCCTAAAAGGAGAGGAACATAATAAGGGTGACGGCGCATCCAATGGTGGCGGCTCACGGCAGTAGTGGTGGTGGCCGAATGGAGGAGAAGAAGAGAAAGAGAGGAGGAGAGGGAGAAAGAGGAAAGGAGAGGTAGGGGAAGGTAGAGGGTGGTCTGTAGAATAATTTGGGAGGTGAAAGAAATGGCGGTAGAGGTGGAAGTGGTGGCTAAGGGTGGTTCGAAGGGCGGCGGAGGTAGAAGAATAGGTTGATCAGGGAGGGAACTTCACACAGCTAAGGCGACTTGTGCAGGAAGAATCGAGGGGGATGGTTAGTTTGGTTAGCTAAAAGGCGGTGCAGGGAGTACTCAGGTAGCCAGAACGAGCGGTAGTGTTGGCCGGAGGCAGAGGTAACGGTGTCTAAAGGGGCGGCAGTGGTAAGGTTGGGGAATTCTGGGTAAATAACCAAAGCTCAATGCATAGCTCAAACACGGGGTATTTATAGGGTGTAAATGAGAGGGTAGGGTTCTATGGGTCGGTTAGGGAATAGGGTAGGTAAGTTTTCGGTCGCCGGTGGCAATCAAAATGGGGTAAGGGTTGGTTAGCTGAAAGAGTGATCGTGTGTGAAATGGAAGGGAGATGGGGCAGATCAAGGAGGTTGCTGAAACAGAGGGAAGAGAAAGGGAGGAAAAAGGCTGGTCAAAGGGGCGAGATCGGTCGTGAAGTTACAGGTGCAGGTTGGCATCGATGAGGGAAGAAGGAAGAAGAAGATGGGGGGTTGCGTGGATCGGTTGGCCTAGGGGAAAAGAAAAGAAAGAAAGGGGAATCGGGCGGTCTAGCGCGAGGGCTAAGGTTCTTAAACCAAATGACATGTTTCAACGAAAAAAGAGGGGAAGTACTAGGCAGCGAAGGAGAAGGAAGAGGATCGACTGCACGGGCTAGGCCTCCCCGAGGAAAAGGAAGAAGAGGAAAGGGCAACTGGGTTGTGAGCTGGCCCAGGTCGGGGAGGGGAAAAAAAAGAAAAAGAAAAGAAGAAGAAAGAAAAAGAAAGAAAGAAAAAGAAAAAGGAAAAGAGAAAAAAGAAAAATAATGGATTAGGTTAATTAAATTAATTGGGATATTTGGGATATTTAAAAATATTAATATTTAAATAAAATAATATTTAAATCCTTTTTTAGGCTAATTGAGGATTTTTAAAAGGTTTTTCATAAATTCTATTTTAATTAGCAAAATACCCTAATTTTCTCCAATTAAAGTATTTATAAAATTCATATTAATTTGGAACTATTTTCTCCTTCTTATTTTAAATAAAATAATTTATTTAATTAATTTTCAAAATAAAATCCTTAATTAGCTAAAATGCCCAAATTTATCCTAATTAAAATGCTCTAAATTTCTTCTTGATTTTCCCTAATTAATTTCCTTTTATTTTAATAAAAATTAATTAATTTAAATAATTTTCCTAATAAAATCTTATTTAACTCTAATTTTTAAAATTAGAAATTTTGGGGCATTTCGGGCAATGACACCTACTAACATAGTCTCTAATCGGAATTTGAGATTCCTTTAACACTTTTGGGACAAGTTATAGGAGGTTATAGGAATGATATTAAGGATAAGTATAGATGAGAAGACTAAGATGACAACTCAAATACCCGGGGATATGCTATAGGCTTATGTTTTAGACTTCTAAGGTAGTTGGGAAGAGAGTATACATTTGGTTGAGTTCTCGTATAACAATAATTATAAAGCTAGCATAGGGAAGTCACCCTTTGAGGCACTTTATATGTAACACCCCCAAAATTCACTACTGAAAAATTTCATTTTATTAGAAGAAATTGCGGAAGCAAAATATTAGACGGTGAATTTCGGGGATATTACCGCCACACTTCGTACCAGACCGGTTCACTCATACCGTTCCAGTACCAAGTACTAAGGCTAACGAACAAAATATCAATTGTTAGAAATTCAAACCATTATTAAATCAGAGTAGCGCAAGTAAACATTTTATAAGAATAGATTCCACCAATGGTGGTTACAAGAGCCAAAAATACATTTAAACCAGAAAGTAAAAGCAAAAGGAGAATCCTAAAAGTCCGGATAACCCTTACGCTCTTTCCTGTTGCCCACTTGAGTAGCACCTAAAAAGACCTGCAAGGGACACTGCCCATTGAATAGGTATGGGCCCCACGAAGGGAACCCTTCAGTACTATGGTACTAAGTAACCCATTAAAACATACTTAAAAGCAAGCCCGTAATGTCACACATGATACAAATCTATATACGTATATAACAAGATGTGTACATATAACGTTCACATAATTAACAATCACGTCAGATATCAATAGGTCGTTATGAATAATCGATACTTTCGGGCCTTAAGCCATGTCATAGTGCAAAATCAATACATATGGGCCTTAAGCCATTAGTCCATCATTATTCAATCAACTCTCATATTTTATATCCATGTGAGTGCGGGAATCCCACTATTATAGCTGGTGGATCGGTCACTTATAGGGCAGAATGCACCTAACCACTATTATATGCCGATGGATCGGTCTCTAGGGCAAAACGCTCCTGGCCACTATTATTCCCCGGTGGACCGGTCTAGCCCCGACTCACATGGTGTTCCACTATAAGTGATTAGTATTTTTCCATAATTTTATTCACATACATGACTGATTTTATTGAGCTCAGGACCCCCACTATTATTGCCGGTGTATCGGAACCATCCAGGGCAACACGCTCCTAGGCTACTATTATGTCCAGTGGATCAGTACTCATAATCACTTACCAGGGCAACACGCTCCTGGGCCACTATTTTATTCGGTGGATCGGTACTCATAATCACTTGCCAGGGCAACACGCTCCTGGGCCACTATTATAACCGGTGGATCGGTAATCAATATCATAATCCAATTGGGCCCAGCTCATAATCTTTCACTTTCATGATTAGTATTTTTCCTTTCTTTAATCAGCACAACAAATCCATTTATTTGCCTTAGATGGGAGATCAAGAACCCGGGACACAAAGGTACACCGGTCGTACCGGTGCATACAAGCTACTCAGTACCCTTCAACCATGAACCCAGGGACGCAAAGATACCTTGGTCGTACCGGTGCATAAAGCTACTCAGTACCCTACCGACAAGGACACCTAATCCATAAGTATGCATACCCCCTAACTAGGTCCGTAGAGCTAGATAGAGTAAGATATAGGGCCTGGCTAGGGCACAAAGGCACACCAGCAAATACCAGAACAATCATGGGCTAAACCACGTCTTTAGGGTAGCGACCCTTAAAGAGCCACAATTCCCGATCTTGAGGTCTTTCACTTTAAGTATTAGTGTCTTAATTAAAGTGATCACGAAAAGCACAATAATCATATACTTATTCACTTTCAATCGTTCTAATATCATTACTCGTTTCTTATTCAGGCGGTTATCCAAGATAACACAGAGAAATCATTAAGGCCATCAAAATCTCATATAATTCCGAATTAGGATTCATTCTCGTAATACTTACTAATTATCAAATACTCTTACCTTACTAATCAGCGTTATTTGAGTCATATTATAAAATTCCACAATCACAACAACATGTTAGGTACAAATTACTCATTTACCCCTTACTTATATAATTGCTAAGTCATCACTTCCTTACTTGACAAATTACCATATTACCCTTCAGGTTTTATAATTACCAAATTACCCCTTACTTGTTTTAGGTTACCAAGTTATCTCCTATGCTTTTTAGATCACCATTCACCCCTTATAACTGTTAACCTTAACATATTTCCCTTTTTGGTTGGTTAGATTACCAAATTGCCCTTCTCCTTTGTTATAATTACTAAATTGCCCTTGAGTTGGGTAAATTACCAAATTACCCTTCTTCATTATCATAATTACCATTTTACCCCTCTCAATTATTATAATTGTCATTTTACCCTTTTCAATTATTATAAATCCCAAATTACCCTTCTTCATAATTACAATTATTAATTTACCCTTCTTTATAATTATAATTACCAATTTACCCTTCTCCATATTTATTATTATTAATTTACCCTTCTCCATATTTATAAGTATTAATTTACCCTTCTCCATGTTTATAATTACTATATTGCCCTTCTTCATTATTAAAATTACCATAATGCCCTTTTATTGGTTAATTTATCAAATTACCCTTCTCTATTATCATAATTATCCAATTACCCTTTTATAATCATAATTTAATTACCAATTTATCCTTCATCGTTATCATTATTACCAAGTTACCCCTTACTCCCAAGTGTGCCATAAATATCCTTTTAATTTACAAAATTACCCTTCTACCCCTTACTTCCAAATTACCATAATATCATTTTATTTACAAAATTACCACAATACCCTTTTACTTATAAAATTACCATAACACCCCCTTTTACTTTCAAAATTACTACTTTACCCCCTTTATTACACCACTTTTATTAAATTAACATTACCACATGGAATAATAATATTAATACTCCATTAATAATATCCAACTCCACCAACCATTATATTTTAATATAATACTTATTATCACCCACACATATTAGGCCATAATCTAGCACAAGGAATATTACTAAAATGCCCCTAAGGCTCCCAATAATAATATTCATGCATAAATGGTCACAATAATATAATATGACATGGATAAGTACTTTAACACTTTCATTAATAATCAAGTTCTTCCCTTAGACAACATTTACACACATAGCACATAAAAGAGCATACTTTCCTTTTTATTAAACAATACAAGCAAACATATAAATTATACTAACAACCATATATCTAACATAATAACATATTAAAAATCTTAATGTGCAAACATACATTTATCCATGCGTTTAAGTGGGGTTTAACGATTACCTTATATCCCACAAAAATCGAATCTTACCGGTATCCCGGTTAAAGATTCAAGCTTTAAATAGAAAAATCAACACCTAAAAAAGAAAAAGGGAAGTAAGGAGAAAAGGGAGAAAGAAAAGGAAAAAGGGGTAAAGGGAAAAGGAAAAATAGGGAAACAAAAAAATTTAATTTATAAAAATAATAAAATATAATATTTTTGATAAGTTATTTAATTTAATAATTTAATTAAATATAATTTAATGTATTGGCTTAAAAAGGAAAATTTTAGTAAAATATTAGTTTGAAAAATTATTTAAATAAAAATATATGATAAAATGATAAAATATTTATTTTTAATTTATTAAATACTCTTATCCAAATTTCATACTCAAAAATCTATAAAATAATTAAACTAAATAATTTTAAAAGCTAATTTATTTCAAATAAAAGGTATGTATTAAGTTATAGGTTTTCTAAAGTTTTGGGGGATTACATTATAGATATAAGTGTCAGATACCCTTATGTTGGAGTGACATCAGTGAGAAGATTGTACTTGCACTATGGATGATTGAGGAGACGACTCAATATTTTTGGCTGATCTAGGACATAATGAGAGCAAATTAGAGTCACTAGAAGAGCTATGTAGATCAGAGGCAACATAGTGATGGATTTGAGTAGAGAGATAGAATTTTGTTGAGGGTTTCACCCACTAAAGGGGTGTAGAGATTTAGTTAGAAGGGTAAGCTGAGCTTGAGATACATTGGTCCTTATCTGATTCTTGATAGGGTTAGCGAGGTTGTATACTGCTTAGCACTTCCACTAGAGTTGGCTTGAGTTCATAATATATTCCATATCTCATAGTTGAGGAAGTACATCACAGATCTATCTCATATAATTAGACCTAATGAGATTAAGCTCGATGATTCTTTATCATATGAGGAGAGCCTTTTGTGGATTCTTTACACTAAGGTACATCGTACTCGGACAAGCTCAGTTCCACTCGTGAAGATTCCTAGGAGTTTTCAAGTAACCTAAGAGACAAAGAATAACATGCACGATTCACATTTTAAGCTTTTTCGTATGAGTGTATTAGGGTTTAGGGTTCTCTCTCTCTTTTAAAGGGGCAGTCCTCAATAGTATAGCGTCAACTCTGGTAGAGTAAACCACCAAGATTGCCTTTCCTTACAACATTTTTCCCTTACCAACCTTTACTTCTTGACTGTGGGGACAAAGTATCTTTTAAGTGTGTAGTGATGTAATATCCCAAATTTTAGCTAAATTTAATCTCAAGTTATTAATATTGTAACATTATTCTAATATTAGAAAATTAATATTTCTACCTTACCCTAATTCCCTAATCCTAAATCTTAACTTAACCCTAGTCTCTATTCTAGGTTATCATTTTTTTATCTAAACCTAATCCCAAAAAGTTGTTAATTAAGTTATCATAACACCCTAACTTAAATTATTCGAACTTAATTCTAAATCTAAACCTAAAGTTAATTTTTTCTCTTGATCCTTTTTCTCTTTCTCCTATTTCTTTCCCTAAACTGACCTTCTTTTTCCCTTCTTACTTCCTCAGTCATATCCCCTTATCATTCCATACTCCCTAATATCATCGTCATCCTTGTCCTACGCATAAGGGTTGGCGTTGACAAATTATGTTGATCGTCCCACCTTCTTCGCTCCCTCTCATGCATGTATGTATATTTATGTATATATAACACATTAAATGCCCTCATCAACTTCCTTCTCCCTCTATTTTTCTATCAAAAACCCACCACAAAACAAAACCTTTCTCTTCCCCTCTCCCTCCTCCTCATCATCGCCAAAACATAACACCAACCCCTCCACTAACAATCCTTACTAAACACCATCCTTAAACACAAACACTCCTCACCATTTCTACCCCTACCACCATCCAAAATCACCACAAACACCCTTACCTCCTTCAGTAAAACCCTTCACAAATCGACACACCCCCACCAATCGACAACTTCCACTGCAACAACTACCCCCTTTAGCCCTTTTTGTCATTCCTCGCCACCAGGAAATGGTAGCTTATGTTGTTTCCATCCCTTTGGCTTCAACACTTGTTGTCGTTCCTCTACACTTGTTATGCAAAGTTTCCCCAAAGGACTCCATTTAGTTTGGGTTGGTTTTCCTTCGTTATTTAATTCTCCATTACTTTATCATTTCCTTAATTATGTGATTTAATCCTAATTGTGGTTTATTATGGTTTTTTAGGTATTTTTTGGAGGTTGAAGAAGAGGCAAAATAGGATATATGCTTAGAGACTAGTGTCTTTTTGGTAAGAATATTAGTCGTAGCCTAGAATTTTTGTGTTAAGTGTTATCTATAACTATATGTATTATCGTGTTATTATTATTGTGATGTTAACTACATGTTGTTAATGCTATCATATGAGAACATGATATTATGTGATGAAAATGAGTAAGATGAGAAGCATGAAATATCATTATGATAATTATTATGTGGAAAACCTTAAGAGGATTGGTATGGTATATGGTTGTGATATGGGATTAATAAAGTATGATAAGTGGAAAAATGATTATATGTAAGATGTATGGTGATAATCGGATGATTTGGAAATAATAATACGGAACATATAAGGTTTTAGTGAAATAAGGACATTTGTTTATCTTTAAGATCATTTTAGTTAATATGGATCTAACATGGAGATTTTGGAATTTTCATGTGTTAGGTGATTTAAAATATGCTAAGTGTATCATGTGAAATATTTGGAGGAATTATAAATGGCATAGGTTCCACAAAATAAGGAAATGACTTAATTTGGGAATATTAACCCTAAAGTGGGGGTGTTATTATCATATGTTTGAGACGGTAGATTTAGACCAAAATTTTTGGACAAGTTGTTAAATTTGGAATTTTAGGAATGTATATCGATTTTTGGGAGTATATACGAGCCTTATAGGAAAAGTTATGACTTGTGAAATTAGGGTTTTACAATCATTATAAATATTAACTTTTGAGATATGGCTATTATCGTATGTGTAAAACGTGTGAGTTAGAACTTGAATTTTAGTTTTGTTAATAACAAAAATATTTGAGGAAGATGTACTAAATTTAGAGGATAAAAGAGCAATAGAGGAGAAGTTATGCATAACAAGATAATTTCGGGTTTCTTAGGAATTATATGGATATAAACCCTTAAGAATGGCCTTGTTATCTATGTAACTATTATTTAATTGCTTTAATTATGTTTTGTACATATCAAATCAATCACAAATGAGACATTAATCATGTAAAGTGAAAGATCATATGAGTCTGGTTGAGGTGTTTTATAGGTCTGTTCTATCATACTATAATAGTAGCTCGTGTGTGTTTTTTCCTATGATGTGCATCAGTCCATTCCATTACATTAAGAATAGCGGGGCCCTAAAATCAAAATGAATGAGAAAATGATTTGTGATAAGTAACTAATGGATAAAACATTAATTATTTAAAGTGGAAGATTACGAGAATTAGTACCAAGATGTTGGGTCTGTTATACCAGACAATAATAGTAACTCAGATGTGTTGTCCCTGAGAGATAATTTAGAACGTTCTACCAGCTTAAGAATAGTGAAGCCCCTAAACTCAACGTAAAAAAAAAGAGTAGATTATGCTATATCTAATAATGAGGTTTGTATTAGTAATTACCTTATATTATTTTATGTATCTCGCATTTGTAATTATTTTCTACTACGAATACATGCTATTATTTTTATCTATTACTTGAATGTATTGTCACCTTAATCATTATATAGCGTATTAACCATCATTTTTATGGGTAATTCTCATTCCCATGAACATAAGACTCGAATGTATTTATGCAAGTCGATGAGGACTATGTAGATAATTTTGTAGCTTACAATGCTTTATGTGGGGTGGAGTGACTTCATGTATTGGGCATTTTAAGCGTAGAGTCATGCTATTTGAATGATATTCCATTTTGTATTTTGGATTTTATACTCAGAGTTTTCTCCAACTCATATTTATGTTTATCGTATTCTAGTTTTAATTGTTTTGCCTTATAATTGACGTAAGGATGGTATAGTAAGTCTCACTTGTGTTAATTACGGCACAAATACCTAGTTATTTTGGTATTATATTTTTGTTAGAAAAAATAAAAAAAAAATTAGCATTAAAACTTGGCGTATTATATAAGACATGAGAATGCCTTACTTGTACAAATATGTATTTGCCGAGAGTAACACATAAAATAAAAAATAATTTTCATGCTCTCATCCATTACCACATAATCAAATTTAGGGGTGCACAAACTTGATTTCTGTATTCGTTATGATATTTTTTTTCCAGATATCTACTCTATTTATTTTAAACTAGATATTTGAATTCAAAAAATTTTAAAAATTTAGACCGAATATGAATTATGATATATCCAATATCTATACAAAAATACTATTTTATCTACTTTAATATGTTCTACAAGACAATTTTTAAAAATATATACCTTATATTAGCTAATATTCATACTTATATTCATATAATTGTCTTATTTTATTAAAAAAAAGTATTAAAATTTTATTATAAAAGTTTAAAATATAAAAATAAATAAATTTTAAAAACTTAAAACTATAAAAAAACATAATATTATGATATATTATTCAAATCATCAACAAAATAATCTGATAATCTAGTAAAATATTGGATATTCTTAGGATTAGATATTTTTTTTAACTAGATTTGTATCAGATATCCAAAATGTGGGATCAGATTTTTAATATATCATATCTAATTTTTTTATTTTTTATTTTTTACACAACCTACTCAAAATCACAAACAAACCCCTAACTGATGCATGTACTAAACAATTTGGTATATGCTTAATGGATGATGGTGACTTATGGGATAATTGATCACCAAAGTTAACAAGAGAGAAGGAATGGGAAGTAGGATAGTATTTGATCTAAGGTTAGGTAAAAAGTCAAACGCTCATAATTACCACTCAATGTTTCAATACTTGAGATAATTACAACAAAGTTTTTTCTCAACTTTATAGTGGGGGAATAAGGGAGATTGAAAATTTCAATTTCAATTTCAATTCAACGGGGTTAGTGTCTTGCATTATGTTGATGCTACTCATATTTATAGTGGCAACCATTGTTGGAAAAAGTCCATTCTATCATTTCCTTTTACCTACCTAGTTGTATTCCAACCATTCTTTATTATCTAGTTATCTAATATAAGCTAACAACTAGTCAGATAATAACTAAAATGAGGTTAACCGATGTGTAATATTTCTAATAGCCATATCAACATATCACATCACGAATCCCCTTGGCCCTTACATGCCGAAACTGTAGGTAATAAATCAAAGTACAAATCAATAAATCATATCCCATACCTAATCAATCATCTCCTATAGTTAGTCAATCAAAATATTATGAATTGGAAGGGTTAATATGTACATCTAGCAAGAGGGTTGACATTACTTTGATGGTTGGTTAGTACCTAAAAAAATTTGTTGAATCTCACCAACCCCACCATCTCTATGCTTCATCTTTTTCTTCCTTTTTTATTTCAAGGTTCTTGGTGCAATGGGCTAATTGTGCTTGATTATTATCAACAAAAGATATTGTAACACCCCCAAATTTCAAAACTTAAAATTTTCATTATAAAGAGTTAATAACAGAAGCCAAAACATAAAACGTAGGGATGTTACACAGCATCGAACATAGGAGAGGCACTCCTTATGCCTAATCTATATCGGGTGCAAAATAAAGTAACCTTAGACCTAGGAATTAGGTATGGGAAGCACTTGATTCCATCGCAACACCGGATACGAAATAGAGAAAAGGGAATAAATAGTGAAATAGAGGATTAAGAGTCCAAAGAGAGATAGAAATATCCAGATAACCATAGCTTGTACCAATTCTTATAGCGCTCACCTAAGGCAAGCACATTAAGCTAATAATCATCAATCACCTACAAAATAGGACACTACGTACTGAGTAAGGTAATAATATAGTCGAAATCGGAAAAACATATAATTACATATATTCGCAGCGAAAAGTAGTATGCATGTGAGATACAATAATCAATACAAGATAATTACTAGTTCGGATTTGTATTATTAGATGTGTCATGATCCATTCTTTTTATGCATGTTGAGTTTAGGGACCCCACTATTCTTAATTCGGTGAAACAAACTGAAACACCTCCCTAGGCAATCCTGGCCACTATTGTTTAGTCGGTAAAACGGATTCTACACCTCATAGAGAAAAATGCTCCTAGCCATTATTCTTAAATTAGTGGAATGGTTTGAAGTACTTTTGAGGGAAAAAACGCACCTATCTACTTTTATTAAGCCAGTAGAACGAACTCCTACACCTCGGTTCTAACTCACGTAATCTTTCACTGTAAGTGTGTCTTAATCATTGGTTACTTATCTCAAACTCATATTATCTTTCATGTTGATATTAGGCCCTACTATTTTTAAACTGGTAGAACGGTCTGATGCACCTCCCAAGGCAAAATATTCTTGGTCACTATTATTAAGCTGATGGAACAGACTCATAAAACACCTCGCCCTGGGTCACGTGATCTTTCACTTTAAATTATTATTGTCTTATTCATGATTTTTTTATGAGTAAGAACATAATTCATGCAAGCGAGACATCAATATACATATAATAAGGCTGTTATCAAAGATTAAGATGCTCATTTTTTTTCCAAAAACCCTAAATTCACAATTTAAGTATAACTTCCCCCATATTGATCTTTTATCCACCAAATTTAGTATATATTACTCAAATAATAGTATCATTAGCATACCTGAAATTTGAGGTCTAAATCTCATATCTTACATATGTGATAATAACCCTATCTCAATGGTTACTATTCATAAGGCTCTTAAAACTCTAATTTCACAGGTAAGCCATAACTTTTTCCAGAAGACTCATATAATTACCAAATTTAATATAAAACCCTAAAATACTAATATTAACAACATATTCAAAATTTGTGGCCTAACTCTAATATTTTACATATGTGACAATAACACTATTGTTTTAAGGCTACTATTCCCAAATTAGGCTATTTTCTTATCTGAAGAACTTATTACCTTCATAATCACTCCCAAACACTTCACATGATATTATTAGCATATTTTAATCCATCTAATACATTGAAATATATTAACCCATATTGACCAAAATGCCTTTAATGATAGTTGTTAACCCTCATTTTATGAAAAGCTTACATTTTCACTATCATTATTTCCAAATCCTCCATTTATCAACATACACCTTAAGTATAATTATTTTTCACTTGTCATACTTTAATGGCCCATACTACTCTCCCACAATTTATACTTTTCCACAAAATACATCCTAGCGTAGCAACGTCATATCAACACATTGTTTTGTCATTCTTACTCTTTTTCTAGCATATAAACCAATTTATCATAATATATCATTAACATCATGCATTTAACAATATAATAACAATAACATGATAATAAACATAGCCATTCAAACATTTTACAAAAATTCCTAAACATTGACTAGTATTCTTACAAATAAAGGCTCTAATCTCTAAGCACGCTTATCCTAATTCACTTCTTTCAAAACTTTTAGAATATCACCTAAGAATAATTGGAAAAATATAATTATAATTAATAATATAATTAATAAAGGATTAAGGAAATGGAAAGGAAAAGAATGGGGAAAACCAAAGAGGGGTTTGAAAGAGGGGTTTGAAGGAGGGGTCTAAGCTAAAAATTGTGTAACAAAGGGGGGTCTGTTGGGGTTTGTCAAGCAAGGAGGGCTAGCACTAGCATAACCTGACATTTCTAGGGGGTTGCAGCAGCAGGGAAGGCCAAAAGGAGGGGGTGGTATTGGTGGAGTTAGCCGAAGGAAATGGTGAGCAATGATGGAAAATGGTGCAGCACAAGGGGGCTTCCGTTGTTATGGCTGAAGGCGGGTGTGTTGGGCTTCAATGGATGTTGTTGTAGGTTGGAGAGGGGTTGCAACAACTCTTGTTGCAGCTAGGGGGTAGGAACGATAGATCTTACTACAACAAAGGTAGGGGCTTCGGTGAGGGTTGGTGTAGTAAAGAGGAAATGTTTGGTGGAAGTTGCCGGTAGTTGATTTTGTGTGTAGGTTGGGGATGGTTACGGGGAATTTTGTTGCAGCTAGGGGAAGAGTTTCAGTAGCTCTTGCTGTAGCTAGGGGAGTTTCAACATCTCTTACTATAGCTGGTGGAGGAGTGCATTATAGGGAAAATGGTGAAGTTGAGGGGTGATAATGGGGGCTTCTTTCTTGTGTGAGGGAGTGTGTGGGCCGTTTAGAGGGGTTAATTTACAACACAAATGAAGGGGTGCAGGGGTTAAGAAGAGGATGGCGTGTAGGGAAAGGAGGAGCAAAATAAAAAGAGTAAATCAAGGGGGACGGAATTGTGCATGGCAAGGGAGGCGTGTGGTATGAGGGTGGTGTGAGGGTGGTGTGCCAGAGTAGAGGGAGAGTAGGGTGAGGTAAGAAAACAGAATAGGGTAGGGGTAATTTATTTAGGTACAAAATTAAACAAAGTATATGGGTAAAAATTATCTGGTTACCAGAATAGGTTTATTTAACGAAACGGATACCGGTTACAATACAACCCTAGGTTTAAATTTTAATACACACCCTATAGCATATTTTAGCCTAATTAAATTTTATAACTAATAAGTCGTGATAATATTACACATATTAACAATATTTTTAGTACAAACAACCTACAATAATTATTATAACTAATATACATAATTACAAGTTATAATTATTAGGGTTTTCTAAATATGGAGTATTACAAATACATAGTTGAATCATGTATGAATAGGTGCCCTTTTATGTGCCCCTTTGCATGGTCATACACCCGACTTGCATAGTTGGTGCATGACCAATACTCTATATTATTTATATTAGCTAATTAATTTTATTCAAGCTAAAAGTATTTTGTGGTATCCTTACTTAGTAAAATTAGTTAGTGAAATATTGTTATGGGATGCTCATGCATAACTAGCATGCAAAGAGAAGGGTTACTTTATGTAGACTTGATGACATGTTGAATTACTTATATGAAGCTTTTGTGTTTTCAAATATTGATTTTCTAAGGCCCTTAAGATTTAAGACCCTCTTGAATACCTTCCAAATCACAAGAAAAGGAGCATATAACCCAAGAATATTAAGAAATTTTAAGGGAAGGAGCAATATACCCTTTGAAAATAGGGGCAACAAATGTGGAAAACATTTAACCTTATTTATTTATAAAAAAATAAATGAAGTTCATATAGAAGTAAATATAGAAAAATCAATGAACCATATGATGACACTAAGAGGAAGTGGAGGGACGGTTTGTCGCTCAAGAACAAAGGGAACACTAAACAAAAAATTCAAACAAAGCAAGGAGAGATAAGAGAGCACAAAAGGAGAGAATATTAATTTTGTAAGACTTCATGAGAAAAAATCAATAGAAGGAGACGAAAAATAAAATGGGATCAACAATTAGCTAGCCAAAGAGAGGAGATAACACAAAAGGAGAGAAGGTTAATATTGGTGGTGGTGGTAGTCGAGTTTGTAAAGGTGGGTGATAAGGTGATGGTGGGTAATTGGGTGATTAATGGATTTTTTATAAACAAACAATTATGTTTATAATTATTTAAAAAATTTCTTAATATATGCTTATTTTACCAAAACTGAATATAA
The DNA here is from genome assembly GCA_030549775.1 of Tamarix chinensis. Classification (NCBI taxonomy): domain Eukaryota; kingdom Viridiplantae; phylum Streptophyta; class Magnoliopsida; order Caryophyllales; family Tamaricaceae; genus Tamarix; species Tamarix chinensis. Next base: position 9,712,118 of record CM060172.1, read on the forward strand.
GATAATAATTTTCTAGGAATATAATTTTTAAATTTTCTTGCGGCAGCTAAATAGAGGTTAAAAATTAATTGTTGCAACAAGTTTAGTCTTTTTTTTTTGTAAAAGAAATGATAGGCCATTAGAGTGCCACCCATTTTCATTTCATCAGAAAACCTTAACCAAAAACATAAGCCATAACTTTAATAGTTAGTTTGGATTGGGATGAATCAGGGTGATAATAAATATTAAAAATTAATTTAGATGAAAAGAATAGAGATATATTAAGACAAATGTTTTAAAATGCTTTTTGAATTATATTACCTTCATCAAGGTGAATCAAGGTGAATGTTTTAAAAATTGTAAATAAAAAAAAAATACATTTACATCCTTATATTAAATAGATAAGTCCATTTGGATACAAATTAGTTTGGTAGCAATTTTGTCCCATTAGGTATAAAATTATTTATGTTTTTTTATCTTTACTTTTATTATTCCAAAATTAGAAGTTAATAAAGATAAGGTAATCAAATTAAATAAAGGTAAAATTTAATCCCAATTTATTTAGTTGATGTTAACAATATCTGTGACCATAAAATAAACACGAGTACTAATGAATAAAAAATTGGATTGGACCTATCTATTCAACCAATATAATTAGATATTGAGATTTTTATTGGTATAAAATTACTCAATTTTACAAATAGCGTATCAATTGAAAAAATTAGATTAGATCGAAAAAATTGAGTTGGATTCGGTGAATCAATTCATGCTGAAGTTATTCCTTTTAAGCTATGCTTGGGATGATGGTAATGGATTAATGGGAGAAATTTATCTACCTTTCTTATTTCGTATGTAAGGGTAAATTATTTAAGGGAATATTTTTCTTATGTTTGGTTTGAGAGGAATAACTTATGTTAGAATAATATTTTATTTTACTTTATTTGCATTAAAAATTAGTAATATTTTTTTATTGCATATAAACAATTATTTATTACATAAACCAAAATTTAATATATTACATTTTTAATAAATTTTTATAAATACAAATAACATATTATAATAACTAAAAAAATTATGAAAGAAACTAATCGAGATATATCACAACAATATTTAAAACACGACATTTAAAATAAATTCACATACTAAATATCCAATAGCTAAAAAGATAATAATTACCCAAGATAACATAATAAAACTCTACAAACTTCATCTAATAAAAAAAAATATTACTTCAATCCATCTAATACATAATAAAAGCATTTTCATAACCTAAAATTCATCCAATAACATCCTAAGATAATCATATTTCTCATCTTCATCTTTAAATCGACAAAAATTACACACATGTTCTTCATTCATTTTTTTCATTAATTTCATTACTTCCATTCTAGATATGCCATGAACTGCTAATAATTCTTTATAAAACCCGTCTTTGTAAGACCCTCGGCTTTTATCCAACATACTCATCAACTCCTTAAATTGCTCCTTGTTATCAGTAGATATTTGCTTCATAGTTTCTCTTATGATACTATACACCGATTCCTCTTCTTTATTAGCTCTAGATTTTTTTTGAACTACCAACAGTTGCACTTGATCTCTTTCTCTTACCCCTAGTGTCAGATGCTTGAGCTAATACATTGTCAACATCTTCATCATCTTCATGTATCATATGAGCATTTTCTTGAATAGCTTCTAGGATAGAGTCATGTGACATATCAAGCTTGACTCTATTAGCAGCAGTAGCAGCATTAGCACCAATAGCCCTATATTTAGCAAAAATATATTCAAGATCATCGAACAAAGGAAATGACTTTGTGTATAACCCGCTGCATCCCTATGACTCTACAACAATTAAAATAAAAGCATAAGATACACACACGCACACAAATACAATGAGACGTGAAATTAACATTTGTACGATCCATATAGAACAATAGAAAAACAAAGACAAATTGATATCCAAATATAAGAGAAATAAAAAATCAAGTAAAATTCGAATATAAAATTCACAAAGGAAATAAGAAATTACCTTAGCCCATTCATCAAATAGTCTTCGATCACCCGTTACCATCTTTTGTTCCTCATTCTATCCAAAGCCACTCCCTTTCTCCTTAATTTCAAGTAATGCATTGAAGCGTTTTTTTAAGTAGTGTCCAATCTCGAATCAATATTCGTGGATTTGAACTCAGAATCAGACATTGCTTCAGCAAAAAGCTTCTCCAAATGAAGTAGATAACCAGCTTTAAAACTGCCCTTAGCCTTCCACTTTCCATCCTGGCATATCTCTTTCAAAAATTGTATCAACTTTTCATCCTTATCATGTCTCCAAGTCCTCCTCTGACCTTTTTTAGTAGTTATTGAGTTTGAACTCATGATACTCACTGTTATATATTGTTCACGATATTAAAAACATACAAACAATGAACCATATAATACAACCATCAATCTAACACTTTGATAAATAATTAAAATATATCAATACAATCATCTTAATCTCATTAATTAAAACTATCCACAAAGTCTCCAAGAGATCAACACAACTACAATAAGTCAACATTCCCAAAATACTACATCAAAGCAAATGTCTAAATAATACAAAAAAAAGTATACAAAATAATCATCATCTCACTCATGTCCTACTCAACACTCCTTCGAAGTTGCCAATTATCAAACATCTCATGTGTAATACCATCTCTCAAGGCAGTCCACGCATTTGAGGTATCAACAATACTAATTAGATTATCTTCTTCATTTATATTTTCCATGAAAGTGCTCATTATTTCAAACTCTAACTCTTGTTCCATCGGGTCCCACCTCATTTCTCTATGAATGAGATTATGAAGAAGACAACATGCAGTTATAATGTTTGCATGCGTGCTAACATCATAAAAACTTGAATTTCGTGGAATTGCCCATCGCATTTTCAATAATCCAAAGCATCTCTCAAAAACATTTCTAGCAACCAAGTGTTTCATGTTAAAGAACTCATGCGGAGAGTTTGGTTGATACTCATCCCTCCATTCATTTAGATGATAACGTTAACCCCTATAAGGAGCAAGGAAGCTATCACCATTGGTGTAACCCGCATCAACCAAATAATAATATCCTATGTATAAGCGGTAAAAAAATTAGTTAACTTTTCAATTGCAAAAAAATTTACAATGCTATGTTTAATTTCCTTACCACGAGGAACTCTTAATGGATGTTCTCTACTAATAGCATCTCTCAACATTCTACCATCTGCGGTAGAATTTTCCCATCCTAGTAAGACATAAGTAAATTGCATGTCGATGGAGCATGTAGCTAGAACATTAGTTGCCAACTCTCCCTTCCTTCTTCGATATCTTGGCTTGTCCATATTCGATACTCTAACCTTGATAAATGTTCCATCTAATGCTCCTAGATAGTTCTATTAATTCAAGATGGACCAAAATTATAACTAATTATCAATATAAAAACCTAGTTACATATTCCAATATATATTAATAAAGTAAGGTTGAATTCTACTTTAAACCATTTCCATCTTTCATTTGTAGAATTTTCTGGCACTGGTTTTGGAGTCTTCATCAACACGTTATGCAAACATAAAGACAGCTCTAAGCACTTGATGAAAATTTCTACTTATTGTTTCGGTAGATCTTTTCAATCTTCTCAAAATCATCCTATGCTTCTGATCATGTGCTAGTATGTTCAAAAAGATTGTAACCATTTCCTTAATTGACATATTTTTAAATTCTTTTAAACCACCTTCATTTCAAAGCAATCCACACAATACATGGAATGTATGCCTATCCATTCTAAGTTGATCAATACAACTAACATTATAATTAAGAAATGCATCCACATTCTTAATTCCTTGCTCAAGAGTTCTTTGAGCTAAATGTACAGTCATCTTGGGTTGTTTGATAGATTCTAATACATCAAGTAGATAACTTAATAATAATATCGTGTATTGATTCTTCAATCTAATAAACCAAAATGCCACCACAATATTCCTTTCTGTCCTTGACAATGGCAAACGAGCCATAGCTGCATATAGTATTTGGTTTACTAGAAAAATCACCACAATGTATGGAATGATCCAAGGTAAAGTAATTATAAGCATCATTCATAAACCAACTAAACTATGAAGAAAAAATATAGGAGCAGGGGGGAAATGATGCCAAAGTTTTTCCACAAGCACCGGAAACTTACTTGTGATCAAGAAGAAAAGCACCACATAGAATGAATGTACCAGTGCCCATAAGTCAAGCAAAGATCGCCGAACTGCAAATATTTGTTATCCATTCCATATTTGCGAGCAATAGTTATGTTTTTAGATGTAAAAGTTGAGCATACAAATCATATATACACATCTATATGTCTTCCTATTACGAAGCATATGTTAATCATGTAATAGGTCTCAACTAACATACATTTATTTTATTTTATTCTTATAAGATGCAGTCAATTTACAAACATGATCCTTTTACTGAAATAGTATAATTAAACCATTTCAAGGTGTATCTTAACCAGTGTACGACATGCAAGCTTATTGAAAAAAAAAGTGATTGCACTAATATGTACTACTATAATGAAAAAGTTTAATCTGCATAGTTTTAAAATATATTTAATTATTTATCTCGGCCATGCTGGCTTAAGAAAGGAAGGATAGGAAAGGAAAAACAAATTTCTTTCATGAATAATTAAACAATAACTCTAATTGGTGCTTTAAATTAAATAATGAATACTGTAATTATGAATTCGCCACCTTGCCTCGAATTCTTAAAAGTCACTGGATTTGAATTAGAAGTCTCCTAGCTTATTCCTTCCTGCACTACCGCCCCTTCCCGGTCCCCTACTCCTATCTCCTATATCTAGCCAATCTCCTCTATCTTCATCCTCTCCTTTACTCCTGTAACCCAACTCTTTATTCCATCCTTTTCTCCGCTTTTTTCATCATTCCAATCCAAAGTCCACGCTCTACAACAAACACCTTTCGTTCGTTTTTTTCCCTCAATCAAAACTTATCCACCAATGTCAACCCATCTTTTCAAAGTATTCAAACCAAAACCCACAAGCATCCAGTTTATTTCACTTCAAACAAGGCAAAATCCTCATTTGCCTGGCCACCAACCGAATGAAAAGAATAGAGGGAGAAGGGAGAAGTTGAATGAGACCCTGAACGCCTCCTCTTGCTCTCTCCTATCGGTCCTGACATCAAATTTGGTTCCCCTGACCCCCGATTTTTTGTTTGACGGCAGCAATTGAAGAAGGAGGACAGCTAGGTCTGCGTGAGTGTTGGGACACTTAGACACGGACACAAAACACACATCTGTTTATCAGTGAGCTACTAACGTGACACCGATCAAAGTATGGCATAGATAAAATCCTTTTTAGTAGAGCAGAAATTAATCCATATCTATACATCACTTTTAGCAGATCTAGAAATCAAATCCCATCTAAATCAAAGGGAGGCAAAATTTGTGCAATCTGTATAGATTACAGTAATATGGAATAGAACTTACAGATATATCTGTTGAAGGCGGCTTCGACAGGCACGCTTCGCAGACTTTGAGAGGTAGGTAGTGAATAGGGGAGGTTAGGAGCGTCGGATGAAGAGGAAGAATGTTATCCGTGAGTAGAAACGAGATATTATTCTCCCTTAACTAACATTAAAATTTTACACAAGTAAAATATTTTACTTATACCAAACAGCTACAAAAGGGATATAGTTTCTCCCGTAACTTTTTTGGAGGGTTTACCGTCGTTCTAAGCATTGCCTTAAAGGTGGAATTTTTTTTAGAGAAAAGTGATCCAGGTTAACACGATCGGACCGATTAACCCGAAATTGAATTGATTTAGAGTGGGATTATACCGAATATTTTTTTAAATAATAGTTTTTGATTAAAACACAATCAGATTGATGGGACCATACATTGGAAGGTGTATCGGGTCGAATTCCGTCCGATTTTTTAAGAGAGTGAAATACCACTACACTTCACTATTTCACTGCTGCGTCCATCAGTCTTCGACGCCACTAGACACCGACGCCGGGTAACCGGTTGCTGGGAAGTCGCTTTAGAGTCATCACCTTTAATCAGAGGCGATGCATCTGTTCAACGCGGTAGCCATCGCTCAGATAGCGACGAGGAATAATGAAATGTTGCAGTCGGAAGAAATCCCGTTTGGATCGGCCTGGTGGTTCGTATACGCGGGGATCTGCTGTGTGTTGGTGCTGTTCGCTGGAATTATGTCCGGGCTGACTTTGGGCTTGATGTCTATTAGTCTTGTTGACTTGGAGATTCTCAAGCGCAGTGGTACTCCCTCTGAGAAGAAGCAAGCTGGTAAGTAATTATTCGCTCCTCCATATATTCTTTCTCTTTTTCTTTGTATTTCTCTTCTTCTTTGTATTTCCGCTCACGCGCCGTTTGGGAAATCTGAACCGGAGTCTGAGTTTGAGAATTAATGACCGAAAATTCATTTATTTATTCTTATTTCTCTGTAATCCTAGTAAATTGGGCATAAAATAATATTTGCCGAGAAAGCATGTGATGTCTGTTACCGGCTGTGCTGTGATTAGTGACTGCTACTTGACTCAACATAATATAAGTAACTGAGTTTTAATATACAAGAACACTATCTGTATTTCTGTGTTAAGTTCTTGTGCAAAGAAGAAGACGATGTTCACAACAGCAAAACTCTTTCGACTAGTTTTATTAATCAGGGACTACTTTCCCTCAACTAAGCTCTCCAGTGAACTTTGCTTCACTTTTACAGTTTTGCTGTCTTCAAACGAGCCTCGATGACCCCGGTCTCGTTATTCAAAGCTACCTGCTGATTAGGTTACGATTAATAACAACCAGTCAGATATTAAGCTAGCCTATCTAACTGTAATCTGTATGTGAACAGTAAAAGACTACTTAAACTAACAATCCCTCCCTTTGTCCACATACTTACAACTATTCAGAAGCTGTGTACAATAACTAAATTTAGCACTTGGCAGGGCTTTAGTGAGTAGATCAGCTGCATTCTCCTCAGTGCATACTTTCTCCAATCAAATCTTCCTTCTTGCCAGTACTTCCTTGATAAAGTCTAACCTTACATCTAAGTGCTTTGTTCTCTCATGATAGATGGAATTCTTGCTGAGACACAAAGTTCTTTGATTATCACACCATACATTCACCTTACTGACTTGAATCTGAAATTCCTTGACCAGCCCTTTGAGCCACATAGCTTCTTTGATGGCTTCAGTACAGTCTACATACTCAGCCTCAGCCTCAGTAGATGAGAGAGAATTGTAGTGAAGACTCCCAATTGATTGTACACTTTCCCAATTGAAAAACATAACCAGACTGAGATCTTTTTGTATCAACATTCCCTGCATAGTCTAAGTCTGTAAATCCTTCAAGTTCAGCTACTTTTAACTCTTGTAACCCATACAACCCTACTTCCTGAGTTCTAGCCAAATACCTTACAATCCATTTGACTATCTTTCAATGTTCCCTCCTTGGATTGCTCATGAACCTGCTGACCAGGCTTACTCCATGACACAAATCAGGCCTTTTACAAATCATTTAGTATATTAGACTTCCAACCACACTAGTATAAGGAACTCGAGCCATGTCTTTTAATTTACTTGCCATCTTCGGTTGTTGATCCTTTGACACCTTAAATTGCGAGGAAGTTGGGGTGGATACTGGCTTTACCTCTAGAAAACCAAACTTTATAAGCAATTTCTTCACATGTAAACCTTGGTTTATGAATACTTCCCTTCTTTATCTTTTTCTCTAAATTTCCTTCCCTAAGATCCGCTTAGCTTCTCCTAACTCCTATATTTCAAACTCAGTCTTTAACATGTCCTTAACACTGCTGATTTCATACTAGCCATTAGCATATCATCCGCATACGAAAGAAGAAACACTATTTCTGTCCCTTTCTTTTGTTGTGTGTATACACATAGATGAAAATTACTTCTCCTAAACCCAATCTTCTAATTAAAATAGTCAAATATTTGATTCCACTGCCTTGGTGATTGCTTGAGTCCATAAAGTGCTTTCTGCGGCAAATATACTCAATCTTCCTTACCATGCTCATCATATGCAAGAGGTTGATTCATATAAATGTTTTCATACATTTCACCATGAAGGAATGATATTTTTATGTCCACCCAATTCCAAGTCATTCAAAGCCACAATTGCTAGAAGGGTTTGTATTGAGGTATGCTTTACAACTAGAGCAAAGATCTCTTTGTAATCAACCCCTTCTTGTTGAGTAAAGCCCTTAGCCACTAACCTGGCTTTATATCTTGGTTTTTCACCAACTTCAGTGCCCTCTTTCAGCTTATAAATCCACTTACACCTTACTAGCTTATTGCCTTTTGGCTTAGGAACCAGGTCTTTTTCTTCATTTAATATTCCATCTCCGTAGCCATAGCTTGAATCCACTTGTCACATGCATGACTTGAAATGGCAGCTTTGCATGTAACAGGTTCCCCTCTAACCGAACTGCATTAAGAGCATAAGTTATGATCTTAGCATATACATACCTTTGTGGAGGTCTTTTCTCCCTCCTTCCTCTATCCCTTTTTAATTGATATCTTGTCAAAACTTCAGTTATGTCTTCCCCTTGCTCATCATGATCATACTTTGTCACTCTATCTGCATTCCTTGGTTGCTGTTTATCCATTTCAAGTTACACCTCCATCCCTGAGCTACTGTTGTCAACACCACTGGGACTTCTATGTGTCAGCTTAAGGTATTTATACAATTAATCTTCCTTGAAAGTAACATCTTGATTGATTTTGGTTCTAGACCCACTTCCTTCAATTCTAAGAAGCTTGTATGTATCCCTTCATCCCTTTTGGATATCCTAAGAGCACCCCCTTAACAATTCTCGTGTCCAAATTTCCTTCTTTGATGTGTGCATAACACACACAACCACATACTCTTAAGTTCTCGTAACAAGTAGGCTTTCCAGTCAATCTTTTCACTGGAGTATCTCAGTCAAGTGCCACTAAAGGACATCTATTGATCAAATAGCAAGGATTTTTGGCTGCCTCTACCTAGTAATGTCTAGATAACCTTGATGTGATTAGCATGCATCTCACCTTTTCCAATATTGTTCGATTCATCCTTTCAGTAACACCATTTTGCTGAGGTGTGCCTTTAACTGTCAAGTGTCAAATGTCTCTTTATTCCATGAACTTTACCAAACGCATCAAATGCTTAACTGTAGATCTAAGGGCCATTATCTGTTCTTTGTGCCTTGACCTTTCTTTCAAAATGTTTTCTACCACATACTTCTATTCCTTAAAATACTTAAAGGCTTCATCTTTAGATTTAAGAAATAAATCCATATATGTCCATAATCAGCACCCAATGACCAAGCTTTGGTAGGCCCTCACAAATCAGCATGTGCATAGTCAAGCACATTGCTTGCTCTGTAAGTGATGCAAAGTTCAATCTACTTGCTTTGCCTTTGATACACACCTCATAGAAATTTCCCAACAACCCTTTCTTGTTGAGAACCTTTAAACCCTTGCTGCTTACATGTGTGAACCTATAATGCCACAGCATCGACTCATTCAAACCATACTTTACACTGTTCTGTGGTATGTTCAAGGAGTGCATGTGAGTCTTTAGGATATGCAGGCCATCTTTCAACTCTCCTTTTAATATCACCATCTACCCTTTTTTCACTTTCAAGCTTCCTTTCTCAGCTGTAACGAATTAACCGTCTTGATCCAGGGATCCAAGAGATATGAGATTTCTCTTGATCTCAAGAGTGTGCCTGCCCTTTTTTAGAATAAACTCAACCCCCAAATTTTTCCTCAACGCGATATCGGCTATTCCAAGTATTGCACATGCCTTATTGTTTCCCATCAAGACATGACCACCATGTGATCTTTCATAATTGACAAATCTTGATTTGTTAAGGCATAAGTTAAAGGTGCACCCTGTGTCCATCACCCAACCTTCATCTCCTTCAGTCTTCGCCACCATCAACACTTGTAAACTTTCATATCTATCTGAGATTACTTCAGCATCTCCAATTTCTTGAACCTTCATTGGTTTTTTCTTAAACTGTTAATGCTTATTACTCTTCTTAGGGCAATCCCGCTTGAAGTGCCCCCTTTTGTGACAGATGAAGCACTTTTCATTTTCCCTTATTGCCTTTTTTCCCCGTTCTTCTGCTTAAATTCAAGCTCTATGCTGCCGATTCATCCTTTTGCGCACTTTGCGTCTTCAATTCCTTTGAAGACAATTCTGTGATGGCATCTTCCAGACTAGACATCATATTATCCATGAAATTTTCATATATATCCAGTGAGTTCAGTAGAATGATAGCTTGATCTTCATCTTGACGGTCCGTGATTGACTTACCATTTGGGAGTCTAAATGAGTACAACCTTTGCTTGAAAATGACCCTCTTTGTAAGAGACTTGCTCATATATAATCCTCAAGCTTCCTCCAAACTGCAGCAGCCGTTGTTTCTTTTGGGACTGTGGGAAGTACTTTGTCTTCCAGGCAAAGAATAATTGTGCTATGTGCCTTTTCATCAATCTCTATTGCCTTAGACTTGTCTTCTTCCATACCCTTGCCGTTCTTGTCATCAATAATTGCAGATTGTACGCCTTGCTGCACCAACAAGACTCTCATCTTTACTCTACAAATGTTAAAGTCATTCTGCCTTGAGAAATTCTCCACATCAAACTTGGTAGTAGTCATTGATCCTTTTCCTTGAATCTCTAATACCAAATGTGATTAGTGACTACTACTTGACCCAACAGAATATCAAGAATTGAGTTTTATTGTACAAGAATGCTAATTATGCTTCTGTGAACGTATATTATGCAAAGAAGGAGAAGATGTTGACGACAACAAAATTTTTCGACTAGTTTTATTAATCAGGGACTAATTTCCCTCAGTTAACCTCTCCAATGAACTTTGCTTCACTTTTACAGGTTTGCTCTTTGTCTTCATACGAGCCTCAATGACCCTTTCATAACCAAGGGCCAACAATCACATTATTCCTAGCTACCTGCTGATTAGGTTACAAGTAATATTAATCAATCAGATATTAAGCTAGTCTATTTAACTGTAATCTGTATGTGAACAATAAAAGACTACTTAAACTAGCAATGAAATGTGCACCCTGTAATCCAAGTAAATGGGGAATAAAACCAGGGACTAATTAATTAATTTATTCTTATTTCACCGTGATCCAAGTAAATTGGGAATAAAATAATATTTGCTGGGTAAGGATGTAATGTCTGTTATCATCTATTTTTATAAAGCTCGATATTGTTAGCTGTCTCACTGGTGAATGCTGTTATGTGATTTTTGAAGATACTCCTGGTCCCAATGGGTTAGTTGAGGGATTAGTGAAAGTGCAAGGTGACATGTTTTGACCTGCTTTATGCTTTGATACTCCATGCTAGTCAGCATGAATTAGGTGCTTCTTTTAGGCTTGGACTAAGTGCAAGCCTTGAGCCCAAAATTTTCAACTGTTATGTTTGGCCCTGTGGATAAATAAACCTTGAGCTCAATGATAACAAATTATGTCGAAGGGATTGGAGGTATAATGTTCAAATTATTCATTGATAATAATAATTAGCTTCCAAATTTTCAATCACCTTTCAATCAACTACAATGTCTTTCTGCTGTTAAAATGCTCGTACCAGAATTCTTCTTTGCTTGTACCATGACCTAATTTCATCTTGATTTTAGTATTGACATGGCGATTCTGTTTCATGGCTCAGCTGCTATTCTTCCTGTTTTGCAAAAGCAGCACCAGCTTCTAGTGACTCTACTTCTGTGTAACGCTGCTTCCATGGAGGTGATTGTTTGCTATTTTAATAAATTTTTGTCCGCTTTATTCATGAAAGCTGCTTCAGTTCTTCTGTATACCTGTTGCCTATATATATATATATACCTGTTGCCTATATATATTTGTGTTGGAACTGAACATAGTGTGTAGATATTTTTTGTCTATATCTTTATCTTTTCGTTCAAGAATAAAGGATATTTATGACTTTATTGACCTGGCAGGCTCTTCCAATATACCTGGATAAGCTCTTCAATGAGTATGTAGCTATTGTGCTTTCCGTTACTTTTGTCCTAGCTTTTGGTGAGGTACATTTTTCATTTTACAGAGTCCCTCTGCTGATAATTTGGTATGGTTTTTGCACATTTCTATTCATGATTTCTGTCTCAATTCTTCTGGTATTCAGGTTATACCTCAATCAATATGTACAAGATATGGGCTTGCTGTTGGTGCAAATTTTGTGTGCCTTGTGCGAATATTGATGGTTATTTGCTACCCAATTGCCTATCCTATAGGGAAGGTAATTCTGCTGTGTGTGATTTATTCATTATTACCTTTTAGTTTTAGTGCAGTCAATAAATGTAGAATTAGAGCATGTGGTGATATTTTTTCTAATGCAGCTAACAGGCACTTGTTAGATAACCTGTGAGTGGTCTTACTCTCATTGTAAATTTAGTGAACTATTATGTCAATGCAGATCTTGGACTTGTTACTAGGACACAGCGAGGCCTTGTTTAGAAGGGCTCAGTTAAAAGCACTCGTTTCTATTCATGGCCAAGAGGTGAGGAAAGCAGGGACATCAGTAAACAGAGCTGTAACAACTGTTGAGGCTCCACTTTGACCATCATTGTGGCGCAATCAATTTTTCTCATTGCTATTCTTTCAGGCTGGGAAAGGAGGTGAGCTTACCCATGACGAAACTACAATTATCAGTGGAGCATTAGATTTGACAGAAAAGGTGTGTATTACTGTTTGACTTGCATCATGTGAATTATCTTATTTGATGCTAGTTTTTTTCTTTGTGGCATATCTGATATTTATTGTATTGATTTCTACGTGTAAGCAGACTGCTCAGGAAGCAATGACCCCTATTGAATCAACCTTTTCCTTGGATGTTAGTTCAAAATTGGACTGGTATATAGTATCTGCCACTCTGATCTCTCCTTAATAAGCCTTTTTTTTTCCTTTCCTTTTTCCTTTCCTCCCTTCCAACCCTTCATGTGCTAAATGTTAATTCTTGCCTGACTGTAATATTGCTTAAGGTATCTTTATGTGCTCTTTATTGTTCTTAGGCTCCTTTTGGTAAAATAATCTGAATCAGATTAGTTTAGCTTGTTTGGTAAGTCAGATTATTCATATTTTGCTTAAAATATTCAATATTCAATAATCTTACATATTATTTATTGACTGGTTTTGGGCACATTATATCCCTATTTTATTTAATAATAAGTGAAACCCATGATCTTCTCATTGAAGTCCCATTTCTGAATCATCACAGGGTTATGATAGTTTTAGCACTATTCCTCCACAGATTCTACACGCAATCTATGATTTACCAAACAGTCAAAACCCCATTTTGGAGTGGCCACACATTTGTAATAAGTTAAATAATATTCATCTACAAATTCCACATTTTACTGAGCGTTGTTGCAAAGTATAGCAATTTTTCTTCACTTGAGTGATGCTTATTGGAAGCACACACAATCAAAAATCAGTAATTTACACAAGCCACACAAAAATCAAACAATAAAAGAAGAATTGGATGGATTAGAACATAGGGTTTCATTTTGGGGTTTTGGTTTTCATAATTTGTATTAGGGTTTTAATGCATAGTTTTATGGGTATTTTAATGATGGATTAATGGCTAATGGTTAGGTTAATTATGGCAATTCGATCCATGGTTAATAGGAGAATTAATGATATAGAAAATGTTGGTGCAAGAAAGGGCATTAGGGTTAGGATTTTGAAAGAAAGAATGGCTATAGATGTGGATGGGAACGATTATCATGGGATATGAATTTATTTCATTGAACACAAACTAACTCTCTCAAACCACACAAAAATTGAGAAGATAAAACTTGAATAAAAAGGAAATTAAATTCGAGAAAGAAATCACAAAGAGAATCGATTGAAGCTGGTTGTATTGCATGAATGATGAATGCCTACAAGCCTATGTTTTTATGGTGGATTCTACACTTACTCAAATTTGATTCTCCATGAAAAGATAAGCAAAAATAAAAAAACCCTCACCAAATCTTGCACAATCGGCACACGCACGCACGTTTAATGAAAAAACTTGCAACTAACGAAATAAAGATTCTAAGACTACCAACTAAAGCTGAAATTTAACTAATATAGCTACTTCTCCTCTATTATGGACATCATATGCTCCTCATGTGACTTTATTAAAATTTTTGATAATGACCATTAAGTCCTTCTTTGGTCCATAATTAAACAAGCAAGCACCTTATTAGCCCAAGTGTGTTAGTTTGGCCCAGATCTTCACCAATGTCAAACCAATGGGCTCTAGTATGAAATAAAACAACCCATTGCTTGAAGAATTTGTATGACATGCCCCCACATCATTAAGTTCAGCAGGCTTCATTCCATAATTTGTATATTCTATAATTGCATTTTGTCCATGCTTGGACATCTTGTTCATAATTCTGTTGGTTTGTATGGCTGTTGAGTTTCCTCAACATAGAATCCATTTGTTGACCTGATTACTTGTAAATTATATTTTGTTTCAGTAATTTGACTCATTAGTTTTCAAAAAAGCCTTAATCTATCATAATGCTTTTGAACAAATGGAAAAAAGTTAAAAGACATACAAAATGAATGCATAATTTCATTTCTTCTTTATCCCAGCAGATTATTGCCTGGACCCTTGGACCCTTTTAGAATCATCAAAGAACTGCTTTTTGCTTACAATGGTAACTGTGTAGTATATATATAAGGTATAAAAGATATTGCACACTCATAGTTCAGGGAAGTGGGCCAATAGTTGTTGTAATATCTACTTTAAGTGTGAGTACACTTGTTGAAATTGATCTGATATCTGGTTGATTTTGGACTCGCTACTTACAGGTATCTTGATTGACCTATATAGTTTTCCTTTATGCTTGGTAAAGACTCATTGATTTGTCTGCCTGCAGCTGTTCTGTAATCTAGGAATTTGCTAATTCGTCATTTTTAAAATTGAAATAACAGGGAAGCTATGGGAAAAATTCTGGCTCGAGGTCACAGTCGGGTTCCTGTCTATTCAGGCAATCCAAAAAATATAATTGGACTTCTTCTGGTGGGTGTTTGTGTCATGAACTGCATAGTCTCAGTTATGAGATATTGCTATCTTTTACCTTACTTCTTCATTATACTTTGTCTCAAAAATATTAGGTTGTATGCAGTGAGTTCTGATCTTCTGGGATTGTTGTGCAAATTCAGGCGAAGGCCCTTCTTACCGTACGACCTGAAACAGAGACACCTGTCAGTGCAGTTTCCATAAGAAAAATACCAAGGTCTGTTATTGTTTCTATTTATGTGTTAGTTTCAGTTGGATCGTGACTGCATGCCAATTATTTGTGGAATAATGTCCTCAGGGTTCCTGGTGATATGCCATTGTATGACATATTGAATGAATTTCAAAAGGGTCATAGTCATATGGCTGCTGTAGTTAAAGGCAAGCCCAATACCATCACCCCTGCACCAATCACCGACATGGAGAGGTCTGATGGGATCAAAGGACCTGAAGCCAATTCTGATATAATTACTCCCTTGTTGTTGAAGCAAAACTCAGAAAGTGTTGTTGACATCGAAAAGATGCCAACAATGCAGGTAAATATGAGTAGGCAAAATGTCTCCAGACTCGAGGGTGCATTATCAAATGCTGTGCCTTATTCATCAGATGGCATTGAAGAGGGAGAAGTCATTGGTATTATCACCTTGGAAGATGTATTTGAAGAACTTTTGCAGGTACCATTACTGTTTTCTTGGGTTTGATATGCTTGCATATGCATATATATATATGTTAGAATCTGCGTGAACTGATTGTCACATACACGTTACTATCTTGTGTATTTGTTAAGTTGGTATTTAATGAAGCAAGTGCTGAATTTCCTGTCACATACACACATTGTTATCGTGTGTATTTGTTGGGCTGATATTGAACAAAGCAAATGTAAAATTTGCATTTTGCACAGTTAGATTTAGATACAATGATAGGATTTTCGGAATCCATATTTGAAGGAAAAATGGTCGTGAGGACTTTGATTAAAAAGTCATCAAAAATTGTGGCTGATAGTTGTGGGAAGGTGATGGAAGGGGTTTCTTTTTTCCATCTATCCATTTCTATTCTCAACATCCACTAGCCCCCGTTTTTTTTATACTTCTATGATAATTGTCAAGCCTCCCTGCTGTTCGTTTTTGGCTTAATAATGGCTGTTATTGTCTCTTCAACCTTCTTCCCTTCTCTTTCTCTTCCTCCCTTTGTGCGTCCTTTATTTGCCTTGTGATTCTAGTTATGAAGCCCTAGTGAGCTCGTATATTGGCCTATCTTCCTTCTCCATTGCTAGAATGCATGACTGTTTGTGTTCAAATTTGGTTTATTGTTTGATTGATATAGTAGTATTTATTTGATATTTTTCCTAGTTTAATGGATTGATATATTAACTTCCTCTTTTGATATTGATTGATGATTTGGGTGTTAGATTCATGATTTTATCTTTTTGTGGTTGGATTTTTCTTCTTATATTTTTGGATATTGGTGGTGCCGAGGCTTTTCACACAAACCTTACATTTATTCAACTCTATTCAACACAATAGGAAGAGTACAAATCTAGGGCCATATATATTGGATAAAGTGCTGAATTCTGATTTACTTTTGTTGTACAATGTGGACTTATATGCGTGTGAATGTGGTAAAGATCAAAGGTCTTTTGCATGGAACATGACAGTGCTATGCCCCATAGTGCGTTCATATAGAAGTGGGGTTGAAACAAGTAGTTGTAGAAACGAGGAACAAGGGTGACTTGTGTACACAGACGCAACCCATCATTAGCATACTAGGGCACACTTGTGTCATGATGTTTTCTTCATTGGCTCATGCTTGTTTGTTTTGTACTGCAGAGTTTAGGCTTTTCTCATTATAGTTACATGTCCAATATAAAGAGAAACCTTAAAGGACTCTTGTATATATATATATATATATATGTAGAGAGAGAGGGAGAGAGAGAGAGGGAGGGAGGGAGGGAGGGAGAGATATTTGTGGGGATTAATAGAATGTAATCATCTTTCCTTGCTTATAATGATTCTTCATAAATTGTTTCTAATTCTAATGAATTGATAATTTTTCCGTAGTTGATGTTTCTTCTTAGTTTTTGTTATTGATATTGATTGTTTGATATACCTTATCATTTCCTAATACAAAGCACTGCCAAAATTTAATGTATAAAACAAAATAAATTATTATAGTAACCATGTAATGAAATCATATCATTACAAAATCAACTAATATTCTAGCTGACAATTTTAAACCTCGTGGGAGCCTATGAAAAGAGATGTACCCATGTGAACTTGACTTCTTTCCAATGTAGTAGGCATAGGCTATAAACCTTGAAAGTAGGTTGCAGGGTACACCCACTATATATACAATAGCGACCCTTAAAATATGACTATCCCCCATGTTTAGTACACCACACACCGTTTCTCATCTTTTTTGTGATTGGAATTTGGAATTGGTTGCCTCTTCCGTCTTCCTCATTTCCTCCTACTTATTATTTTTCTTCTTCTTGCTCTTCACTCCTTTCTGTTGCCTTATACAAGAGAAGTGAGCTAATACTTTGATTGGATCTGTTTTCAATTTGAACACTTCCTTTATGATGCAAATTCAATGGCGTGAAATCTCTACAATGTCTCAAATATTCGGTTAGACTTTGTATTTATCTATATAGGACCGAATAAATGGAGCTAACATTCATCAGTGTAGTATTCTTTGGTTTAGATTTTTGATAATTTCATCTTGAGGTGTAGGATATGTACCTTAAGAAGCGAAATTAATTAAAGCTTGTTATTATTCATTTAATTCCTGGGCAAGTGAATAGTGATTATGATGGAGGAACTTGGAGTCTATTGCCAGCTGTAGTAGAAGATTTTCTGTAATTAGTTTAATTGGTTTAATTTGCTGGAGGTTAAGGTGGCTATGCAATTGGTTCTTTATCTGATGGTATGATGATGGTAGACTTATTATTAGGCTAGCTAATGAGTATAAGATTGTAGAAAGAGGCATGGTAGAGGGTTAGTAAGTCAGGAAGAGGTGGTGAAAGTCAAACATGCAGCCATGGCTGCTAGAAGAGAGAGAGGAAAGTGAAGGAGAGAAGAGAGAAGGGGAAAAATTCCTCAAAAGTGCTTTTAGAAAATTTTAGCTAAATTAAATTATAAAATAATTTAAATAACATAAAAATAATTGTAAAGCATCAAAATATGCTTATTAGCACAAATAGATTCTAATTAGAAGTTTCTATAAATATTGGAAAGAGATTCGAATCAAAATCATAAAAGAATATGAAATCGCAGGACAACCAATTGATTGGTTTGAGCAAACCAGTCGACTGGTCTATTGGTAGATAAAGTGCCAGTTTCTGGGCTTATTAGTTGATTGGTTAGGCTAACTAGTCTATTGGTGCGTTCGAAATTTACAACTTTATCAGAATTTTAGCTAAATAAAATTAGAAAAGAATTTGAAATCGTAGGACAATCAACCGATCAGTTTGAGCAAACCAGTCGACTGGTCTATCGGTAGATAAAATTGCTAGTTTCTGAGCATATCGGTTGATTGGTTAGGCTAACTAGTCTATCGGTGTGTCCAAAATTTACAACTTTATTAGAGTTTTAAGTCCTTTTCAAAACCACAATTTCTTTATTTTATATCAACATAATTTTAAATACAATTTAAAGGATTTTAAGACTCGATAGTACACTTATATTAGTTCGATAGATAGTTTTCCCCCTCTATTTTGCACATGCAAATACCTTGCTAGAGACTCTTAGTTGCATCATATAAGAATTGGATATGCATACTACATCATTCTTTTTAATAACTATTTGTTACAAGTAAGTTGACCAAATTGATGATATTTTAACCAAGATTTCAAATTCTCCCAGCGTCAAAAGCCTTCAACCCTTGCTTAGTCTCTCTCACCTCTCAAAAGCCTTCAAACCTAGCATATAATCTTTTAATGTCTCTTTGACTATTTCATCTAAGTTTCAAATGACGATCATGAAGGTCTGCTCTTTTGAGTAGGTGTCTAGTGATCGCAAATCATTTATATTAATTATAATTTTTTCTTTGTAATTTCAAAGCTAGATAAAAATCTTTACTATACATATGAAATTGATTTTTATTTTGGTCATTTTCTAATGTTTTTGCTTCCTGTTTATTTTGAGAATTTTCATTTTTAGGTTCCCGTTTCTTCTTGTTCCCATTTTTGTGCAACCTAGGATTAGACTACTAAAGGTGGTACGTGGTTATCAAGGATTGAAGGAGATTTGAGGAGCAATCTTATGAGCGATTGAGAAGGTGGTTTGAGGTAGGGAAGTGGATGTGATGAACTTGAGAGGCGGAGATGGCAGAGTGTGTTCCTGAGGATGAATGTGCTACTATTGGTTGAATGATTTGAAGGTGAGTGGATGAAGATGTGAAGGGTGGATTGAAGATTGTGGGAGGTGAGTTTAACTATGTGAAGGTCGTTGATGATGATGGTTGAAGGTTGGTTGAATATAGGTTGAAGATATGAAGGTGGAGGTTTAATTTGGGTTGATTAAAGTTTGAGATGTGAATGGATGATTGAAAGTGATTGAATGTTATAAAGTAAGTTGAATATGATGATGAAGGTTTGAAGATGAGTATGAAGATGATGGATGGTTGGGTGTTCTTAGGTATAGGGGAATTAGAATTGTTTGATTAAATGAAGAGAAGATAATTGAGTGAATGATCTATGTCCACCCACTAGTTGTGGTTTACAAAGGTGATTTATTCTTTCTCATTGGAATTCAAGGATTTGTTCAATACTCTCAATGATTTGGAGATTGGTTCCACCACTTTCATTTTAAAGGCGCAGTCGCCAAATCCGTGACAAGGGATTTAATCTTTAATAATTACTGAAGAGAATAGGATTTTCATTCAACAAATCATGATCACTACATCCCCTAATGGTTGGTACTTAAAGAAGCCATCATACTATCAACTAGGGTCAATCAACCTATAAGATCTTATGACCCTTAATTAATTACAACTTTAGTTAACAAAAAAATAAAGGGCGAATGGGCGAATTTATCAAGGATAAACTGACTTTCTTTCCAAAACTCAAATTGTGATTTTCTAGAGAAGAGAGGTCGAGATTCTCTAGAGAATGACCGAATTCAAAAAGAAAATGAGTAGATCGGCATGGGAAGCAAATTTCTCAGCTATGTAGTGATAGCTTGGAACATATCATTTATTCTTGAGTTTAATAGAGGGGAGAGGAAGAAGAAGATAAAGGGTGAAGTTACCTTCCCCCGTTTTTGCCAAAATCAGATGTTCGAATCCGCTCGAGGAAAAATTAAAGTTGGGTAAATGAACAAAAAGGTTAAGGATTACTTAGGAACTGCTCGGAGTTGGTTTATTAGGGTTTCATTTTGATGAAAGCATTCTTCCAGTGAAATCAAACTTCGAAAAATACTTAGTTCGACGTACCAATCGATTGGATTTTTCAAACCATTTGATTGGTTTCGTCAAACCAAACTCAAGATTAGAACAACAAATTAGTTGATCGATTTAGAGAGCTAGTTGATTGATACGGTAAGAAAACTCATTTTACTATTTTTTTTTCAAACTTTTCCAACTCGTTTCTAAATCAAATCCAAACTATAGTTCCAAATCAATATCAAACATCATCCAAATTTCATTAAACACAAGAATTTCCTATTTTATAACTCTCACAATTACTGGTATTACAATTATGGTGTCATAAATAATTAATATGAACAAAATTAATTATAAATAGAAATTAAAATTATGTTAATAAAAATGATAAATAAGTTATCAATCTGAATAATGTCAATTATAACTACAAGTAATTAATTATAATAAATAAATAAATAAATAATAAAAACATTGATTTTAATTATAAATTAATAATTTATAAAAAAACGTTAGCCATAATCATGACTTAATAATTAATAAAAATAATGCTAATCATAATTATAAATAAATAATTATTAAAAAATGTTTATCATAATTATAAAGAAATAAATAATGAGAATACTATTATTTGTAATTATTAATTATAATTATAATTAGATAATCAATACAAATTCTATTAATCATAATGATAGATAAATAGTTTATAAGGATATTATTAATCAAAATTATAAAATAATAATAAGTAAAACTAATATTAATTATAATTATAAATAATTACTCAATAAGAATAATATTGACTGCAATTAGAAAATAATATTTAATTAAAATGATATTAATCATAATTATAAATAATGAATATGAGTGATATTAATTGTTATTACAATTAGCAAATTAATAAGAATGATATTTTTATAGTTATGAATTAATAATTAATAATTACCATGACCTCTGGTAGTGGCTTGGATGACATTAAGTTATTGTTGTTTACCGTCAAGTCCGTGGGCACAACAAGATGAGTTGACAGAGCTTGTTGTCAAAGTTCTAGGTGCCTATTATTTGCTTCAAAATTGCATTGATTCATGGGTGGAAATGAAAGTTCACAACAAGGGTGTTGGAGGATCAACTAGAGAGATGGGGTTCACTCTGAGTACTTCACCCCCACCTCATGCACAACTGGTAGGTAGTAATGGATGCTTGGCTACTAGTTATGTGCAGCTTGCCAAAGATCAAACACCTCCCTTGGATGAAGGCTCCGATTCTTGGCTTTAATTTACAAGTCTAGCAAATGGTTGGAAGGGCTTGAATTCGAGGCTAGCTGATTCATGCGGCCTTCAGATCCCTCAATGAGTGTTGATAACCATATTATGAGTCATGACATTGATGCGTTCAAGTGGTAAACAATGAAATTCTCAGAAATTTAGTGGGCAATTGGGCTAAGATATACATTGATAAGTAGTGAGAATGGATTACACGATTACTCAACCAAGGTTTCGAGGACCTTGGAACCTCCCTACCACCTTCCCTCATCCCCCCAATGATCGCCTGAAATCCTATATAAATACTCGACCCTCCAATCGAAAGAAAAACGCATAGCAAACTCTAAATGTCATCAGCAATCCTAACAGACTCTATGACTCAACAAAAATGAAATAACCGAATTCAAGGAAAAAGGGAAATAAGGAAAAGGAAATAAGTCATGATCCATAAGTTGTCCCAGCTCCATGCCAGCCAACCTCCACTCTTACTGCATCCTATTCCTCCTCCTCACTCAAGTATACTTCACTAATGGCTTATCATTACTCTCCCCTAAAATTTTCACCTTGTACTCAAGGTGAAAGTCAGGAAATTGAACATCAATAGCCTCGAAACCTTCCCCGGAAGCTTCGAAATCTGGAAGTCCATGCTAGCGGATGAGTACTTCTAACTGCTCCTTAGTATTATACCTCAAATCCTGAACTGATTCTGGAGTGACCTGCCACTCTAATTCCTTGGTGAGGGTTGTTGGGAATGGCTGAGGCCATAACCAATAGCAAGCTTCAACATAGAGACATGGAACACTGGATGTATAGGAGTGGTTGCTGGCAACTGCAGTCGGTACGCCACTTGCCCTACCCTAGCAATAACCTAATATAGCCCAAAATAGCAGGGTGCTAGCTTCTCATTGAGGCATTTAGCTAAGGACTTGTGTCGATAAGGTCTTAGCTTAACATAAACCCAGTCACCAATTTCTAGAACTACATCCGTTCGCTTTTGATCAGCATAATTTTTCATACGTTGCTGTGCACACCCTAAATGTTGCTTGAGCTCCTCCAGCATTAAATCTCTTGCCTGGAGCTCCTCATCCACAACCAGGGACGAAGCCAGGTATAAAATTCAATGGGGTCCCAATAAATACTAAATATATATCTAAATATATAATAATAATAATATTATATTTAATATTATCTATAATCATACATATTCATTTACAATTATATTCAATCAAACTAATTCAGAGTTTTACAATAAAATTAGAAACAAAAATACAACTTATTCCGTCAAAAAAAGTTAGCTTAGATTTAAATTAAATATAAAAGATAACTTACTCACCTATTGGCTAGTGAAGCAGTGGATTAGATTGACTAGTGGTTGCTGCCTGTGGTGGTAAGACTTGGCGTGCAGCTGAGCTGTGTAGGTGTGGTGCAGTGCTACGGTGCAATGACGAAGCAATTGTGCAAGCTACAGGGACAATTTTGAGGAGATGGAGTGGTGGCAGTCTGGCAGAGACCGTGAGAGCCTGAGAGGATGGGCTGTTGGGCTTGGGAGGGAAAAAAATTTGAGAAAAATAGGATAGGCTGTTGGGGTTGGGAGGGAAAAAATTTTAAGAAAAGGATGGGCTGGTGGGGTCAGGAGGGGAAAAAATTGAGAAAAAAAAAAAGTCAGCAGGTTGCTACCGTAGAGTTTTGAACCCGTGACCTTTTCCTTGATTTAAATCCTTCCCACCAACACTCCAGAGATAATTCTCTGATATCATACTTACACATTATAAATATAATACATAATTTTAAAAATTTCATAGGGTCAGCCGACCCCATGTGCCCTTAACTAGCTCCGTCCATGTCCACAACCATGAGGTTGGCTGTGCCCTATTCATATCTCACCAAAGGAGGTGGATCTCTCCCATACAACACGGTGAAAGGGGTAGTATGTATAGAGGAATGGTACGAAGTGTTGTACCAGTATTCAACCCAAGCTAGCCAATCAGCCCAACACTTCGGTTTGTCCCTAATAAAACAACGTGAGTATGTCTCAAGGCTCCTATTATCCACCTTCGACTGTCCATTAGATTGGCGGTGATATGCAGTACTGTAATTCAAAGCAGTCCTTGTAGTCTAAACAATTCACTCCAAAAATTACTAAAGAATACCTTGTCCCGGTCAGTCACAGTCGAACGTGTAATACCATGGAGACGAACCACCTCCTTCACAGCTACTCCTTTTGCAGTAAAGGGGTGTTTTAGAGGAATGAAATGGCTATACTTGGTAAGCCTATCTACCACGACTAGAACACAATTGTACCCATGTGAGTGGGGGCAGCGCTTCAACGAAGTCCATTGTTATGTCCTCCCAAACCTTGGCTGGAATGTGCAACGGTTGGATGAGACCGGCTGGTGATAATGTTTTGCTGGCAAACTGCGCACTCTGCCACAAACTACTGCACTTGCTTCCTCATTTTTGGCTAGAATACTTCTTTAGCTAACCTTTTATAAGTTTTCAGCACCCCAGCATGCCCACCCATCGTTCTGCCATGAAATTCTTGTAGAAACAGTGGTATAAGGGTGGAATCCGCAGGTGACACTAAATGCCCTTTGTAAAACAGGTTGCCTTGGCTCAAATGATACCCCTCCTTATCCTGTGAAGTTAACAACAATTCTTGTTTGATCGGGCCCCGCACCAGATCTTTGTCCACTTCCCATTGAAGTGTTGTCCAATCCCTTACACACGAAGTCGACAATGTGAGTAAATGAGAGCCTCCTTCTAGTCGGGAAAGGGCATCAACCGCCTTATTTTCGCACCTCGGCTTGTACTCAATAACAAAGTTGTAACTCCATAAATTGGTAACCCATTTTTGTTGCTCCTCCGGAATTACCCGCTGCTCTAGTAAGAATTTTAGACTTTTTTGGTCTGTTCTCACAGTGAATCGCTGCCCTAATAAGTAGTGTCGCCACTTCTGGATTGCTAAGATCATTGCCATCAACTCCCTTTCATAAACGGATTTTAACCGAGCATGTTGCCCTAGGACTTGACTATAGAATGCGATGGGTCTGTGACCTTGCATCAAGACAGCCCCTACCCCGACCCTTGATGCATCAGTTTCCACAATGAAGGGCTTGCTAAAATCAGGGAGAGTTAAAACCGGCACTGACATCATGGCCTGTTTTAGAGCTTCAAATGCTTGTTGTGCCTTCGAGGACCATCCAAAGCTATCTTTCTTTAGCTGATCTGTTAGAGGAGTTGCAATTTACCCATAATTGAGGACAAACTTTCGATAGTACCCTGTGAGACCCAAGAATCCTTTTAATTCACAGACATTCCTAGGAACTGGCCAGTCTGTCATAGCTTGCAACTTTGAAGGCTCAGCTGCCAGCCCCTGGACAGAAATTACATGTCCCAAATACTCAAGTTCTTCTTGTCCAAACACACATTTCTTTTGATTAACAAAAAGAGAGTGTCTCCTCAACTCCTTGAAAACCAACCGTAGGTGCTTCAAATGATCCTCCATCGTGTGGCTGTATACCAAAATGTCATCAAAGAATACTAGCACAAATTTGCGTAAGTAAGGTTGGAACACCCTATTCATCAAGGCTTGAAAGGTGGCTGGGGCATTAGTTAGGCCGAAGGGCATCACGAGGAATTCGTAGTGTCCTTTGTGGGTCCCAATTGCTGTTTTAGGAATGTCTTTAGGTCTGACCCTTATTTAATGGTATCCCGGCTTAAAATCTAATTTAGAAAAAAATGCAGCCCCATGTAACTCATCTAGCAGCTCATCAATTACCGGGATGGGAAATTTATCAGCTACTGTTACCCGATTTAGAGCCCTGCAATCCAAGCATAAACGCCTCCCACTTTCCTTCTTTCGTACCAAGAAGACAGGGCTTGAAAACGGACCGCGACTTGGTCTAATGATACTTGTTGCCAGCATCTCTCGAACTAGCTTCTCTATCTCATTCTTCTGAGTATGGGGGTACTTATAGTTTCTCACATTAACGGGAGCAGTACCAGGCTTTAACTCAATCTGATGAACTAATTCCCCCGAGGGGGTGTGGGAGACCTTGCGGATGCTGCAGTACATCCACGAATTGCTGGATTACTTTTGTGACAGCTAGCGGGATATTTGTGCTGGTCGGGCATGCTTCCTTGACCTCCCCCAAAGCATTGCATTCTAACAACACTGCCTGGCTCCCCCTTCCTCACCATTCTAATCAATGAATGCAAAGAAGCTTGTGAATGGCATAAGCTAGAGTCATTTGTTAGAGTCACCGGTGTCTGCCCCAGCATAAACTTCATCTCGAGCTTCCTCTAATTTATGTGTGTGAACCCCAATTTTTCCAGCAATTGCATGCCAAGAATGAGGTTAGCGTTACCCAGCTCCAAGGGAAGGAAGTCCTCGATTACTTCAATTCCCTGTATCGACACCTGAAATCCCCTACATATTCCCTCAGTTGTGACCGAATTTCCCATCCCCATTACTCCATAAGCAACAGTCGAAGCTACTGGTATCCGCCACTATTTCACCAACTTCAGTGCAATACAATTATGGGTGGTGCCACAATCAATTAGGACAACCACCGGAGCACTGCCTATCTCCCCTCGTATCTTCAGGGTGTTCGGCGTGGTGATGCCCACCACGGAGTTCATGGATAGCTCCACTGTACCATCCACTGTTGCTTTGTCCTCCTTCTCGATTGTACCATCCCTCCCTCTTCGTCCAACTCCTGCAACTGGTTACCCTCTACTAACAACACCTGTAACCTCCGATTTTTGCACACGTCTCGGACCGAACTTCTCTTCACATTTGAAACACAACCCCTTATCTCTCCTCCTATGGATTTTCTCGTTGGTAAGTCGCCAACCACCGACGAATCTATTGCTGGCCCCCGTGTCTCCCTTCCCTGCCAGAGAAGGTGCTGTCGTGTGATTAGGGTTGGGCCTGTTGGGAGCTCTGGGTGAATTCCCTGTGGTGTTCGATGGGTAAGAAGTTCTCCCAGCATTGTTTGGGCCCCTAGTCTTGACCCATTATCCATGAGCACTGACCCATCCAGCTTGTATAACCTTATTTTTATCCTCTACCATCTTGGCAGCCTCCATGATTTCCATTAGCCCATTGGGCCTCATCATCCTTACCTCTACTCTAATATGGGGCTTCAACCCATTAAGGAACATGCCCTCTAGCACCTCCACTGAAAGTCTCCCCTACAACGGTGAAGCAAGCACTTTGAATTGCTCTAGAAATTCCTCCACTGACGTCTCTTGCTTCACTGCCAAGAATTTCTCGCAGATCAATCCCTCATGGCGCAAGTGGAAGCGAAGCAAACAGGCCTCCTTGAAACTCTTCCAATTTTTGAACCTCTTACAATCTTCAGTGTACTGGAACCATGCTAGGGCCTTGCCCTCCATGGCTACCGCCACTTCCTCCGGCTTCTCCCTCTCTGTCAGCTGATTAATTTGAAAATATCTCTCAGCCCTGAAGATCCACCCATCTGGATCAGTTCCATCGAAGACTAGGAGATTAAGTTGACTAAATGGTTGGGAATTGCTCTGCACTTCCGACTCCACCCTGAAGACACTCGTGGGTGCTACTGTTGCCTCCCTCACTTGCTGTTTCCCAATCTCCTTGTTTGATGAGCTAGGCAGGTTGTTCTGAGCTAATGCTACCAGTTGCTCAGCCATTTCCTGCGTCACCCTCTCCATGGAGCCAAGTTGATCTTCCATCATCGGTATCCTCAGTATCCTCAGTATCTCACCTCTACTTTTCAATACTTCCTTCGGAAGCAGTGTCAACCTCTCCTTCGTTTGATCATTTTTCTTAGCCATTTTCCTTAGAATCGCACTACTCTGATACCACTGATGTGTTCAAGTGGTAAATAGTGAAATTCTCAGAAATTTAGTGGGCAATCGGGCTGAGATATATATTAATAAGTAGTAAGAATGGATTAAATGATTACTCAACCAAGGTTTTGAGGACCTTGGAACCTCCCTACCACCTTCCCTCCTCCCCCCAATGATCGCCCGAAATCCCATATAAATGCCCGGCCCTCTAACCGAAAAAAAAAACGCATAATAAACTCTAAATGACATCAGCAATCCTAACAGACTCTATGACTCAGCAAAAATGAAATAACCGAATTCAAAGAAAACAGGAAATAAGGAAAAGGAAATAAGTCATGATCTATAAGCCGTCCCAGCTGTATGCCAGCCAACCTCCACTCTTACCACATCTTATTCCTCCTCCTCACATAAGTATACTTCACCAATTGCTTATCAAACATCTATCACGAGCACCTCTAGCTTGGTTAAGGTTGTTGTGGGCAACCATATTAGCAGTCTTCATTAAAGCCACTGACGCACAATAGTGGGCCAAACTTGCAGATCATCATTGTTAGCTCATTAGAGGGTATAGAGTTGGTTGATATTGAGGCCCTTTCAAAGTTAGCCCCATTAGATATAGACATTTACATTGGTCTTTCAGAGCCCAACACATCCTATTCTAGCTTGGACGCTAAAATAGACTTGGACCCTAAGGATGATGTGGTGCTTGTAGCGGAAAGTGAGTCGTAGTTGGATCCATCAAATCAATGGTGGAGAGTGAGTCTAAGTTAAATCCTTATGAGCATTTAAAGCCTTTTGCTTGTAAGATTCGTCCTTTAACTCCAGTTGAGGGGCAAAAAAGGATTTCGGCGATAGTTTTAGTGGTGGGGGTGACCTGTTTCTGTCTTTGTGTAAAATTACATTTTCATTAGCCACATTAGCTTTTTGGTGGCAACGACATTCGGGTTGCAAGTGACACCATAACTTTCAATCAACAAACAGGAGTGATAGCCATCTCCTGGTTTATATGAGCAGGTAGGCATCAACATTGATGGTTTCATATCCACTAAGGTTTTTTATGTGGTTCCATGGTATGAGATCTCTGTCACCTTGGGACAAGGGAGGGATTGAGTGGATTCTAGAGGCACTATGTTCTTAGCTAACGTACAAGCACAATAATTTCCACATATGCCAAGGTACAGGTTCTTGATTAGCACATGATGTTAGTATTAGGGGAGATATATTTTGAGTGGTACAGGTTTCCTCACTCTTACACATGGGATTGGAAGCAGACACTTTGCACAAAGTCTCTTTTCTTTTGTTCTCGGGGAGGGGAGTGATGTTAGGAGTCGAGTGTATCTTCCCTTCAGGCTTAACTTTTGGCTGATTTAATTTTTTGTTGTGCTTGAAATTTAGTTTGACTTGTTTAAATAAATATTATCTTGAAGTATCTATAGTAAATATTAGCAAGTAACATTCATCTTTTGTTAGGACATTATTTAAGATATATTTAATATATTTTTAAAAAATATATTAGCTGAATATTTTATATTGTTAAAGGGAATTCATTTTCTACATCTCCATCTCTTCCCTCTATAGCTGAATATTTTATATAGTAAGGTTCACAGTGGCTTGACATATGTTGAATTAGGCTTGTATTGCCTGTAGGTCCACTTTTAACATGCATTTTGCTTACACTGTTCAAAAGTAGACTCATTCTCATGGTTAGTTTTCTAGGATTTGACATCTAGAATCGGAAGAAAGAAAAGAATAGAAAACAAAATTCTTCTGTCATTGATTGTCCTGCTTTACTGACATGTAGGAGGAGATTGTGGATGAAACAGATGAATATGTTGATGTCCATAACAGGTACAGTTTATTGAAATTTGGATAGTCTTAGTCTCTTGATGCAAGTATGGGATGATTTTAACATGTGATATTTCTGTAGAATACGTGTTGCTGCAGTTGCTGCAGCTTCATCTGTGGCGCGGGCCCCGTCAGCTAGGAGGCCAACTGGTGTGAAGGGGGCAGTAAGTATCCAATTTCATCCCTTCTTCAACCATACCTTCCATTTCCTTCAAAAAAGTTTTTAATATGCAATTAAAGTGCTGTTATATCGGGACACAGAACAGATGCCAACCACTCATGTGAAGGGTGGAGGGTGCAGTTGCTGGGATTGAATTTTGATCCCGCACAAATTTTTAATCTGAAATTGGGTCAGATTGAAGGACCTATTTCTTCAATTGTTAACATAAACTACAGTTCTTTGTGGGATAAACAAGTTCTGCCAAAGGCATTCAAGATTTATTACCATCCAGTTGCATATATATATATATAGTTTTCATTGCTTTCCAGGATTTGATGAACGATCCTAAAACAGTAATGCTGACATGCAGCTTTTTAAGCAAAATATTGAGTGACCCTTACTATAATATACACCATGCTGATAGATTCTGTTTAATGGATGCTAATTATGTCATATCAACATATTTTTCATGTAAAAATGATTGGTGTGTGTATGCCTGATAATAATTTTTAATTTGATATTTACTGAAATATCCTAGTCCAATAATTATGCATGTCTATCAATTCAACGTGGGGTATTTAGAAATACTCTTGTTAACATTGTAACTAGATTGAGTTATAATTTTTCAATGGTTGATGTTGAATCGAAGCAAAGGATATGATTTTGAAGGGTGAAAAAAATGTTGGAGCTAAGTCATGAGACACAGAGGCAGATCCTGTCCTCATTTGGGATTTCTAGCATGGCATTCATGCGACAAAGCAATCCTAGAGAAATCTTGGACGTGAAAGGAAGACACATGAGAAAAGATTACAACTTAAGAGGGCTTGCTCTAAGGACCAACAATTTGGTGATGAAAACAGAAGTGTCAGGCTATAAGAAAACAATAAAGAATGTAATGAGTGAAATGAAGATGAGTATGTGTTTTGATATTTACTGATCGGAAGAGGAAATATTCAAGTGCTGGTGCAGGCACATACTTGCCAGGGCTTTTATTTTTCTAGAAAGGCATGAAATGGCTCCCCCCTTCTAAAAGGACATGGGTTTGTTCTTTGTGAACCCTTTTCTCATGAAATATGGATGTGAGTGTAGTAATTAAGCTGTGTCTACATATAATCCTGTGAAGAAACCATGTGAAGAGATAAACAATAAGATGGTGGAGCTTCAAGTTCAAGTGCTCAGTTATGGAGGAAATGAAAGAGCATAGGAAATATATTATGTTGTAATTTGATAATTTGTACGGTTATCAACTAGTGTAGCAATTTATAAGAGAATTGTGTGCTTGGTAATCTCGACTTGCTAAATATAACAAACCACCAAAATAAGAACTAGTGTCGCATTACAATTACATCATGTAATGCAAACTAATGTTCCCCCTCAAGTTGTTGGTATCCATTATACACAAGAATAGATGCTTGAAAGTCTCATCTTCCACACAATAAATGCTACACATAAAATGATGAACATTTTTGTGTCGAATGTTGAGCCCTTTGACATTCTAGGTGGCTATAGACATTTTAGAGGTAGTCTCAATTCTTCTTGTCCCCTAGTCAATGCTCCCAGCCTTTAAAAAGGAAAGTCCTCTCTCAACTGTCAATTTTCCTTCGAGACAAGATGCCTCGGTGTCAATTTTCCTGTTTCATTCAAAGCCTCTTCAACTTTGAAGTTCCCACTTGCTTCTTTTTAGGCTTGGGTGGAGCTTTATCTTCCTTTAGCTTAGGCTTCTAAACTCTTTGTTGTACCACTAGGCCTTCATCACCCATTCAACAGTATTATGGTCCCTTCTTTCAAATCTCAGCTTGCGGGTACATGATACACTAGAAGGGAGTAGGGTCTATACTTGCTTTGTTGGCTTAAGGCTTTCATCAACCTCAATCAATAAACGCGTATGAGATGCCCTACTGTAATGGCATCTATACAAATTGGCTTCCTCATAAGACTATCAATCCTACTAAAAGAATTGGTATAAAGGGAAATTATGGTAATGGAACCCATAAGGTAATGATTCCCCATTCACTCCTATCAAAGATGAGTTCACATACTCAACATGAAATAGAAAATACCCTTGATCCTAAAACAAGATATTTGGCTTTGCAAGTACATCATGCCATGGACCATTTTTGTGTATGAAGGGATTCCCCCTGCTACCACACCCTCTAGAGTTATTTTCACTGCTTTTCCTTGCTTGTGATTTCTTCTTATAGCATTTGCGCCTTCACAACCCCTTCAATCGCCATTAGAGGAATGTGTTTAGGTTAATTGCTTTATGTTATGTATGGTGTAAAATAAATTCATTCGCTAGCTAGGTTCTTATTTCTACTTAGTTGCGCCGGTCTCCTCTAATGAATCATTAGTTATGCCGGTCTTATCAAATGAAGTATCATTAGTATGAGCCATGTGGTATGTTCCTAAGCTATGGATTGGGTAACAGGATGACAAAGGGGCTGATTTGGGGCAGAAAAGGAAAAAGGGATCCCTTCTTGCTATCTATTATGTAGAGGGGTAAGCAAGGAAACCGATGGCGATCACATGAGATGGGAGTGGGGTTGGCGAAAGGAGGGGAGAGAGAGCCTCATGAAACTAGCTTTATGTCAATTCTCTAACTATTTATTTTTGAGGCTTAAGCCTCTTATTTACCGAGCTTGGGGAACAAGGTAGGGTTTTAGTAAGCCTGGGTTTAATTGGCCTCTTATTAGTTTGATCTATTAAACCCAATATAAAAACCCTAATAAACTAGGTTTGCTTCAACTTAAATCAAACTAATGTTTTCTGCTTAATAATGAGACCTAGTTTAATCTATTAGGGTTGAGATTTAACCAATCTTGAGAGGCTTGAGCTCGACTATAGGCTTGGCCCACCAAAGCATTAGCAACATTACTCCCCTCCAAAGCAAGTTTGTCCACAATTTTAAGGTTGGGGAAGCAATGTCGAAAGTCTTCAAGAGGTTTCCAAGATGCATCTTTTGGGTGTACTCCAAGCCACTCTTCAAACACCTTGTGTACCCCTTGGTTGAGATGCTAGTAAAACATAGTAGTAAGCTAGGGAGCCACACTTCCATCCACTACTGTGGTTAAGGATGGTGCTGTAGACGGTGCTTGATTGATAAAGGGCTTCATTTGATAGACGTGAAACACCAGATTGAGATGAATACTCCATGTAATCTTGTAATGTCTGTGAAAAATGCTTGGGATCTTGATGATGCCGTATATTATTACTCGAGGGGAGGGAATTTTCCAATTTAGAGCTGGTCCATAGCCACAACCAAGATACTTTTGCCTTGTGATGTTGGATGTTTGTTGATAAAGTTCATTCATATATTGGCGTATATTTGTGTAGAGATTAATTAGGGCTGCAAAAGGTTGGGTGGGTGAATATTTTTAGCCTTATTTTGTTAGCAGATGGTGTGTTTTCTAATATAGTCTGGGATTGCTATCGTAAGGCCATGCCGATAAATTTTAGCTCAAATACTATGGAATGCCTTTTAAACTCATTCGTGGCTATGATTGTGAAAGATGGCAGTGATGGTTGGGATGTGGAGGGAAGTTAGTTGGATGTATATTGCATTATGATTTCAAAGGAGTCCATTTGAAACATCCGAGTTGGTCCATAGGACCGGATGTCTTTAACAAGGTCTTGTGACTTGTGAGAACACCTCCATTTTTCTAATGAAAAATTTTGCTCTGCGAAAACGTAATAAAAAAGATAGTGGTGCTACCACCACACTTGGGGGTATTCAAGAATCGGTCCGAACCGGACTGGTATTTTGGTCTCCGGTTCGGGTTTCGGTCCCGAATTAAAAAATTTTGGTCCTTAATCAGTTCTGGTCCGGTCTTCTGATTTGACCCGAAATCTCATTAATAGTTCACCTAAAAATTATAAATTTTTAATATAAAAATTATATAATTTACTGATTCTGGTCCTAACCGGTGTTAGACCAGTAATTCTAGTCCATTCCTTGATTGTTCCTTGGTCCTATGTTACGGGCCGCATCGAAAGACCTGAAATGAGGTTCCACGGGCTCCGGAATAATCTAGAATGTCCTTGTATAGTCTAGATAAGTGAAGAGAAATGTATAGGATTCTACACTTTCCTAGATAATTCTAGATGGTTCTGGAGGGGGACTTCTCTAGATCCTTCTACATTTGTATAGATGAGTATGGAAAATTCTAGAAACCTTAAAGGAGCACTCTAGAAACCCTAATGGACTATTCTAGAAACTTTAATGGACCTATTGGGCCACTTTAAAGAGATCCATTAGGTATGTTTTTAGAATCTTTCTGGAGGGAAGGAGGGGGTGGAGCCTCGCTTATAAAGAGAGGGGGTAGATGCATTTGGAAATTATCCAACAAGATTTGTATTTAGAGATTTTCTCTCTATAATACAATCTTCTTTCTCTCTCAAGAAGCTTTCTTTTGAGTTCTCTTATGAAGGGTTCAGAGTGGTGGTCTCGGAGGCATCTTTTGCCTAAATGTTGAGTACATTTGAAAGAGGAAGGCTGACTTAGTCTCTCAAGGAGTGAGAAAAGACTAAGCTTGCACTTATTTAGGCTTGGTTAAGAAGTCGGTATGTGATAGGTGGTGTTAGAGCTCTGTTCCCGATGGCCCACAATCCCGAAACATCACAAATCACTCTAGGGGGTGATGTTGAGAGGAAGAAGAGATCGAAGTCGACCTCCAAATCTCATGTCTCGAGTTTGGAGGAAGTTCTTGAGAAGATGGATCGCTCCATAGTCATATGCTAGGAGGATGTTGCCACCTTAGAGGTGAATGTGGATGGGTTGGAGAAGGAGGTGGAAACCTCGACCTGCCAGGAGGAGGTGCATGGGCTAGTCAATGCCCTAGCTACTAAGATCCTCCAGGAGATGATGGAGGCCCATCACAAACTCATGGAAGATGTGATGGCCCGCGTGAATAAGTTAATGGAAAAAAAGGTTGTGTTGAAGGATTGGCTTGCCGACGTTGAGTCCGAATGTGCCCGATGTAGAGAAGCGTTATTACTCGGAGTTGGAAGCTCAAGGGGTCCCATGCCGATGTTGGACACACCTTGGCCTCACAAGTTCAAAGGAGTTCGGAATGCAAAGGAGATAAACAACTTCCTAATGACATTGAGAGGTATTTTGCAGCTACCTATTTACTTGATGATATTCTTCGTATCATGCAGGCCACATTGTATTTGGAGTAAGATGCCATATTGTGGTGGCGTGCCTGTCATTGAGAGATTGAATAGGGTACATGTGTCATAAACACATGGGAAGAGTTCAAGGTGGAGTTGAAGAGGCAATTCTACCCCGCAAATGCCAAGTTGGATGAGATGAGAAGGTTGGGACTTTCAAGCGTACTGGGATAGTGAAGGAGTACATCAAGGCTTATAGCTCCCTGATGCTTGAGATTTCAGACATGCCATAAAAGGAGAGATTATTGTCCTTCTTCGACATTCTACAATCTTAGACCGAACAAGAACTACGAAGGTGGAATGTCTAAGATCGCCTTGCTGCCTACTGAGAGGCCGAATGTTTGATAGAGTACAAGTCCGAGGAGAATGATAAGAGCTGGAAGGAGAGCTCCAACAAAGGTGGGGGAGGAAAGTCCCAGAAGCCCAACTACAAGCATCTTGAAGGCAAGGAGAAAGACAAGGAGTATGGTGGTAAAGACTTCTCAAAGGTCCAAGCGGGAATGCCTCATGTGTGGAGGCAATCACTTCCTTTGAGATTGTCCCAAGGAGAAGGCCCTAAGTGCTATAATTGCAGGCTAAGCTGAGAAGGAGAGCTCAAGTGAAGCTCAGATGGGGTCCTTAACCTTGCTCAACTCTATCAATACCAAGCCCAAAGAGTAAGTTACGAGCTCAATGTACGCTGAGGTCCGGGGTAAGGGTGTCACTAGCAAGGCCTTAATGGACACCGAAGCATCTCATAACTTCCTTAGTCCTAAGGAAGCACAGAGGATGGGCCTCAAGGTTACCAAGGAGGTAGGTTGGATGAAGGCCGTGAACTTTAATGCTAGGCCTATACTTGGGGTGATGTATGGAATTCCCATCACCCTTGGATCCTAGGCAGGAAGGGTGAATTTTACGGTGACCGAGATGGATGACTATGACATGGTGCTAGGTATGGAGTTCATAGATGTGGCAGCTCCACTTACATTTCTGGGGAATAGCACCATGCACCTCACTAAGGGGAAGCAGAGTCATGTTGTTCCCTTAGCCCAAGCTAAGGTAGAGCCTCGAGTTATTTCTACTATGCAGTTTTTTAAAGGATTTAAGGGGTATGTCTTGCTGCTTGGCTATTATTGATGAGGAGTCCCTAGAACCCGTGGAGGTACCAAAGGAGATCCAACATGTTATTCATGAGTTCAAGGACATGATGCCTGTAGAGGTGCCCTATAGGCTTCCACATAGGAGGGAGGTGGACCATGCTATTGAGTTGGAGCCAGGAGCAAAGCCACCCGCAACAAGTCCTTACAAGATGAGCCCACCGGAGTTGGAAGAGTTAAGGAAGCAGTTGAATGATCTACTAGATGTCGGGTTTATCCGTCCATCAAAAGCCCTATATGGTGCACCTGTGTTGTTTCAGAAGAAGCAGGATGGGTCACTTAGGATGTGTGTGGACTATCGAACACTCAACAAGATCACAGTGAAGAACAAGTATCGGCTCCTATTGATTGATGATCTTCTCAATAGGCTTGGGAAGGCAAAGTACTTTACAAAGATGGACTTGTGCTCAGGGTATTGGCAAGTGAGGATTGCTGAAAGAGATGGGCCTAAGACCACGCGTGTAATAAGGTATGGAGTTTATGAGTTCTTGCTTATGGCTTTCGGTCTTACTAATACCCCAGCGGCATTTTGTACTCTTATGAATAAGTTATTTCACCCCTACTTGGATAAGTTTGTGGTGGTATATCTAGATAATATAGTCGTCTACAGTAAGACTTTGGAAGATCATGTGGTGCATTTAAATCAATGGCTTAGAGAGAACGAGCTCTATGTGAAGAAGGAGAAATGCTCATTTCTCTCATGGAGGTGAAGTTCTTGGGTCACTACATCAAAGGTTGGATGATTGAGATGGATACGACCAAGGTACGGGCTATTCAAGAGTGGGAAACCCTGAAGAATGTTTCTGAGCTACAAACTTTCCTAGGCGTAGTGAATTATTATTGGAGATTTATCCAAGGGTATTCGGGTAGAGCCACACCTCTCATCAACTGGTTGAAGAAGAAGGTCCCATGGAGCTGGGATAAAGAATGTGGGATGGCCTTTGAAGATCTGAAGAGGGCCGTGATGGAGGAGCCAGTTTTATGCTTGTTCAATTATTCCAAGGAGTTTGAGGTACATGCGGATGCATCCGATTTTGCTATTGGAGGAGTTCTTATGCAAGAGAGGCATCATAATGCTTTTGAGAGCTGCAAGCTCAATAATTCAAAGAGGCAGGATCCGGTTCATAACAAGGAGATGACCGCCATCATCCATTGCTTGTGAGTATGGAGGCATTATCTTTTTGGAAGTAGGTTTGTGATCAAGACGGACAATGTGGCAACAAGCTACTTCCAGAACCAGCAGAAGTTGAGTCCCAAGCAAGCTTATTGGTAAGACTTCTTGGCAGAGTTTGATTATAAAATGGAGTTTAAGCTTGGAAGTGTCAATGTAGTAGCTGATGCACTAAGTTGTAAAGCGATGCTTGCTAGTATGAGCTTTCCTACGGGTAACATCCTAGAACAAGTCAAGGAAGGATCCAGCATGATGTCTTTTCCAAGAGCTTGATGGAGATGGCAAAGGAAGGGAAGACTCAGAAATCTGGGAGCAAGACGGAGCATTGTATACTGTGGGGAACCAGCTCTATGTTCCTAGATGGGGGAATTTACGAAGGAAGTGCCATGATTTTAAGTGGGATGGACACCTAGGTATGAGGCGCACACTTACACTTATTGAGGATGCTTACTATTGGCCACAGGTGCGGGATGATGTGAAAGGCTATGTGAGGATTTGCTTTGTTTGCCAATAAGACAAGAATGAGTAGAGATGTCCTGCAGGATTGTTGGAGCCCTTACCCATTTCTGAATGACCTTTGCAAAGTGTCTTGATAGACTTCATCCTAGCATTCCTAATGTCTAAAGGATATGGATCTATCATGGTTGTGGTTGATAGGTTGAGCAAATATGGGAAGTTCATCCCTGTCCCGAGGGATTACACGGTA
The DNA here is from genome assembly GCA_030549775.1 of Tamarix chinensis. Lineage (NCBI taxonomy): Eukaryota > Viridiplantae > Streptophyta > Magnoliopsida > Caryophyllales > Tamaricaceae > Tamarix > Tamarix chinensis. The sequence goes on from CM060172.1 coordinate 9,749,854, forward strand.
GATCAGTGTGTCCAGATGTTCTTCAGGCATGTGGTGAAGTATTGGGGATTACCTAAGTCCATCATCATTGATAGGGATCCTCGCTTTACTACTTAAGTTTTGGTGGGAGTTATTCAAGTTGATGGGGTTCAAGCTTCACTTCTTTATGAGCTTTCAGCCACAAACTGATGGCCAGACAAAAAGTGTAAATGCCTTAGTGGAGATGTATTTGAGGCATTTTGTGAGTGCTAATCAGAGGGATTGGTCCAAGTTGTTGGATGTGGCTTAGTTTTCTTATAACTTGCAGTGGAGTGAGTGTATGGGGTACAGTGCATTAGAGCTGGTCATGGGGCATCAACCCCTCACTCCGCACATAGTGGTAAAAGGTTATAAGGGGAGTAGTCTTGCAGCCCACACTTTTGCTCAAGGATGGCAGGAATAGCTTGACCTAGCTAAGGCACACTTGGAGAAGGCTTCAAGGAAGATGAAGACGTGGGCAGACAAGGATCGTTGACCTCTGGAGTTTAAGGAGGGAGACTTGGTGATGATGAAGTTCTCCTCATAGGTGTTCAAGGCATACCGTGAAGTCCACAAAGGCTTGGTGATGAGGTATGAAGGGCCTTATCTTATCCTAAAGAAGGCGGGAAAGGTGTCTTATCGGTTGGATTTGCCATCCAAGCTTAAGTTGCATCCGGTCTTTCATGTGAGCTTGCTCAAGTCCTATCATGAAGACAAGGAAGACCCATCGCAAAAGGAGTCCAGGCGCAATCCTCTCGCAAATGTGACTTCTTTTGATCGAGTGGTTGAGGAGATCTTGGATGATCGAATAGTTAGGAGATGTGGGATGCCCAACTACAAAGAGTATTTGGTTCGATAGAAGGGACTGCCCGAGAGTCAGGATGGCTAGGAGAATGCAGAGGACTTATGACAGTTCAAGGAAGCTATTGATCAATACTTGTCTTCTGTGATCGTCAAGGACGTTGATGTTTTCAGTTGGGGAGGATGTTACAAGCCATATCGAGAGGCCTTCAATAAGGGTCCACGGGCCCCGGAATAATATAGAATATCCTTGTATATTCTAGATAAGTGTAGAGAGATGTCTAGGATACTACACTCTCCTAGATGATTCAAGATAGTTCTACAGGAGGATGTCTCTAGATCCTTCTATACTTGTTTAGATGAGTATGGAAAATTCTACAAACCCTAAAGGAGTATTCTAAAAATCCTAATGGACCTTATCACTCTAGAGAGATCTATTAGGCCTGTCTCTAAAATCTTCTCGAAGGGGAGGAGGGGGTGGAGCCTCACTTATAAATAGAGGGGAGTAGACTGTAGAGGCTTTTGGAAATCATCTAACAAGAGTTGTATTCAGAGCTTCTCTCTCTATAATACCATCTTCTTTCTTTATCTAAACGCCTTCTCTTGAGTTTTCTTGTGAAGGGTTGGGAGTGGTAATCTTGAAGGCATCTTTTGTCAAGTGTTGAATACACTTGAAGGAGGAAGGCTTATTTAGTCTCTCAAGGAGTGAGAAAAGACTTAAGGCTGCACGTTTCTAGACTTGGTGACTTAGATACGTGCGGCATTAGTCTTTTCTCACTCCTTGAGAGACTAAGTTAGCCTTCCTCCTCTAAGTGTACTCAACACTTAGGTGAAAGATGTCTCTGAGACCGCCACTCCAAACCCTTTACAAGAGAACTCAAGAGAGAGTATTTAAAGAGAGAAAGAAGATTATATTATAGAGAGGGAAGCTCTGAATACAACTTTTGTTGAATGATTTCCAAATGCCTTTACTCCCTCTATTTATAAGGTAGGCTCCACCCTCTCTTCTCCTTTAGGAAGATTCTGGAGACGGGCTTAATGGATCTTTCTAGAGTGGCCTAATAGGTCCATTAGGGTTTTTAGAGTGCTCCTTTAGGATTTCTAGAATTATCCATGCTCATCTATACAAATTTAGAAGGATCTAGAGACATTCTGTCTAGAACTATCTAAAATCATCTAGGAGAGTGTAGAATCCTATACATCTCTTTACACTTATTTATACTATACAAGGGTATTTTAGATTATTTCGGGGCCCATGGAATCTCATTGCAGGCCTCTTGATGTGGCTCGTAACATCATCCCCCACTGAAAACATTGGTGTCCTTGGAGTTGATAGAAGATAAGTACTGATCAATAGCTTCCTTGAACTGCCACAAGTCCTCTGCCTTCTCCTAGACATCTTGACTCTTGGGTAGCCCCTTCCATTGAACCAAGTACTCTTTGTAGTTGGGCATCCTACATCTCTTGACTGTCCGATCATCTAAGATCTCCTCAACCTCTCGATAAAAAAGAAGTCACATTTGTCAAAGGAACGCGCTTGGACTCCTTTCGCGATGGGTCTTGTCTTCATGATAGGGCTTGAGCAAGCTTATATGGAAGACTAGGTGTAACTTAAGCTTGGACGGCAAATCTAACCGATAAGACACCTTTTCCACCTTCTTTAGGATAAGATAGGGCCCTTCGTACCTCCTCACCAAGCCTTTGTGTACTTGGCGATATGCCTTGAACACTTACAAAGACAACTTCACCATCACCAAGTCTCTCTCTTTGCACTTTAGAGGTCGACGATCCTTGTCTACCCACTTCTTCTTCTTCCTTGAAGCCTTTTCTAAGTGTGCCTTGGCTAAGTCAAGCTGCTCTTGCCATCCTTGAGCAAAAGTGTGGGTTGCAGGACTACTCCCCTTGTAACCCTTTACCACTGTGTGCGCAGTGAGGGGTTGGTGCCCCATGACCAACTCGAATGCATTGTGCCCCCTACTCTCACAATTCTACAAGTTATAAGAAATTTGAGCCACATGCAACAACTTGGGCCAATCCCTCTAATCAGCACTCACAAAGTGCCTCAAATATATCTCTGCAAAAGTAGTGACACTTTCTTTCTGCCCATCGGTCAGTGGCTGAAAGCTCATAGAGAAGTGAAGTTCGGACCCCATCAACTTGAATAACTCCCTCCAAAACTTAGCAGTAAAGCGAGGATCTCTATCACCGATGATGGATTTAGTTAATTCCAATACTTCACCACATGCCTGAAGAACATCTGGGCATATTGATCCGCTGTGTAATCACTTAGTGCGGGGATGAACTTTCCATATTTGCTCATCCTATCAACCACAACCATGATAGATCCATATCCTTCGGACGTTGGGAGTGCCGAGATAAAGTCCATCGATATGCTCTCCCAAGGTCTTTCGAAAATGGGTAAGGGCTCCAACAATTCTGCGCTGCTTATTCTTGTCTTGTTGGCATACAAGACAAGTCATCACATAGCCTTCCTTCCACATCATCCTGCATCTATGGCCAATAATAAGCATCCTCAATAAGTTCAAGTGTGCTTCTCATACTTGGGTGTCCAACCCACTTAGAATCATGACACTCCTTCATCAATTCCCTTTGCAAATTCCCCCATCTAGGAACATAGAGTGGGTTCTCCACACTGTAGAGTGCTCCGTCTTGCTCCCATAATTAAGTCTTCCTTTCCTTTGCTATCTCCATCAAGCTCTTGGCAAAGACATCATGTTAGATCCCTTCCTTGACTCGTTTTAGGATGTATCACTCATACTAGCAAGCATTGCCTTACGACTTAGTGTATTAGCCACTACATTGGCACTTCCGGGCTTATACTCCATCTTATAATCAAACTTCGCCAAGAAGTCTTACCAACAAGCTTGCTTGGGACTCAGCTTCTTCTGGTTCTGGAAGTAGTTTGTTGTCACATTGTCCGTCTTGATCACGAACCTACTTCCAAAAAGATAATGCCTTCATACTCGCAAGCAATGGATGATGGCGGTCATCTCCTTGTCATGAACCGGATACCGCCTTTCCGAATTATTGAGCTTGTAGCTCTCAAAAGCAATATGATGTCTCTCTTGCATGAGAACTCCTCCAATAGCAAAATTGGATGCATCTGCATGCACCTCGAACTCCTTGGAATAATCGGGCAAGCATAAAAGTGGCTCCTCCATTACGGCCCTCTTCAGACCTTTAAAGGTCATCCCACACTCTTTATCCCAACTCCATGTGACCTTCTTTTTCAACCGGTTGATGAGAGGTATGGCTCTACCCGAATACTCTTGGATGAATCTCCGATAATAATTCACTATGGCTAGGAAACTCCGTAGTTCAGATATATTCTTCGAGGCTTCCTACTCTTGAATAGCCTGTACCTTGGCCGTATCCATCCCAATCCTTCCACCTTTGATGTAGTGGTCCAAGAACTTCACCTCCATAAGAGAAAATGAGCATTTCTTCTTTTTCTTCTTCTTCTTCTTCTTCTTCTTCTTCTTCACATAGAGCTCGTTCTCTCTAAGCAACCGAAAGACCTTCCTTTAATGCACCACATGATCTTCCAAAGTCTCACATAGGTCTTGCTTGGGGATTTTAATGTGGTCCTCAAAGAGTAGCGAGAGGTTCCAAGGGGATTCTCTAGTTTGAATGACATGATAGATTTTGCAGACTATTGTCAACAACTTGGTATGGGCGATCTAAGGTCTCAGGGTTGTTTTTTTATGTTGTTGAGTTGTAGATTGGGGTTGGAAGCAGGTCTCAGGAAGCTTGATAGATCCTTGGTGAATTTGCATTGGCTCGAGAAGTTTCCAGGTTCGGTTTTAAATTTTCTTAGCCTATTATTTTTTTATCACTCGCCTATTATTGTAGACATCTTCATGCAAGTGACTCTAGGTAGGAAGCCACTTAGGTTCTTTCATATCTGACTTGAATATGAAATTTTTTTTGTCTTTGGTTGAGAAGCATCGGAGCATATCATTGCATGATATTTTTTTATTGTGTTTCTGCTCTAGACTTAAAGGCATGAAGGTAGATTTGAAGTGTTTGACTTTTGATAAGTATGGATCTGTATCTTAGAGGGTTAATAAGGCAAGGGAAGAACTTAGTGCACTCCACCAGTTATCTTTTGCTTCCCATGCAAACATGCATGTATTTGAGAGGGAAAAAGAGCTTCGATAGAAGTTTAGCTACTTGTTATGGTGTGAAGAAATCTTTCTCAAGCATAAATCTTGCATTCAGTGGCTAAACTGTGGTGATAGTAATGATAAGTATTTCTATGCTTGGGGTAAAAACAACAGCATAAGAAATTTGTGAGCTCCATTATTGATGAAAGCGGTATTATGGTTAAGGGGTAGTAGAATATATGACAAGCTTTTATGTCGTAGTATAAAGGACTTTTGGGTACTAATGCAAGTTGCTTTGGTATTATCAATGTCGCAATGATTGGTTTGGGTGGCATGTTCTCTGGTGTATAGCAGATGCAACTTGGTTGGTTAATGACTCTATAGGAGGTATGCCATGTAGTGTTTGATATTGGGGACAATACAGCACCGGGGGTGGATGGCTTTAACGCCGGGGTTTTTTAAGAAAATTTGGTATGTAATCAGTGATGAGGTGCTCCTTGTAGTTGGGGAATATTTTGCTATTGGATTTATGCTTGCCAGAGTGAATGTCACCTCTATTACACTTGTCCCGAAGGGTTAGAGAGTTACGGATTATCGTCCCATTACATGTTGCTTAGGGAGAATATTTTATTAGCACATGGTGAGTTGGAAGTTTCTGCATGACATAATGATGAGTTATGGGTTCCCGTTGCAGTTCGTGAAGCTAGTTATGGCGTGTGTTACTATGGTATCCTATTCGCTTGCTTGTAATGGGATGCTAACACTACCCTTTGAGAGAGAAACAGCAATTAGATAGGGTGATCCTTTTTCTCCGGTGGGAATCTTGTAATGGGATGCAGTCTTCCATTCATCTCCTATATGCAAATTTGATGGCAGCCACTTCTCAAATCATCTTGGGAAAAACACTAGCACCATGTATCTCATCCAAATGATTATCAAGTCTAGGGATAGAATATTCATAATTGGTGATGTTGTTAATAGCTCTACTATTAACACATCTTATGGACCCATCTTTCTTAGGAACCAAGAGGGAAGGTGCAACACAAGGACTAAAAAACTCACAAATCAACTCCTTGGATATGAATTCATCCATTTGCAATGAAATCCACTTGATGCGTATTCATTATAGCCATACACAACAACTAAGGGAAGAAAAATGATTTCCCAAAGCTTTCTAATAAGATTTAGTATGATTACAAAGCAATTAAAACTATTGTAAGTCATACTATTACAAAATACCCATCACTAGTTAATACTAAGGACAATTAGACAAGTTACTTTTGCCTTGTCAAGCTAAAAGAGGAAAATGAACTCTTCCACATGAACTTCATGAGGATCTAGGAGGTTGCTTCTTGGTTTAATTCAAGGTCTCGAAAACACCAAAATGGCTGCTTGATTGCACTCTACAGAAATTTAAAAGTTTAGGGTCCATGTGAGCCATGCCTTGCATGATTGCATCTTTTGAGCCACGAAAGAAGCCATAGTGTGCCATCGTTTTGATGTGTGTTTCATAGCTTGTGGTATGGTTTTCATAACTTTAGTGCAAAATGTGATTATGCGTTGCTTTGACGTTTTGAATGCTTTTTTTTTCTTCCCTATTTTAAAGCAGATGCTAATTTATAGTTTTGAACAACAAATATTCATTCCATTGCACAAATGACAGTCTATAATTTTATTTGGTTAAATGGAAGGGATGAGGTATTATTTGATGATTTTTGTAGCAAAGAAATATTTAAAGAAAACACTAGGAATAAGGATGTTGGACAACATGTAGAGGGTAAAGCTGCTAGAGAAATGGAAATTGTATGGTGTAGGATTGCAGATGATATTTACCTTGCTCGTCTGAGCTATTTGTTTTGTAATGTTTATTATAAATGTAAAAATATTAATTGCATAACATGAACAATCACCATCTAACTTTTAGGTGTACGTAAATTTTATAAAATTTGTTTAGTTATTGTTTAGAATTTTATAGATTCTAGAATATTTTAGAAAATTATAAGCCTCTTTTTTACATATGATCAAGCAATTAAATTGTGGTTGCATTCGCGGTGGCGGTGGCGGTGTCATGGTATCAAAGCATTACGAATGATAAATTATGTATCAGTGTCGTCGCGGCGTGAATTTTTATTTTTATTTCACCATATACTTTAATTATTATTTATTGATTATTTGAATATAAATATTCAATAAACTAGTGTTTTATATTATATTAGAAGTATTAAAGTGAGTCATTATATGCTAAATTTTTCTAATAATCCTAAATTTACCTTAGAATGAAAAAAAACATGTTATTTAATAGTAAATGTGAAGATAATAAATAGTAATACTTTATTATAATTCAATAGTAACTTGGTCTAAGATATATATAGTAAATGAATAATTTTTTTTATCATGCATGTTTTTTCAGTAAATTGTAGAATTCTTAATAAATCGCGATTTATCCCGATTTATTGGTGATATTTTCTGATTTATTAGTCGATTTACCGGCGATTTATCGGCCGATAAATGTGAAATTTTAAAACTGTAGCGTATCGGTAATTTCGTGTCGCGACCGACCCAAAAACCGCTAAATAGCGGCTGCTAAGCTATAGCAGGACTGCTATTTAATTGTATGCATATAATTTTAAACTTTAGAGGACATTTTTTTGTGTATTCTTTTTTTTTTTTAAAACAATTTTAGATTATTGTTATTTTACCATTTTCAGTACTTTATAATATCTTTATAATTTTTTCATGTTTCGTATGATTTTTAATGTTTAATATCAAAGAATTTATATAATAATTATTACCAAAAAAATAGATATAGGGAGATTAAAAATGAAGACGGTAAATAAAAAGTAAATATGTAGAAAATAAAAACAAACATTAATGAGACATAATAAGTAGGTTTTTGGTATTAATAACTTATACAAAAAAATAAATAAATATCTATTTTATTAAATAAAGTACTTTTTTAAAAGTAGTTTTTATCTAAAATTGATTATTAAAAATAAGTGATGTCAAATAGGGGCTTGGTTGAGATGAATTCCTTTGTCTTCTTCTAATTGGTGATACTTAATTTATGTTAGTAGCGGGACATGATTCATTCTTTGGAGAGGTTGGAGCTTTCCTTTATTCCCTAAGGTGGTGGATCTTAAGTCCTCAATCCTCGTTGGAGGCATAAGCAAGGCAGTAATTATATCCTTTGTCCATCTTTTAATTTAAGTAACCATAATCTTGAAACGTCAAAAAGAATATCCTTGTCATGAATCCTTCATATCTTCGGTCTACATCCTTCTCACTTCATCACAATTCTGCATTCCTCATTCCATCAAGACTCCGTCTATTAAGATTTCAAATCATCGCATTGATTCATCAAGTTCATCCTAGTCTCCCAACTTTACTTCACCACTTCCTCTGAAAATCCCTAGCTTTGCCGAATCGTCCAAGGCCTCCATTTGCCCGTCGCTTCCTATCTTCCATTTGATACCATTCAACTACTCATCTACGCATACCTTTGCATCATTTGCCCTCTGACTCCCTTCATATGGCCATTCAACAACTCTTCTCAAGGACTTCATTCCGTCCATACTTCTTAACCACCATCTTTACTCCCTTTTTTCACACTACCACGTTTGTAGCTAGCTTCCCTAATTCACGTGCAACATCCAGTTTAATGTTGAATCACGAGGCAATGTGAGGATGCTGATATGACTTGCAAAGTTCAAATGATGAGCTGCTAGCATTAGAATCAGGCACTGTTGCTTTGTTCTACATGTATTCACGATTTTCTGATTTGTGGAACTCATAAAAACTGGATCAACTTTGACATCAGATTGGTGGTGACTAGACTGAATACTGCCATGACACTCCAAGTCCAGTGGACTATCAAGATGTGCGCATGCATCAATCACTTCATGACAAATCTGGTAGTGTTTTTTCCTTTCAATTTGTTAAACCACTTGGGCTAATCAATCAACATAAAACATAGATCAATGTATGGTCCTTTTGATTATAATGAGAGCATTTGTGAGGTACCTTCTACTTAGAATCCTTTCATTTAGTATGTTAAAATTTAATCACAACTAAAGCACTACTCTTTTGACCAAATGAGATATGAAGTATCACATTTTTGGTTTTTAAGATCTTATAGCATATAGTAAGCCTTACGCCATACATACAAAAGACATGGATCCAAACCCATCTAGAAAATATCTATAACTTTCTTCAACATATCACATTGGAGCAAGTGCCAATATTGCGTGCAGAAAAACTTTCAATGTTTTGGGTTTCATCCCAATGCTTCTCAATCGGCCATGGTCTTATGTTACTAGATGATTCTTGAGTTAAAAGAATCAATTTGCAAAAAAATGAAAGAAAAATAAAAGGTGATATAATAAACGATGTTGTAAGGATCAGTATAACACTATTTATGATTAGAACAGGATCCTCAAAATCGGATCATGGGATCATAAGATCCAAAAGAATTCACTACAATATATTAATGATATTCAAATATAAGTTATACTTGCCCTTGGAGGTCATTCTTGTGCCACGTGCTGGTCGATTTATCAATAGTCATAAGGATGAAACATATAAGCTGATATGATTTTTTACTCAACTTGGACTGTCGGCCCCTTGAATATCAGCCTAAACGACAAGAATTTTGAACACCAGCCCAAAGGATGAGAATTGACCCCAAAAATCTTCTGAATGTGCTTTAGTCAGCCTTAGTCTTGGACAGGTCTCAGGTTTGCTTGGCCTGGTCTCTACATAGGATGGGGCAACTTCTTGTCTTCGATCACACAATATTTTTTTCCATCACCTCTTCCCTTATTTGGGGTATTGTATTCATTTTGGGCTACAAAAGTCATAATATATTTTTTCTACTTTTGTCTTTTCTCCTCTTTGCTTTCCCTCAACATTTTAATAAAGCATATCCTTAATCTTGTTTGGTAGAACCCCTCGGTTAACAAAACACTCATAACACAAGCGGTATAAATTTGAAATTTTCTTACTGTAAAAGAAAACCACAAAAGAAAATAGGATCATAATGAATTAAGTAGAAATCAACAAACCACTAACACCATAAGCATTGACATAGCTGTATTAGTCGTGTTACTTCTTGATATAGATCGGGCCTTTTTATCTGTAATTTGCTTGAAAACTTCGTCAATGTTCAATTATAGATGTCAACTTTGTCTTGGTTGTGTCTTACTCATCTTCATTCAATCATCCTAGGGTTCAAGGTTCAAGAGTGTATATCTATAATATATAGGAAATATGTAAAGGTCAATGTGTAGAGTGTCAAATATGGTAGGAACAAAAAAATATTTTATGGTAAAGAATTGAGAACTATCTAATTTTATGATACTAATATAATTTTACTAGTTTAAGATTCTACAGTTCATAAGATTCTATTATTTTAATATTTAGATCAAGATTTATGTGATGGTATGTTGGTATTGACGAAAAATGTTGTCCTCTGGTCTGGTGTGAATACTATGTTATATGTATGTGTTTTTTTTGGGGGGGGGGGGGAACAGGGGATTTAGTGCTTTTATTTTGTTTTATTTGTTTTGTTTGCTCCTTTTTTTCTGGGTATGGATTGCATGTCTTGGAACCATGCTGATTGGTGCTTTGTTTAAAGCACTTGCTTGTTTGATACATGAGCAAACACTCAAAAATTGGCATTTATCATTGTGGAACCAATTGTTCTTCATTTAGAAAGGATCTACCACAAAATTAAAGACAAATGGATGGTTACACACCATACAAGCTATTAGGCGTATATGTGCATGTGTATGACATGTATGGAGGACATGGCTACGTGCATGGGGGAAATAATATGCAGCTTGAACGTGCATATTAGTTGATTTAATTAATTAATTAGCAGAGTTAGAGATTAGCTAGAGAATAAAGTACATAAATTTACCTTTTTGAAAAATATTCTATATTCTAGTATCTTTTGAAGAATTATGCTTTTTAGCTAGTATCTTGTAATTGGTACCTTGACTATATAAAGACAGAACCCACAATTGGAGATTCATAAAGAATTAAAGTTGAATGCAAATTGCAAGTATTGAAATATGTGTGAGTTTATCTCAACTTTAATCGAATCTGTGTGAACGATTAATCTTGAAACCCATAATCTCTTCATCTGTGTGAATTAGAGATTAAGTACTATATTTTTTAATCTCCATAACCCATGCCCTTCTAGCCATATTCATTGTCCAAACACATCTTAAAGTCAAAACTCTAATTCGAAGCCCTAACCCTAAGTTTCAAACCATACCCTAACCCTAACCCACAAATCCCACTATTCTCAAACCTTAATCATCGAACCATCAACATCATCATCTAATCATAGTCAAATCATTATCATCATCATCTCATCAAATTCGAACCATCATTATTCATCCATCACTACCGAATCATTATTACCATCATCGAATCATCATCTTCATTATTCTACCTTATTTGAATTCTTACATCATTAAATCATCACCTTGGAGACTTATTCTTCTTAATTCCAATCTAATCGAGCATTAGTTTTACTAATTTAATAATTCCACATTTCCACACACATCACTGTTGTAATAAAATCAACCAGAGAAAAAGGGTAGCATATATGGACACTTCAAAATTAGTTTGGGAAGATCTTCCATTACGGCATTGCTTCAGGATGTTTATTATTTGGGTTTCCTGTAATTTATTTAGCATATAGTTGAAATGGATTATTCATTGTTTGCTGAATGATGTAGAGCGTGTGAAAGTGGTTATGCGTGCGGGTATGAAATGCGTATGATAAGATGATTTATTTCTTGATGAATAAGCATGCCTTTTGTTTTGTCAATCAAGTGAAGCGCAATGTAGGCTTAGCTGTTTCTTCGTTTAATATGCATATGTTATTTCAGCAAAGTGATTCAGCAAGCACAAACTTGGGAAAATGGAATATATTTTCTTCCATGTAATTACAGAAATGAAATGTCTTGGAAAAGGAAATTCCGTTCATTGTTACCTTTACTTCAGTTTCTTTATTATCTCTTGTTTTCATTCCTGTATTAAATTTGTCGTCACTAGCATTTGTATCGCTGCCGTCATTTGCTAAACTTGTCTCTTCCAATTTTTCTCAGGGAGGTCAAACGAGACATGGGACTATGAAGAAGCCCGGTGAAGATAATCTATCGACAACACGGTGACCTTGATGTCCCATACTTGAGCTGGTTGTTTCCACGGCAGGAAAACACACTGAATTTGTTTATATGCTGTATGTCAAGTGCCATTACCCTTGATTCTGCATGTAGAATATAGGATTTCTGCTTCTTCAATCTTCCCATATTATATATATTTGGATAAATGGAAAGAAATTTTGTGGATTGAAGAAAGAGGAGTTTCCCTCGAGCATTATTGTCAGGGGAAATAACCCGCAATCATTTGCTTAGGTGACGCATAACAAAAATAGGGTATTGTTATATAGAAAGCAGATTTTTACTCCGTGAAAAACAAGTTTCGAAAGTAACCTTAATATCGGTGATTTTTTCCGAAGCCACGATCAGCATCGGCGATTTCAGCCGAAACAATGGACGACATTCGACAATTTTTTACCGAAACTGGCCTAGGTCATCGACAATCATTATCGAAACCAGGCCAGCCCATCAGCAATAACTGCTGATGCACCAATTTTTTTTTTTTTTTTTTCAATTTCGGCCGAAAAATTTAAGTTAACATATTTATAATTTAAAAAATATAAGATAAGTTTTAGGCCATCGGCAATTATTGCTAAAATCAGTCCAACCCATTGGCAATAATTGTCGATTCATCAATTATTAATTTTTTTTTTTAAATTTGGCCGAAAAGTTTGTAAATAATTATTATTTATAATTAAAAAAATCAGAATTTATATAAATATTTGATACAAAAATTTAAATTAACATATTTATAATTAAAAAAAATATAAGATAAGTTTAGTTATATATATGTATTAATGTGGTTTGGTTCGGCATTTTTAGTCGAATGTTACCTAAATGATAGGCAATAATTGATGGATCTATCTCTATCATAAATAGTTGGCCATCCTCAATAATTTTTATATATCGGCTATAATTGCCGATGCTTAGCAACCCTAATTTTTTTTCTTTCAGCAATTTTAAAATAATTTTTATTTATAATTTAAAATATTCATAATCTAGATGTATAATTTAAATATTTTGTACAAAAATATAAATTAATATATTTACAATGAAATAAAAAAATTTATTAAATAACTTTAATTAAACTTATAAATTTATGCATATTATAGGAAGAGAAAAAATATATAAAAAAAATTTATGACCCTATATCTTCGACAAAGATTGCCGAATATAATATAAATCAGCAATAATTACCGACCCATCTCTATCATGAATAGTTGGCTCCATCCTCAATAATTTATATATATCGACTATAATTGCTGATGCCTAGCACCCCAATTTTTTTTTTCAGTAATTTTGAAATAATTTTTATTTATAATTTAAAAAATTCTTAATCTAGATGTATAATTTAAATATTTTGTACAAAAATATAAATTAACATATTTACAATCAAATAAAAAAATTCATTAAATAACCTTAAATCATTTGGAAATAAAAATAAATTTAATCAATATCTATTATAAATATATCTAAAATATATAAATTATATATACTAATGAATATTTTTAAATCAGTGATATATGATTTATTATGAAACAAACATGTTTTTGTCAAAAGTAGCAATTATTTTAGTATTTTAAGACTTATTAAATTAAATTTATACATGGAGGTTAGGACAAAATATGTTTTCCATGGAGTAAAATTTTGTTTTCCAAATAACAAAAATTTTATACTATCATCTGATTCGAAAAGATTTGAAACAGTAAAGTAATGCGTACTTCTGACAAAAAAATATTTACCTGACAATGAATCATATGGCAATAGATCTTGTTGTTGGTGTTTCGGCAAGTTTGGCCGATAGTTATACTATCATATACAATGAATTGAAGGTTGCTGGTGGGGATAGGTAATGTGTGTGGCTTCTGCAAATAGTATTGTAGGACGGTACGTATAATAAATATACTGTTGCATATATTTATAAATAAAATAATTGTACGATGGTATGTCAAGCTCGTGAAGTTAGGAACATGAAGCCTTATATATAAAGGAACAACTTATCATTCGTATTCTTTAACTTAATATTTCTATTCTGCAAAAACTTTGTTAGTTGAAGGTTGAGATATAATTTTTCAATATTTGTTAAATACTTACAATGAATAATGAATTTGGAAGTTCTTCAAACTACGAAGAGTTTGAAACTTTGATAGGGTACGATGAGTTCAGAACCCCATTGTATTACGATGATAGACTTACAATACCGAGAAGCTATGGATATGCAGAAGATACACAAATGCATTATCCCCATATTAATTACAACTTCAACGAAGAGGTAAAATATTATTTTTTAAGTATTGTAAATTGTGGCGAAAAAATTAGTTACATGAAATTTATAATTTTTTGTTATTATATTATTATGGTAAACTCTTTTTTTCAGAACATGGAGAATACATTTTTTATGAGTGAAAATTATCAGAGATTTTTTGTAACGGATGAAATATTTTCGGATCGGGATGAACTTGTGACATGGGTTAAGAAAATGGGTAGAACTCATAAGATGATTTTGATTATCAAAGGTTCTAGAAAAGGAAATGGTATAGGGGCGGGTAGAGTCTCGATAAGATGTGAACGAAGTGGTACGTACGTCCGTACTAGACCAACAGATGCCGAAGGTGCACATAATACTTGTTCAAAAAAAACGATTGTCCTTTTTTATTATTATTGGTGTTGAAAATAATAACGGTGGATGGCAAGTGGTAGTTAGGAACGAGACACGCAATCACGAATTGGTTAATTATGAGCAAGACCATGCTGTTATTGGTAAGTTGACAGAAAATAAAGTTCAATTTGTTGATGAATTTATTACAGCTAACGTGAAGCCACGACAAATCATACCACTTCTTCAAAAACAATTTGAAGGTAATGTGAGTATGAGGAGACACATTTATAATGCTCGACAGAAGCTTAGGTCCGAAGAAATGGATGGTCAAACAATGTTACAGCATGTCATGAGTATGTTGGTTGAGAATCATTATTTTCAGTGGCATCGAAGTGAGCCTCAATCAAACGTAATAAGTGAATATCTGTTCGCACATCCCGTATCTGTTAACATTTTACGTGCATTTCCTTTTGTTTTACAAATGGATTGCACGTATAAGACAAATAGATACGAAATGCCCTTACTTGAAGTTATCGGCCTAACACTAACACAATTGAATTTCTATGTTGCATGTGCATACATGTCATCTGAGAAGGAGGAAAATTATTTCTGGGTGCTTGAGAGATTAAAGAGCTTAATGGATCCATATATGCTTCCAACCACCATTATTACCGACTGAGAAACTGCTCTAATTTCAGCTGTGGAACATATTTTTCCTACTTCAAAACATTTATTATGCAGATTTTATGTGAATAAGAATGTAGAGGAAAAATGTAAGAAACTTTATGGTCGTTCATCGTTCGCACGTGGTTTTATGTCACGATGGAAAATTTTGATAGATGCCACGGACAAAGAAACATATGAGGCATGATTGTTGTCAATAGAGGAAGATTACAGAAGCATGTCTAGTCTAATTTCGTATCTTAAGACTCACTTGATTTCTATCTTGCCAATTTTGTTACAAGAGTAGGTGGATGTGATGACCCACTTCCATGATGTTCACTCTATGGTGTAGAACATCCACCGCCACTTGAAGAGTAACACATTGTTCCTCATAGCTGGATATCCAAACCCCAAGCCGCCTAATCTTCTAGGTTTTTATATCACACTTGAGCCATTAAGAGGCAACCTTTTTCTTTCCCTGTTCCTTGCCCATAAGAAGTTCTTATAAATAGTGATGATCTCCTTTGCTACTCCTTTTTTTCATTTTTAAGAGGTTAATATAATAAATCGGCAAGATATTGAGAAAAATCTTGATCAACAACAACCTCCTTACTCTAGATAGTGTCCTTGCCTTCCACCCTCTAAACCTCTCCTTTACCTTGTCCATCATTAGCCTCCAAGTCTGTTTATTTCTTAGATTTTCCCCTATGGGAGGCTAATATATATGATGGGGGATTTTCTTATTTTGTAGTTTAGAATATTTCTATCTTCTTTTGGAGTTCTATATCCACTCTCAGCCTGCTATGCTCTAACTTTTTGAATTTGGTGCTTCACCTTGATGTAAGGAAGAAACTGTACTCTAATAGACTCTTCTAATTCCTAACATTATCTTACGATGCTTCATAGAAGATCATTATGTCATCTGCATACTGTAATTATGTAACCCCAAGTTGAATTCTTCCCACTGTCACACCTTGGACCTACATTTTGTAGTGCCCCTTCCAACAAGTTGATTTAGAGCTTCTGTGGCCATGACAAAGAGAAAAAGGGATAGGGGTCCCCTCATTTGAGACCTCTTTTCATCTTGAAAGGGGGGATGGAGAGCCATTCACTATTACTGAGATGCTAGCTATTTTTAGGCACTCCTTTATCCAAGTTCTCAAGAACACACTAAAACCCATCATTTCTAATATATTATCCACAAAATCCTATATGATACTATTGTAGGTCTTATAAAAGTCCATATTAATCATTAAGCCTCTCTATACAACCTCATTTGTAACTAATGCTCCATATAGTATGCTTCTACCTATAGCGAAAACACTTTGGGAATCACTAATTACCTATTTTAATCTTTCTATCACAATCTTTGAGATAACCTTGTATATACATCCTATCATGTTGATAGATTTAAAGTGAAATATCTCCACCACCTCTTCTACTTTATGAACCAGGGTCACCAAAGTGGTGTTGAGTGTGCGCGGTAGGTAGATGAAAGTCAAGAACACTGGTACAAAATTTGTGAACTCCTCCAAAATTCGCCACATCTTATGAATAAACCCATGTGAATTCCATCATATCTTGGGGCCTGTAAGGACTCACAAGCCTATATCGCTTTCTTTACTTCCTCTCCTTATGGAAAACATTCTAACAAACAACTTTGCTAAGTTGTTAGCTTGTTGAAGCCCTCAATTGTTAAGCTAATATTCGATAATTTAGGTTCCTTATATATCTCTTTATAATTGATGGGCTATATCTACAAGTGCATGGACTTGTTGTAGCACGTTAAGCTCGTATCCCACAGGGACTTCTTTGTTAATTATTGATTCTTAACTATTTATGACTATCTAGAAAAATTAAATGTGGGGAGTAGAAAATGACTAACAAAATAAAATTAAATAGTAATACTAAAGATAGTAAAAATCTAATTAAAAGCCTATGATTATATTGTCATCATAAATTAGTAATAAATGAATAATCTATGTAATTTCCAAATAATTACTTAAAACCGAGAGGTTGAAATAACCTAAACTAACTAATAGTCTCTTTTAAGGTCTAAAAGTTGTACTTAATCCAAATTAGTAACCTCTTTTCATGGTATTAAAACAACTTAAACCCTTTATGTTCTATGCTAAATCGGAAAAACCTCCAAGAGAATCTAGTCTACTTTCGTGGTTTGATCCTCCCGTTCAATTATTATATTTTCATTTATGAATCTTCATGTTTCAGTTCTTAGATTAAAACCTATATTTAGTTAAAGTGGTGATCAAGTAATTCAACCATAACCAAATAACCTAACAATTGAAATCAAGAGTTCAAGAAATTTAAATGGAAATTAAACTAATTCATCATCAATTAATAATTTAGACTAGATCCGATATTAAAGAAAAATTATACTCACTCATAGCTAAATGAGTAAACATATTATAGATATTATACATGGATGAAATAAATGGAGTAATAGATTGTAAGATAGAGCCAATGTGTTGACAATATCAAGAGTTGATCATCAAATTTGAATAGTTGTAGAGCTTCAAAAGTAAATCAAACTTAGAATTAAAGAGAGAGCTAGAAGATAAACTAGAGATTTTGAAAATATCCTTTAGGTTATTTTATATTAGGTCTAAAATGATCTACCAATAGAGAGAGCAGTAATACAACCACGTGGGGGCTATCTTAGAGCGCTTTTGGATTGATCAGCTGGCCTCACAGATCAACACGAGTCATTTCAGCGCACTTTATCCTCACTTATGCGCTTTCCAAAAAAAATTTAGAAATTTTTGAAACTTTCCAAGAAAGTCACTCATCCTAAAAATTGTTCCACGACTAACACGCTTAACTATAGAGTTATTAGGATGGAATAACCAAAAGGATGGTATACCATGTTGATATAAGTAGCCAAATCAATCCTTATAACACTCCACTCAATTTGGGGTATTACATTCACCCCTACTCAAAGAATGCAACATCCTTATTGGGCCTTAAATATTAACTATCTCAATACAGTTTATTCTAAGAATTGTTCCGCTAGGTGGCTGACTGGCTCATCTAAGTTTAGTATAGGGTCGTGGTTTCGCTCTGATACCATTTGTATTATCCCGAGTCGATACGACCACGCAGGGGCTACCTTGGAGTGCTTTTGCATTGATCAGCTAGCTTCATAGATCAACACGAGTCCTTTCAGCGCGCTTTGTCCTCATTCACGCACTTTTTGAAAAATTTTCAGAAAAATTTCAAAATTTTCCAGGAAGGTTACCCATCCTAAAATTTGCTCTACTGCCAGCACGCTTAACTATGGAGTTCTTAGGATGGAATCACCAAAAGGATGGCATACCATGTTGATATAAATAGCCAAATGAATCATTATAACACTCCGCTCAATTTGAGGTATTACATATACAAAAATCACACCAAAGAACAAGTAAATGAGGGTAATAAATGATTACAATATTAAAAATGTTTGAGTTTATCAACTCACCCTTGTTTGAATCTTTTCTTGTCCTAAAGAGAAATACATGGAGCACACAAGTAAGTCAAGATGCATAATTAAGATAGAGAAAATGATAGGAAAGATAATAAGGACATATAAAAGCATCCAATATCACTTGAATTCACATGCATAAGTGATTTACTCTATCTAGAATCAAATATAAATCCTATTTACTCGTCTTATAGTGGAGATGATATATCTATAAGGTTTTTTGTACATGAAAGTGAGTGAGTCGACTCATCAATGTTAGAAAATAGGGTCGGCAGAAATTTTCTTTCTGTTGATTCTCTATAACTCCTTCACTTGATAGATACATATCAAATCATACTTTGATCATCCTTTTTCCACCCAAGGTCTCAAAGTACTCATTTTTTTCTTTTTTCAAATAGTCCTATCATAAGTAAAACCTAGCGGCATGTCATCCATACTTCTAAGGGTGTGATGTCAGGTACTTGGTGTAGTAGACTTCAATATATATATATATATATATATATATATATATATATATATATATATATAATAGAGTATTTCTCTTATAAACAAAGCATATTCTAAGTCACTAAAGGAGTCTAGGTACTATTTAGATAGATTTGGAATGAAAGCCATTCCTCTATCCCTATAGTTTAGAGTTAAAGTGAAGAAAACCAAAACTCTCATAGATTACACTTTGACTAACCAAACATAGAATAGAGATTCCATGTTCAATCATGAGGTAAGGAAACTCAAATATGCATGTGGTTGTTGATGTATTTTTTTTTCTTTCAAAAAACTAAATAAAAATAAAACAACACAAAAAGGTGGAAAAATGTAAAACATCAAAACATATGACACAATTCAATCCCCTATACTTGGTTGGCATATTATCCCCAATTCATGTAAATGAGTAAAAGAAGTGAATGGAGAAGGCATACTTCTTACAGTGGTGGTGGTGGTGGGCATCCCTTGGAAAGATGCCAATCATATATATCTTACAACATTATGTGTATCTCATCAGTGGTGGTGCGAAACACACTCGAGCATGATTGAATACCATCAACATGAATATCATACTCAGCACATAGAGTGTAGATGGATTCATAGAGCTATTGTTGCCTTTGCTCTAAGGTCTCCAATAGAAGGTTCTAATAAATGGGAGTAGTGGAGGAGGAGGCATCTGCAAAACAATTGGGGTAAGATAGGTGGTGTGAGTGGGTCCGGTGGGGGCTGGGTAGGCAAGTCACTAGTGGATTAGTGAAGGGAGAGGCACAGACGTAAGAGCGTAGCACGATTACCATTATTTTCCTATTAATTCCCAAATTTCTTGTTTTTTATTTAAAATAAAATAAAAAGAAAACATAATAAGAATTAAGCACGTAAAAAGAAGAAGAAAGAAATGAAAACAACACATTAATATGAACACATTATAGAAAGCAAAGCACACTAACAACAGAAAATGGACATACTAAAAACAAAATAAAAACAAAATAAATAAATAAATAAAAATAAATGCACACCACTCTAGAAGGAAATAAGGTAAAGAAATATAATATAAATGAAAAAAAGCTAACACCTTGTGACAATTGTCTTAAACTTTGAAACACTACCGTCATCACAACACTTTAATCATTGGACATTTACTTGAAAGATTTGAAACAAGAATGTAAAATGTATACCATATATCCCACATAACACTCTTGTACATGAACCTACTTGTTACTTCAATCTTTATTTTCCTCTCTATAAGCTATATAATGTTTGTAAATGCACAACCTTAACTTATCAAGCTCGTAAAAAAAACTATACCCTATAACTTGTTGATGTAATCTAAATTTTCTATGTAATTTACTCATTTTAGATCCATTTATATTGTCACTAAAAATTATAATATTTGGAGAGTTAGATGCATAAAACCCATGCCTGAGAATTGAAGGAGTCTAAAGTTCTACCTATTGAGACTTTGCTTCTTTGAACACGAAGGTCTTAATACTATACTCCAACTTCTCTTATTTTGGAGATTGAGGTGAGAAAATTCATACTCCACATCATTCTCTCTAATAATGCATTAGAGGCTCTTCCTCCTCTTGAAGTTTAGTTACTGAACTAACTTAATCCTCACTTACTTTATGATACACGAGCAAACACTTAAGAATTAGCTTTCATAATTATCGAACTGATTATTCTTCATTTGAAAAGTATCTCCCACAAATTTGAATACAAACGGATGGTTATGTTGCTAGAAACATACCAAATAAGCAACTAAGTATTTATGTGCATGTGCATAACATGAATGACCATGTTCATGGGGAGTTTATTTTAAGCTTGGTTGAGCACAATTATTAATTTAGCTATTTAATTAATTAAGTAGTAGGGTTAGATATTAGATAGAGCATAAAGTTAGCAGAAAGTAGCATAATATCTTTTAGCTTGAAATCTTTTGAATTATGCTTTTCAGCTAACTGGTAGAATGGCTATATAGAGCCATGACGGTCACAATTATGTACAAGAAATTGATGATCAATATTGAAGTTGAATGCAATGTTTAATTCTATGTGAGTTTAATTCAAGTTAATCGAATATGTGTGAACAATGTAGCTTGATTTTTCTAGTTTAATTATGTACAATTATGTATAAGAAATTGATGATCAATCTTAATCTTTTTGTTTGTGTGAATTAGAGATTAAGTCCTATTGTTTCTTCACTCCATAATCTATATTTTTCTAGCCACTATTATCATCCATACATCACCCTAATTAGAAGCTAAGTGATACCCTAATTTGATTTCAACTTTCAAAACCCTAAACCATCTTTCGAAACCCTAAACCCTTTCATTCGAACTAAACATAAACTTAACCCCTTCATTCGAGTTAAAACCTAACCCTAACCATAAACCACAACATCATCTTCCATCAAAACCCTAACATTTGAATCCTCATCATCGTCAACACACCATTGTCAAATATATATCTTAATTATCACAACACATTTGAATCATCACCATAAGTTATCCATCATCACCGAATCATCATCACTTGGTTTGAAACGTATTCATCTTTAATTCACCCTATTTGAATGTTATTATCATCTATCCCTCATTTTTGAGTCTTATTCTAATTATTACCAATGTAATCAAGCTATATTCTCACCAATTTGAGAATTCTATCCTCCCACACACATTAAGTTTGGTATCAAAGCCTTAGGTTGGAGGTATTGCAATTAAGATTTAATTTTTCTTTAAAGATTCTTCAAGAAAGTGTCTCATTTTCAAGATTCTCTAAGAATTCATCATGAAAACACTAGAGGGCCAAGCACTTAAGGGCATGTTTGGGAGAGCCATAATCGGTTGGTAAATATAATGGATGGAGAACCAATGCGAGGATTTGAGGGATATTCTCGAGACCTTAATAAAAAAATCAAGGAGGTAAAATTACATGTGAGGAGAATAGAATCTTCCCAATCCCACGAGTCCCATGTGAAGCCACAAAATCGAAGGGAACAAGTAGAGCAAGACCACATGAGAAGGGCAAAAAACCAAGTGGAAGAAGAAGAAGAGAACGTGGTAAATAATGTAAGACTACATGGCACTTCAAGAAAAACTTATGATGATGTGGAAAAAGGAATTCACTTTGATCTTCCTCACTTTGAAAGTAATCTTGATCTAGAATCTTTTCTCAAATGGTTTGAAATTATTGAATTATTTTTGAGTATGGAGAAATTGATGATTAGAAGAGCTACTGAATAACGATATTAAAGTTTAAGAAATTAGCTAGAATGTGGTACAATAATTTAAAAAGGAGATTGAAGAGAGAATAAAACTTGAAGATTTGGTCATGGGAAAAATTAAAATAACATTTGAAGAGGAAATTTGTTCCCCAGGAATACAAGCAAGAAAATTTTATAAAAATAACTATATTGATGCAAGGGTTATTTTGAGTTAAATAATATATTTTGGAGTTCAAAAGGTTAGCTCAAATATGTGATGTCCAAGAACGAGAAGAACAAAGGTGTACATGATTCATCAGGGATTTAAATATGAATCTTCGAGAGAAGGTTGATGTGTATCCTTATGAATTTTTTGAAGACCTAGCCAAATTAGCCATCAAGTTAGAGAAATAGAGGGAAAAGCCACTAACTAAGTCAACCAATACTCCATATGGTTCAACTTTCAAGGGTGTGTCGAAGCCACCAATTTCTCAAGCCGCAAATCAAGAAAATGTTAGGAAGTTCACTCATGAAGAAGAGGGCAAGGATCAAGTGGTTGATAAGGTGAACAAGCAATGCTTCAAGTGTTGGGGTTATAACCACTTTTCTTGAGATTATCTAAACCAAAGGGCATTGGCTTTGAAGGAGATAACAAATAAAGAATGAAGAGAATGAAGACCTTGATGAAGACTTCAAAGAAGAAAGTGATAGCCCGAAGGATGCTTTGGAATAAGGCCAAATGGATTTCTATGTGTTGCAAAGGGTGCTTCAAGTACAACAACAACCTTTACTTACTCAATAGGGGAAGACTTTCAAGGTAAAGTATAGAGTTGGTGATAAAGTGTGTGACGTCATCATTGATAGTGGCTCATGCACTAATGTCGTTAGTGAGAAGATGGTGAACAAGCTCGGTTTAGAGACCAAGGGTCATCTAAGACCATATTCACTCCAATGGCTCGACAAAGTCAAAGGCGTTAGGGTAACCAAACAAACTCTTATCTCTTTTAAGATTGGAAATTATTTTGATGATGCTTTATATGATATTCTGCCTATGGATGCTTGTCACATCTTAGTGGAGAGGCTATGGCAATTTGTTAGGAAGGTTATGCATGATGGGGTTCTTAATGAGTATATGGTGTATAAGGGCTAAAAGAATTTTAGGCTCAAACCTAATCTAGATGGGGATGATTCGTTTTTTAGGAGTGAAAAGGAAGAAACAAAGAAGGTAGAAGTCGAGTGTACGAAAGTAAAAAAAGATGAGTATTATGGATTTGTTGATCCTTAAGGAGTTTGAGATGGATGAAGCCATCAGAGGTGAGAATAAATTCTATGCCTTAGTGATAAAAGAGATCCAACGAGGGGAGAATACTAATATGGATCCAAAATTGCAACAAGTGTTGAAAGAGTATGCCAATATTTTTTTGGAAGAGTTACTAAGTGGGCTACCTCCGTTGGGAGGTATTGATTATGCTATCGATCTTATGCCAAGAGATCCATTACAGATGCAATCCAGAGGAGGATAAGGAGCTACATAAACAAGTGCATGAGTTGTTAGACCAAGGTTATATCTGGGAGAGTATGAGTCCATACGGAGTTTCAGCTTTGTTGATGCCTAAGGAGGATGGTATGTGGAGGATGTGTATTGATTTAAGAGCCACAACAACATCACAATCAAGTATAGATTTTCGATGCCAAGATTGGATGACATGTTAGATGAGTTGCATGGTGTAAAGGTGTTCTTAAAGATCATCTTAGAAGCGGTTATCCTTAGACAAGGATAAGGGAAGGGGACGAGTGGAAGACAACTTTCAAGACTAAGTATGGGTTTTATGAGTGGTTGGTGATGCTATTTGGGCTAAGTAATGCACCAAGTTCCTTCATGAGGTTGATGACCAAGGTACTTAGACCCTATCTTAGAGTCTTTGTTGTTGTTTACGTCGGTGATATCTTGGTATATAGTAAGAGTGAGTTTGAGAACATACAACACTTGAAGAGAATATTTGATAAGCTTAGAGAGGTGAAGCTCTATGGTAAGACAGAGAAGTGCAACTTCATGATGGAGAGTGTGATTTTTCTTGGTTATATTGTGAGTGGAGATGGTATTCGAGTCGATCCATTAAAGGTGGAATCTATACAAACATGACCTATTCCTACTAACATCCACTTCGAAGTTTCCATGGGTTGGCCTAATTTTATATGAGGTTTATCAAAGACTTCTCTACCATTGCAGTACCTATTACACAATTCATGAAGAAAGGAGAGTTCCATTGAAATGATCAAGTGACAAAGGCTTTTGAAGACATGAAGACAAATCTATCCGCTATTATCTTTACCTTGTTTCGATAAATTTTTTGAAGTAACATGTGATGCAAGTGGTGTAGGCATTGGAGGTGTGCTCTCACAAGAAAGGAAACTAATTGCTTTCTTTAGTGAGAAGTTGAATGGCGCAAGACTCAACTATTCGACTTATGATAAAGAGTTCTATGCTATTGTGCGTTGTTTGGAGACGTGAAGTCATTACTTGAGACCCAAGACTTTTGTACTTCATTTGAAGTATCTACATGGTTAAAAGAAGGTGAGTCTAATCCATGCTAAGTGGATAAGATTCTTGTAGAAATTTATTTTCTCTACAAGACATGAGGATGATAGAGAAAATTTTGTGGTGGATGCATTATCTAAGAGGACCATGGTACTTACCATGATGGATGCAAAGCTTTTGGATTTTGAAATTTTGAAGATTCAATATGCCATGAATGATGATTTTGCTCTGATCTTCAAAGATTGCAAGAAATAAGGAAGTTATGGAGCTTATGTTATTCAAGATGGGTTCTTATTCAAGCACAACAAGTTGTGTGTACCCAAGACTTTAGCTTGAGAATTATTAATCAAAGAGGTGAATGAAGGAGTAATTGTAGGACAATTTGAAGTTCACAAGATTTTGGAGTTGTTGCAAGAACATTTTTTGTTGGCCAAGAATACAAAAGGGAGTACAAGCCATGGTTGTTAGGTGTGCTATGTGCCAAAGGAGTAAGAGTTTATTCCATAAAGGGTTTTATGTACCTTTACTTGTGCCTACTCAACCATGGAAACGTGTTAGTGTGGATTTAAAGAGGCAAGGATTCTATTATATTTGTGGTGGATCAATTTTCCAATATGGCTCATTATATTCCATGTCACAAGACTGATGATGCTACCCATGTTGTGGATTTATATTTTAAGGAGATCGTGAGGTTGTATGGAATTATAAGAAGTATGGTTTTGGATAGAGATGTGAAGAACCTAAGTTATTTTTGAAAGACGTTATGGCATATACTAGGAATCAAGATTCTATGTAGGACATTGCATCATCCTCAAATGGATGGACAAACTGAAGTTACTAATAGAACTTTTGATGCTTTGCTAAGGGGATTGGTGAGTATGCATGTCAAGTCAGCATATGTGGAGTTTGCTTACAATCGAAGTCCTTATACTACAACATGCTTTAGTTCATTCGAGATATTATATGGTATTAATCCATATATGTCAATTGATATGATACCATTATAGAAGGGTGAAGTGAAGAGCTATGAGGAATAACAAATAGTGGATTTTGTTTCCCAACAACTTTATCAAAAAATCAAGCACAATATTGAGAAGGCGAATGAAGTGCATAAGATAAGAGAAAACAAGTATAGGAGCCAACATGTTTTTTAACCTTGAGATTTAGTATGGTTACACTTGAGGAAGGAGAGATTTACTAATCTACGGAAACACAAGCTCATACCAAGGGAGGATGGCCCTTTCAAGGTAATTCAAAAGTTTGGAGAAAGTTATTATGATCTTGATTTGCCAGATTCATATGATTGGGTATCAAGAATAATCAATGTTGGAGACATTAACCCTTATTATGGCAATGCAAACTTGAGGGAAAATTCAAATCAACAAGGGGAGGATGATGTAGGAGAAAACACTCAAAACTTAGATTTCATAATTATTAAACAAATTATTCTTCATTTCGAAAGTATCTCCTATTAATATGAAGAAAAACGGATAACTACATTGCTAGAAACATATCAAACAAGAAACTAAGTATCTACTTGCATGTGTATGGCATGCATGGAATGCATCGCCACATGTATGGGGAATTTATTTGTAGCTTAGTTGAGCACAATTATTAATTTAGCTAATTAATTAATTAATTAAATAGTAAGGTTGGATATTAGATAGAGCCTAAAGTTAGCATAATGTAGCATAATATCTTTTAGCTTGGAATCTTTTGAATTATGCTTTTTAGCTAAGTGTTATAATGGCTATAAGTTCACGATTATGTACAAGAAATTGATGATCAATACTGAAGTCAAATGCAATGTTTATTTCTATGTGAGTTTAATTCAAGTTAATCGAATATGTGTGAACAATGTAGCTTGAAAATCTTAATCTCCGTTTTTATGTGAACTAGAGATTAAGTCCTATCCTTTATTTAATCCATAACCTGTATTTTTCCAGCCAATATTATCATCCATACATCACCCTACTTAGAAGCTAATTGAATCCTTAACTCAATTTCAACTTTTGAAACCCTAAACCTTTACATTCGAACTAAACATAAACTTAACCGCTTCATTCGAGTTAAAACCTAACCCTAACCCTATACCACAATATCATCTTCCATCTAAACCCTAACATTTGAATCCTCATCATCATCAACACACCATTGTCAAATACATATCTTAATTATCACAATACATTGAAATTATCACCATAAGTTAACCATCATCACTAAATCATCATCCCTTGGTTTGAAACATGTTCGTCTTTAATTCACCCTATTTGAATGTTCTTATCATCTATCCCTCATTGTCTATTCTTATTCTAATTATTACCAACATAATCGAGCCATATTCTCACTAGTTTGAGAATCCCATCCTCCCACACACATCACTTTATCATTGTGATTCTTTTGCAAGCTCATGGATGGTAAATCTGGAAAGTTCTTGCCATTGCTCAAGGTAATTACCGTAGCATCCTCTTTTGGATTTGTCTTTGTATTCCTAGGCAATGTTCTTTGATCTTCATCAATTGACATGTTAGCTAACGTCCTTGTTCTCAAACCAAAGTTCTTGAATGATGCCTCTAGATCCTCCATTCATGGTTCTTGCTCCTAAATATCAGTCTTAATTTCATCAATTGCCTTAGACACGATCTCCTCCAAACTAGGTTTTTTCTCTTGAGTTGAAGCTTGGACTTTGAACTCTTGGAATGGCTGCCACATTGGATACTATTTTGGAATGGGATTATGATTCCACCATGAATAGTCATGATAATCACACCATATTGAAGAATAGGAATTCGAGTACAAATTAGCCTGCCTAGCAAAAGTAAACTCATAGTTAGCTCATTCATAAAGCTGACAAAATAGATTACCTACTTGACATTCTATACTACCATGTGGTCCTCCACAATAATAACATTTAATGTTCTAGACCTTAATGTTAGCAATGATCAAAATATCCATTTTCTAAGTAAGAATATCTATGTGTCTAATAAAGGAAAATGAGAGTCCATGATTATTGGCTTCTAACTCCTTATTAAAGTACAATTACACCATGTAAGAGAATCACTAGTGACAATATTAGATGAGCATAAATTAAAGAATTTTTTTTTCCAATCTAGCCAAATAATAAAGTGTTTAATATCAACTAACCGAAGTCCCCGACAATAGTGCCAAAAACTTGTTCGCTGAAATCTGCAAGTGTATGGACACGTTGTCACACGTACAGGTTGTATCCCATGGGGACTTCATTATTGATTATTAAATATTCACTATTTATGTATATCTAGAGAAATAAAATTTGGGAAGTAGAAAATGACTAACAAAATAAAATCAAATCAAATAGTAAAGCTAACGGTAGTAAAAATCTATTTAGAAGCCTATGATTGGATTGCCATATTAAATCAACAATTAATGAACACTCAATTAATTTCCAAACAATTACTTATATTTGAGAGGGTGAAATAGCTTAAATTAACTAATGGCCAATTTGAAGTTCTAAAATTCATGGCTAATACAAATTAATAACCTATTTTTATGGTATTAAATCAACTTAAGTCCATTACATTATATGCTAAATCAGTAAAATTTCCAAGAGAATCAATAAATCAACTTTCGTGTTGGGCTCCAGAAACATAATTTTCATAATTTTGTCTTCTATACTTCAACACTCTTAAGTTGTTGGGCACTAAAAGGCCATTTATCCTTTTCCCATGCTTCTCTTGACTCCTACTTTGGTCTAATTTCTCTTTTAGCTCCATCATGTCCTACATAATGCATAAAGAGAGCAATAACATGATATAAGGAGTTAAACTACTCTAAAATATAAAGAAATCACATTAAAGAACAAGTAAATGGGGGTAATAAATGATTAAAATATTGAAAGTATTTAATTTTATCAATAATATGAAATAATCATTTCTTTTATCCTTTGTAAGTCCACTATCATCTACTCATTCTCTTTTAGCCTATGGATGACACCCTTTTCTTTATCATAATAGCCATTGTGTGGAAGTACTTGGTATTCCTATCCTTATCCTTGAACTCCTTTACTTTTGAGGCCTGTAACCAACAAATTTTCATTCTCTTATGCCACATCCATTGTTGATTTTGAAGGGTCTCTCTTCTTTCTAGAATCACTTCTAAATTCAACAAGTCCTCCGTAGATTGTTGCACCTTCTCCATATCATGCTCTAGTTCATTTATCTTTATTTCATTATCCATAAAAATAGTCTTATACTACTATATAAGGAGATTCTTACGCCTCTTGATTTTAGATGACATGATTCCTCCTCCAACCTACTCTAACATTTTGACATGAAGCTTTTGAATTTCAGGTGCGAAAACCATATATCCCATGATCTAAAGAGTTTTGAGCCTTCCCCTTCCACCTTTCAACTAATTCAAATAGGGTTATGTTCAGACAAAGACTTTTTGATACTTTGGAATGATATATTTGGAAATGCCGTAACCAGTTTAGTAAGCTTGCTTAATTAGCCTTATGACAATTAAACTCGATATATCCTAGTTTTGTATCAATGAGCCCCATTTTATCAATCCATTCATTGAAGAATCTCATCTTGACCCTTTTTGAAGATCTTCCCTCCTTTCGCTTTGGTTTTTGGCCTCATTATAGTGTCCCATCACTAATATTATAACATAAAACTATTACCTAATTATCTAAATCTACTATAAGAGCCCCCCTTTTGTGTGACTCATAATAGAAATACAAACATAGAAAAGTACACTCAAAATAAAAAGATACCAATTTGCCTTTAATTAGGATCCACTGGTCACTTGTCTTAATGATTCTAGTCTAGAATTATATGTGTCCCACCCACTAATTAAAACTTATACCTTGTGCTTAAGTCTCCTCTTACTCAGCTAACTATTACACCAATCTTTGTTCTTCCAAGCTTTAGATAAGGAACTATGTTATTTCTTGACTAATTCTAATACCTACGGCTTCTATTAAACTACAAGCATTTATATGCTTGATAGCTTACCCAAAACCTCTATCCCCTTGATATTCTAGCAAATAATATTTATCTATTGGCTGAGCAATCGAACACCCCTTCCTATCTTGATCTCCCTTACATACACATCTTCTTAGAAATTCTTTGGCTTTTCCTAATCATTATCAACCTTTATAGAAAAACATCCTCCTCCTTTGAGGCCAACACTAACTCTCTCCCCAATGTCCAAGTTTTAATCACCTCAAAATACTCATCAATCTCTATCCTATTGCCTACCCTTTCTTCCTAGCATGCCTCTAATATCATGCATGCCAATCTTATTGGGATTCACTATTTCTCCATGTGCCCTTCTTTGCTTCCTTATAGAATCTTGACAGTGGTCATGTCTCACTAGATTAAGGAGAATTAGATAGATTCGGCCCAACCTTCCAAGTCTCAAGTGTTAAGAGTTCCCCTCTTGCATCCTTGCCTTTCCTCACGTGCCTTTATTTACTCCTAATTAATTTATTCTCCCCATCTAAATCATATGGCACAAGGGTATGTCTAGTTTCTTTTGAGTCTATGCCAGACTCTATTCCATCCCTTCTTGGTTAACTCCATTTGTGCTATAGTTATTCCTTGATCCACCACAAATCTCACTGTCATTTTTTCTCCTCATTCCAATGCCCTTGGTAAGACCACATCATTTATGAGCTCTTCTCCACATAGATATACCTTGTTTAACTCTTTCTTTCCTCTATCTTGTACTTCATAAGTTCCATAACTACCAACTCTATTAAAACCTGAATTGACATAACTTCTCCACGTGGTTGTGATGCCACATCATCCACCCCTGCATGGTTCTCTTTGTTAATGGTTCTTTTTTTGTTTTTCTCCTCAAATGATTGCTCCTATAATTGAACTTGGTCCCTTCCCATCCTTTAATGTTATCATGGGAGGTAATTTTTGAAAATCTTTTAAAGGACCACCATTAGTTCCATAATTGTTATGCACAACACTACCTTCTCCTTGATACTCTCTAAACAGGTGTGTCTAGGAGAATCCTTGTTGCCTCTATAGAAGATCCACACCCTATTTCTTCCTTATAATTAACCCATCTTCCTCATGGTTGAGTGATTTTTTAAAAGATCTCTCTATTCCTTGCGACCAAGGGTATGTTTCTGTTCTCAACGCATGCTTGTTTAATCCTTCATGAATAATCAACCCTCTACTTCCTTACAACATGGAAATGATCGAATAACATACCTCTTCTAGCGCTTTTTTTCATTCTTCCTTTGATTTGTAGGTGATGAGAAATCTGTAGCATCCCGTGTCCCTCACCTTAAACACCATACTTCAAGTATTTTATAATTTTGGGATGACTATTGTTGGGTGATAAGATTGGAATGATTCCATGACCACACTTCTCTCTAGCCATACCATACTTTCTTTTCTGCATTGTGTAGAATGATTCTAAACTTCTCATTTTGCCCCTATTTTATTATGAATTCCTTTCTTGGAACTATATAATAGATTCTTTTGTCTCTCTTCACTTGTCACCATACTATAGTGTCTCTCATGTTGTTCCCTCTTTGATCATTTTCTATCCTTGTTTTGTCTACTATCTCATCCTTCACATATTTCACTCGTTTCATGTATAGCTTAAGCTCATGTAGTAGTATATTATGTGTTCACCTCACTAATTATATAGCATCCTCCTCCTTAGCAAACTAGATGAAGCCAAAATAGAGGTTTAAGATCTTTCTATCCTTTCGATTTATGTAGACATCCACCACCTTACCTTCTACTTCAAACATCTCTCTAACTTCTTCAACTTTGATACCATTACCTAAGTTGTCCACAAAAATAGGGAATACCTTCTCCTTACCCTAGTGGTCTCCTTTGTTAGCTTGTGCATGTTGCATCCCTTTCTTCCTAAAGCTCACCATCTTCCTCTCTCTCTACTTCCTTTTCTATATTAATTGCTGCCTTATTATAGGAGATATAGAGTAGTGGTATTTATTTCTAATCCTAGTTCTTGTTTTGTCCATTTATTGTTTTTATGTATTTCAGTTTATGGCGTATACTATTAAAATTTTTGTTATATATATAATAAATGAACTTTTATTTGATTAGTTTTTATTTTCTTTTAAAGTATTAGCCTTGAATTTAGTATAAGTTATATAGTAGACATCTAATCTATGCTAAGTGGTGTAGTATTATCCTCAAGATTTTTTTTTTGTTTTCCACAAAGTTGTTTTTGAAACAAAAAAAAAAATGATCGTAAAATGTAGTGTTACACTTGAACTCTCAAATAAAAAATAAAGTAGCTGCTTCTAAAAGAGCATAGGCTTTTCTTATAGAAGCATATATATATATAAAAACATAAAAAAATGCTTATATACAAGGTATATGAATAACTCAATCCATTGGTGACCTTACCTAGCTAAGGTATTTATGATAGAGTTATAATTTCTCTTCTTGTGGTGAATACTTAAATATTTTTATTTCTAAGAATGTATCTTGTTGAAGAAGAGTAGCAAATTCAATATTTACATGTTACACCCCCAAATTTACTAAAAAAAAATTCATCTTTAGTAGAAATTTAATATCAAAATAGTTGGTTATTACTACCGTACTAGACATCAATCTGGTATACTATGTGATCTTTACAACAAATACAAGGCAAAACAATTAAGACTTAAATCATGATAAATAGAGAATAAGAATCTTTCCATACAAAATAGATAAGGGTTTGGATATTAACTTTGAGTATAATATCAAAAATAAATAAAAGGCATATATTAGTAACTAAGAGTCCCAAAAGTTATTCAAACAAAAGTGATAACCGGATAACATGACTCTATGTCTAACCCAAATATATAAGAATCAATCATCCAAAAATAAAAGCATCATAAGTAACAAATTCATCCAAAGGGTCATCATCTACCTACATAAAACCATTTAGGTTGGCTACACATGGGAATGAGCAATACCCATGAAAAGGATGATCAGTATGCTACGTAGTGAGTAAGGTAATCATATAGCCAAAGTAATGTTATAAATAATTACGTAAGTTCACATATTTAATATCCCATCCTTAAATCCTTCAAAATGTATTCAAAATCATGTTAATATAAAATAACTTAGTTTTGGTTTTGGAAATGGCTAAATATTCTAATAAAGTTATGAATTTCAAGCACACTGATCAACTTATTTCCTTAATCAATTGAATGGTATGCTTAGGATTAATAAACTTTATTTTCTCATAAACTAGTTAACTAGTTTGCTCAAACTGATCAATTTATTATCTTGTGATTTCAAATCTTTTTCTCATTTTGGTTTGAATCTTTTTTCCAATGTTTATAAAAACTTCTAATTAGAATTTATTTATTTTAATAAGTATATTTTGATTCTTTGGAATTTTTTTTACATTATTTGGATCATGCTATAATTTCATTTAGCTAAAACTTACCCAAAAGTAGTTTTTGAGGCATTTCTCACCGTCTCTGTTCTTCCTCATATTCCACTCTCTTCTGGCAGCCATGACTATGTGTTTAAATTTCTAGACCTCATCCTTGACTTACCAACCCACCTCCATGCTTCTCCCTTGTTACACTCTGCCTTCTTTACCTCATCATGTGTCTCCCTTGGATATTAGTTACCCACATGTCACTTAAGTCAAACTTTCCTCTCTCTTAGTTGAGAATGTCACCCATAACTCTCTCCTATACAATCCATTCCTTATTTAATTCACTCTTTTCCTTTTGTATCTTCTCATTCTCTCCTTTTTCCCATATGGAAATTCCTAAATGTTGGTAATTCTCCACTTTTCTTCTCCAAATCCTCTATTTCCTCATCCTTTGATTGAATTATCATCTTTTCTTTCTTCACCTAATATTAGCTATAACTCTCCCTTATTTCTATTAGTTAAGGAAGGATTAAGGTTTTGATAAAGGTTAATGATTCTGGATTCATTCTCCTTGAATATTTTGTTTTTAGAAAAGGTTGATTTATGACATTTTTCTTCTTGTTCTTATGATTTTGTCTTATTAAGTTTGGAAAAAGAGTTTTAATCATTTTGATTCTTGATTCTCTTAGGAATTGAAGTCTTTGTGTACACCCATCAAGTGTGGAGTATGTTGTTCTAGATGAATTATTTAGAGGTAAGATATTCTTAGCTTTAATATGAATAAAGTCATTTATTGTCGGTTGTATTTTCATGTTCTTTTTGTATTTATTTAGTGTGTGTGATTTAATTGTAATCATGGATTTGATCATGCAGTAAAGTTTTCCTCTTTGATGTTCTAAGCATTTTTCAAGTTCCTTATTAATAGGCATGATTTTGGTAGTTTTGAGCATGATTTTATGAAGCACCAATATTACCATGTGCCCATATGTGTAGTATATCTCTTTACGTGTTTTATGACATAGAAGTATGCAAAGATTAATATGGCAAAGTTGAGTGAAATTTTGATAAGTGGATCGCTAGTTTTCCTAGACCAGTTGATTGGTTTGTTAGATCGATCAACTAATTGTGTGAATATTCACACAGTTTGTGATTTTTGGTCTATTGGTTGCAAGATTTGTCTTTTGTTTTGATGAACCAGTCAACTAGTTCCTATGAGTAGTTGATTGGTTTATCAAACCCATCGATTGTAATACCCCATGTTTTTATAAATAGTTCAATGAGAATTATACCAATTTTTAGACCTTTGATTTTGATTCAATGTTATGATTTGGTCTGAGGTAAAATTTGATTGGAAGGGAGGTTGAGAAATGGAGTTTATTGAGCTTTTTAAGCAAACCGATCGACTAATTTTTTCATTTCAGCAAAATTAATTTTCTCAACTAAACCAATTGACTTGTTGGGAGAACTAATCGGTTGGTTTGTAGAACAGTTGACTGTTAGGTCCAAGTCGATCGACTGGTTTGTCAAGCTAGGCATATTTTTGAAACTTAATTTTTTTAAAATCTCTTATATTAAAATAGAACTTTATCAACCCATGCTAATTGTCCAGATTACTAACTATTTTAATGATGCGTTTAGCTTGAGATATTGCTTTAGATCAATTTGGAGGTTGATTAGGACAATTGAGGGAGAGAGATGACCTCAGCCTTGTCTTCTTCCACATTTCTCCTCTACACACTTCTGAGATTAATTCTTAAATCATAGGCACACTTTTGAGTAGGTGGAAGATTCCTTCTACACTGACCTTCCATTACTTCTCTTGTGCATGCTAATTCTTGCCTACTTGACATGCATTCTCCAGAGACACCATTTGATCTTTGGAGAATAATTCAGCATATCTTGTATGAAGTCCGTCCATTTAGCTCAAATTAACTTGGTAAATTATATACTATTCTTGAACCCTATGCGATTCATTTTGATTGGTTGGCTATAAATAGCCTCAATCATCCTTTTTATGCACATTCCTTTTAGCCACCAACATCCCTAAGTTCTTGTATTCACCTTCTCTATTTTCTGCACTTCAATCCTTGTGGTCAAATTGCCTACACTCTTTTGATATGTCTCTAGCTTTCTCTTGTTTCAATTATTAAGCTAAGAAGAGTTAGATTTTGGGGAAAAGATTGAGTGAGTTAGCTAAGCATTTTCCTGTTTTGCCTCAATTTTGTACGTTTCTTCTTTTCCTTCTATTATATGTTCAAAAATTAACAAGGTTTTGGTGCAATTTTCTGAGTTTAAAATTTATGGCTTTAAGGTTTTAAAACTTGAGAATTTCACATTTGGAATTTTTGGTTTAAAGCGGATTTTGCCTGCATCAAGTAAGTGATTCTTGCTTCTAAATAATTAATAAGTATTCTTGCATGTTATGAGTTCCTTTAAGTTGATTCTGTATGTGGCATGAATGTATATAGCCTACATAAGTGATGTGGATGGATAGATTCTATAACTTGAGCAAAAAGCATGATATTTTATAAAAATAGGATATGATGAATAAATATTGAGTTATGTAAGTTAATCTATTGGAGATTTTGCTAGACTATGTTGATACATATTTTAATATGGTTAAGGATGATTTATATGTATGAATTTGCACGAAATAAATGGTTTGATGATGTTATAGGGCAAACTGATCAACTAGTTAGGTCAAACTAATCGACAGGTTCCTAGAACAGCCTACTGGTTGACCCAACCCATTGATTGGTCTATGAAAAATCGATTGGTTTCCCAAAAAAATTAACCAATTTGAGGAAATGCATGGTCTTGTTGAGTTAAAATCATTGACTGGTCAACCTAAACCGATCGACTGGTTGGTGGTGCAACTGATTAACTAGTAGGGCCAGACCGATCAACTGGTTCGATTGGTTTATGTTATTAGGTTTCTTTAGGTTTGTTTATGCTTTGAGGCTATGTTTGTGACTATAATATGATTGTTAATGGGACAAACTACAAATTTTATCATAGATTAATGGCCTAATAGAAGGATTTAATGTACCATAATTTATGATATACCTTATGAGTATTTTAAAGGATAAATGGGTGTTCCACTTATGATAAGTGATGTTATTGAAAAAAGAGTAATGAAAATCAACATGGGCTTGAAAAAAATAATAAGATGGATATGAGTAATATGGTACAAGGATAATGGAAACCCACATGATTGGAAAGATGGAAAGAAAATGATTTATATGGAATAAACATGGAAATTGCCTTACTTGTGTTCGTATGGGCCTTGTGTGATCACTTATGCTTATGGATAATATACTAATCACGTAAAGTGGAAGAAAATTGAGTTGAGTATGGGTCTAGGTACCTGATCCTTGATTAGTTATGAGGGTTAGTTTGCCTTTGAACATTTTTTGGTGTCTTTGGGCTTTGCTTTCAAGCGGGATCTTGAGAAGTCTTGATACTCTACCTACTCTAGACACTGATGATGTACTAGGAGGTATCAATACTAAAGGGTCTGGTTACCTAGGTGGCTGGCTTCAATATGGATTTATGTCCATATTGGTTGGCTTTGGCCTGGAATTATGTCCATTTTGGTGATTGGCTTCGACTTGAACTTATGTCCGCTTTAGTAATCGGCTTCATCTTAGACTTTATGTCCCTTATTTGGATAGGCTTCTATGATATGTGAGACCATAGGGTGGTGCACAGTCTATCACTCGATGATAATAAAACATGGATGATAAGTAATTGGTTGATAAAATATGAATGATGACTAAATGAATGGTTAATAATTGCATAAGAATGGAAGTAATGGTATAAATGATAAAAAATGATAAAACCTTATTTATACACTTGGCAAATGACCTAAATGATTAATTGGTTATTTACTGGAATACTAGTTGGATGATTGTCATATGTCACATATGAATAATGAAATGGTAAAACTTAAAGGATTGATCCATTATAAATAACCCTAATGGTTTCTTGGATTTTATTTGCTATTACATGTGTGAGTACCTATGTGATGATAATGTGAAGCCAAGCATGATATATTTTGCATTGTTTGAGTTATACATGATAGCATATCCTGATGTACTCTTACCTCTATATATGTGGCTTTATCATGATTCATGGTGTATATTATATCTATGTATGATAGAATGGCATGCTTGTGTTTCCATTGAGGGAGAAAATTAGCTTACTTAATACTTAGCGTATTGATATTCTCGTTTACTTGGTTACCTGCCTATTCCTATGAGTAGAGGGCCATGTGCAGGTTTTTAGGGATGACCCATAGAGGGCCTACCCTAGTTGGGCTGGGACTTGAGAGTAAGGACAACCGGAGGTTTTATGTGGTCCTTGGCAGAACGAGATATCTATTTTGTGGGTCACACCCTAATTTTACTTTAAATATAGCCCTGTACTTTTATCAATCTCTAATTTTGTATTGAGTTGGTAAGGGGCTTATGAGGTCCTTGTAGTAAATAATCTTTTAAATATTTATTTAATTTTATTCAGGCGCTCTACTATTTCATATATCTTGGTTTGTTTTGAAGCCTTATATCTGATAAAAGGTAGGTGACAGACGTCTATCTTGTGTTAGGTATGGTGGTAGCACCTTATTTTTCCTAGGTGTGTTTTCAGCTTTTGCAATGTTTTTAACAAAATTTTTTGGTAGTGAACAAATGGTGGTGTTACATCATTGTTGCCTTGTGACTAGAGTGGTCTGGTCTTTAATTAGATCCATTGACTAGTTTTATATGAATAGTTAATTGGTGGGACCACAATCGGCTAGTTTAGTGGTATTATTTTTTGCTCAGGTCTAGTATGACTAGACCAATTAGCAAGTCTCATAGACTGATTGATTGATCCATGTACTTTTCACTATGTTTTCTTATTATTTAATTTCTTACTTTGGGCATTTTATATTAATGTTTCTATGTAATTATAATATTTTAATCATGACTTCAACCATCCTTAATTTGAATTTAACTTGAATCAAAATGAGGATATTATGGGCCTTGATTCATTAAGTTTAGTGTCACCTCTAAACACCTAATTGGTGTCTTACTCACTTTGTGATGTATTTGGTGTTATTACTTAGAAAAACCCTATTGGTTATTAATGGTATTGAAATATGATTTGTGATATCACTTGGTACGTAATAATAATGGATTAAGAATTTATTTAAGCCTTTTTCTCCGACTCTTGAGATAGCTAGTTAGGAGTTAGTGGGTGAGTCACCCTATTTTTTATATTTTCACTCAAAACATATTCCCTTCTTTATAGGGTTGTGGTAAGTAGGAGGTATGTGCATATCTTTGTGGTATAGGATTATATTGTGGCAGCTGACATAGCTTTGATATCTAGTACAAGTGGATGAGGTATCCTATTACAAGCCCCTTAGTACTTCATATTGTCCATTGCTTAGGTAGGTATTGTATCCCAACTTTTATAGTCCCCGAAGCAAAGGTATTGAAGGTGTGGTGGGTGAAGTACCCCAGTACAAGCCTCCTTGATGGACTATGACCCCGTGTGCTAGGTATGGTATCACAATCTGTGTTAGCTCTCATAGCAGTTGCACTCAATGTGTGGTAGGTGTGGTATCCCTAGAAAAATACTCCTTCGATGTATCCTGATCCCATGTGGTTGGTGTGGTTTTCCTTTGTGTGTGTATGATTCTATGAATTTTGTTCATGGTGGAGAAATGGGTTTTGTCGAATGGATTATCTTAATATCTAAAATTTTTGTGGTAATTAAAGTAAGATATATATTATATTATACAATATGTGGTTCTAATGGACAATCTGTGTTAGTATTCTCCCATAATTTCCATGCAAGCATGCCTTATTATAGTACTATCATGGGCTTGAATGTTATACTATGTTATTCAGCTTATCATCATGCCACTATGTGATTTTAAGGTATCGTATGAGCCCTTACCAAGTTTTAGGTAGTTTTTCTTTACAAGTACTTCACTGTACTAATACTATATTTGTGTAATCACTGTGATGATTTATTTTCTTATCTGGTGATTAGAGGATTATTTATAGGATTATGATTCTTAGCTAGAGTATGCTTAGGATGGTATTGTGGGCTTGTAGTTGGCCATTTCTTAAGGTTCAAGAGTTACATTCCTGTTTAGTTAAGAGTTAGGCTAACCCATTAGATGTAATTTTATCCACTAAGTTAGGCTGCTTTTTTTTTCCAGTTATTTAAACTCTTGGCTTTGATTTGTATATTTGGATTTTGTAATCTCTCTCTCTCTCTCTCTTCTATCTATAATATTTTTAATCTTGTCATTCTTATTATTAGTATTGTTGTATTATTAGTTGAGCATGGATCTTTCATAGTTACTCTATTTTTCCTTGCATTAGGCATGGGTTAGGTAATGATCATACCTCTTACATGGTTGACATGGCAGTAACATTTTCCGGTTTTGCTTCTAAAAAATGCTTCTACATTATCTTTAAAACAAATTTTTAGGTTCAAAATTGGGGTTGTTATAGGTTGGTATTAGAGCCTATGGTTTTAAATCCTGTGTTGCTTTGTAAAATTAAATTTCCTCAACTTTCTCCAAGCTTTTAACATGTAAATTTTCTACAAGAGAGCATTAGTTTGGGTTGAGAATTGGCCTTAAATTTGTTAGACAGGACTAAATTTTGGCGTTGTGTGTAATGCACTACCTCTATATATATGCATTAATAGTATAGTTAGTAGTTAGCCTTTGTAATGTGATTTAGTATTTTAAGATTTCGATGGCTGGGAATTGCCATCTCGAGCATTTCATGGAGATAGTTGGGGCCTACTCGTATACTTATATTTAGAGTGAGAAGGCTCCACAACCATCAATGCCACCTCCTTTCCTAGCGCTACCACCAAAGGATTGGCTTTGTAGGATTGATTTTCACTACCCATCACTCTTTGAGGGTCAGGAGGACCCAGATGTGTTAGAACATTAGCAGAGGAATTTTGAGAAGATTTTTTTGGCTTGTGGTTTCCCAGAGGGTAATTGAGTGGACATTGGAGTGCTCCACTTGCAAGGTTGTGCTAATGAGCAGTGAAGAGGTCAGTAGCTTATAGGAGCCACTATAGATTTATGGGATAATTTTTTGAGATGATAAGAGAACGTTTTTGCCTTACTTTCTTGAGGTTGGTGAAGTACGACGAGTTCATGGCATTATATCATAGTACATCTATAGTTGAGGAGCACTATAACTGCTATTTGGATTTAGTTCGCTTTTCTCTTGATGTCAATGCTGATAAGAAGATAACAGTTCACTAATTTCAGTTAGGAATGAGCGTAAGACTTTCAGAGATGTTGGTAGGGACTCGCATATAGGACTTGCAAGTCATGTATGATTATGCCTTAGAGAAATCATTTATTGTACAAGCCCGTAAGGCCCAATCAAGGGCTAAGCAAAGGTTTGAGAAAGACTGGTGCCAAGGGAGAGAGAAGGGTTCCAAGCCACAAGTATTCATTAGTCAGGGACTGTACCTTGTTATGGAGGAGAGTTAAGTCTGCTAGTAGTAAGGTGCTCTATATGGTAGCAATGTGGTAAGGACCACCTAAGGATGGATTGTGTTAGACAATTGGTTGTGTGTCATTGCTCTTGTAGGATAGGGCATTGTCGGTTGGAGTGTTTTACCTTCAATAATGATATTTTATTTTCTAGAGGAAACAGGTATCGTATTCTTTTCCCCTTTGTCCTTCTTCCATTAAAATTTTAGCACAAACTTCCCTTGGTGTCTTTTCTTCATTTCCAACTTTTCTTCTCTTGCTTCAATATTTCTTGATGTGTTCTTTTCTTGATTTCCTCTTTCCATTGATTTCTCCTTTGAATTTCTACATTTTTATCTTTTCCTACAAAATCTATTCAAAAGAGAAAAACTCAAGAAAATATTAAATCTTATAAAATTAATGAGGAATAAATGACATTTTTACACAGGAAAATAGCTTATAAATTTTATCTGTCACATGATCCTTATAGAGGAATTAGGTTTACACTTATGATATGAAACCCTAATACCCTTTGGTCGTTACAAAACCACTTGTTCTTGTGTACAATCGATTAACTCTTAATACTTCCCCAACATACCCATCCTGATGATCACATCGAAATCACACAACATGAGTTCCACGAGGTCTAGCAGAAATTCTATTCCTCCCACTACCAAAGTCCCTCCTTAATAGAACCTAGAGCATGTGATCTCATCCCTAAAAGGTAACACAATAGAATTATAAATACTACTATAAGGAGTTAAGGCTGCTCTATCTACTAATGTAGATGACATAAAGGAGTGGAATGCACCAATGTCAAACAATACACATGAAAGGAAAGTAGAGATAGTAAGCATAGCGGTTACCACATCGCCATGGTGTTCTACCTATCCCTAGCTCATCACATTCAGGCATCCTCCCAAAGGAACTCCCGTGGCACTAGCTCATCCTTTCCCTCATTGGAAATGACAAGGCATCAAACCTCTGGGCTGACTAGCTTGACTAGCAACACTAGCTGGCGATGGGAAAACTCTCTGAGTCTATGGTTGTGGATACTGAATAGATCTGGTACTCTATGCTCTATACTGACTCCTCTAAATGCTACCACTCCTAACTCAACACGGATAGGCTCTATGCCTACTACGCCATATCTATGACACATCACCTTGTTTCCTATAGAGTATACTCTTGGGTGATTTGTCCCGCATCCCTTGTAGTGATAGTGCCTCTCCTTAGCATGACCCCCAGATAAATATCCAACTCAGGGTACTGTCCACATGCTCATACCATATCTAGGAGGCAAGATACCTCCCAAAAAGGCTTATTGCTAAGATGCTGGTGACCTTCAAACTTCTTCTTAATCCCTAACTAAGCACTTCATATATAGATGACTTAGGATACCTCTAAAGCTGACTCGTACATCCTTACCATTTCTGGTGGAGTAACTCCCACCAAGAGCTACTGATATTTTTCCCTAGTATGATTTTGAAGTGGTGAACTTACATCCCCTTGTTGACCTCCAATTCTAAGGAAAACTAGACCAAGTCCATGAATTGGGTGTAATACTCATTGATGGATGTACCCCTTACCAAAGAGCCATGAACTTTTCTTACTTCTTCATGTAGAGGTGAGTCTAGTAGAAATGGGCTCGTAACACCTCTAGGAAAGGTCTCTAACTAGTAGATTCTCCACCCTTACATGGGACGCTCTTCCACCACATGTCTTCCCTTCCTCCAAGGAATCCACATGAGGTGAAGGTCTTCTCCATAACCTAAACCCATCTCTCTATGATGTCAGGGTACTCTTAGGCCTCAAAGATCCATAGGTGATGATGCCTAGCCCTCCTGAGCCAATCATCTAGAACTTGTGCAGCTACTAGCATCGGTAGTGGTTGTGGTGCTTGAATCTAGCCTTCCATATATGCTCTGATGGTCTCCATGAATGCCTCGATGCACTTGTAGTGGTGATTAGCGGCTATCAATTCCTAAATACTAGAAGTAATTAGGGATGGAAATCAATCTACAAAATATGAAGGCTTACACAATAAGTTATCACAAATGCTATCTACGACACTTTCCCAACCCACTCGCACTCATAAACATTATGGGTTTGAAAATACTTAAACTTGCTAGAAAAATCAAAGGAGAAAGGATTTCAAATTAAGGCCTATACCATCATATGGTATTAGCGTAAATATTTCTTTTAGCGATCATAAAATTTAGCATGTCATATAATACGAACGTTTACAAGGATGAAAACCCTAAAAACCTTAGGCATGGGTACGTATATCATATAACATATATTTTTTTAAATAGAAAATTTTTTTTATAACATCAAGCAAAATTAAAAACCAGCCTATAGAATTGATCTACTTGACCCAACAAACCACTAAACTTATTACTCTTACTAGAGTTATTACATATAGAAGACATAACCAAGGAGATTTGAAAAGCTACCCTTTTCAAATCCCAACCAACATTTGAGAAAATACATGCATTCCTAGCTTTCCAAATCTCATAAAAAGCTACCGCATAAAAATCCCATGTAAACTAAGCCTTAGTTACACCTCTACCTCTTACTCTAGATATAGATCTTAATAAATCCTTCCATGATCTATGCCTCCTCCTTTCCCTGCAAGCCTTGCTAATTGATTCCCACAGTTGTTTCAGCATAGGGCAGTGACAGAACAAATGATTAGTACTCTCCTCTTGCAAATAGAAACTGCACTGAAGGTTAATGGAAGGAACAAACTTGGCTAGATTATCCTTAGTAGGTAGTCTGGAATGAGCAGCCAGCCAAAAAATGAACTTGTGTTTTGGGGCAGCTGGGTTGCACCAAATAGATTTCCACCAAAACACTTTAGGAACTGAATATCTAATGGTGTCATACACATTAGAAATTTTATAGTGATAATCAAGCTACCAATTCTGGAAAACTGGTATCAAACAAGATTTTAAGTCAAAAATACTCTTCAATAACCATGAGGCTATACTAGAGAGCTAACAGGATTCCACAGTCTGTGGTTTAATGAAATAGGAATGAAACCATTTTATCCACAAGGCATCCTTTTCCTGACACAAATGCCATAGGTGTTTCCCCACGGCAGCAACATTCCATGCAAATAAATCCATAATTCCCAGTCCACCCTCCTTCTTAGGCAAACAAACCACCCTCCAAGCCAATAGAGCTCTTTTATTTGGGGACCTTCCCTGTCCATAGAAAAGCCCTACATAATCCCACCACTTGGTGCAATATCTATTTTGGGAGCAGAAACAATTGACTCTAGTAATTGGTTATACCAAAGATGACTGATTTCAACAATTGAAGTCGACCTACAAAGGATAACAACTTGTTGGCCCAGTGATGAAGTCTACCAGTAATTTTATGAATCAATGAGAGCATATCAGCAGGTTTTAACTTAGAAGCATCCAAAGGCACCCCTAGATATCTGAAAGGAAACCTCCCCTCCTAGAACTGTA
The DNA here is from genome assembly GCA_030549775.1 of Tamarix chinensis. NCBI lineage: Eukaryota > Viridiplantae > Streptophyta > Magnoliopsida > Caryophyllales > Tamaricaceae > Tamarix > Tamarix chinensis. The sequence continues at coordinate 9,794,261 of CM060172.1, forward strand.
ACTGAGAAAGGATAGACCCCTTCAACTCCTGAGAAATACCTCCAAAATAGATAGAACTCTTCTCTGGACTAATATGAAGCCCTAAAACAGCAGCAAACTTCTTTAAACTGCCTTTGATAGTAAGCATTGAGGGCAAATCAGCTTTACGGAACACCAATAGATCATCTGCAAAAGCTAGGTTAATAATTTTCAACCTCTTGCATTTAGGATGCCTCTGGAAATCATCCTTCAACCATAAAGTCTGAAACATCCTACTTAGGTATTCCATAACAATGACAAACAAATAAGGAGATAGGGGGTCTCCTTGTCTTAGACCATTTTTCCCCTAAAAAGGAGCCTACATATCATTATTAATGCATAATGAATAAGAAGGTGATGATACACAAGCCTTCCTCATATCTACCTTGAACATACATCTGGGTGATGCAGTCCAAGCAAAACATTATCTAAAAACTTCCAATTAACTGAATCATAAGCCTTCCTCATATCTACCTTGAACATACATCTGGGTGATGCATGCTTTCTATTATACAAATGAAGTAACTCGTGGGCTAATAACACATTGTCTCCAATATTTCTGCCTTTAACAAAACTAGCCTGGGAAGCATGAATAAGAGCTGGCAAAACATTTTGCAATCTACCATCTAAAATTTTAGCAAAAACCTTATACAACACATTGTAACAAGAAATTGGTCTAAAATCTGCAACTCCTTGTGCACCCTCACATTTAGGAATAAGCACCAACTTCATTTGTCCCAAAAAAGAAGGAACTGAAGCAGTTTGAAATGACTTCCTCAACAAAGCCCATAAATCTTCTCCCAGCACAGACCAAGAAGCCTTAAAAAAGCCATTAGTGAACCCATCAGGTCCAGGGGCTTTATATTATCCTATAGACTAGAGAGCTTCTTTAACCTCCTGCAAAGAAATAGGCCTTAGCATGAGCTGCTAATGAGCCACAGATAAGGTTGGACCTTACAGAAAAACTTCCTTAGAAGTAGCTCCAGAAGTAAAGTTCCCTTTACCTAACAACTCTTTATAGAAAGGCACAAAGGCCTTATTAATCCCATCTAAACCAGAACACCACTGTCCTTCTCTATTCTTAACTCTTTTAATCACATTTTGCCATTACCTAGCCTGCATTATAGAGAAAAAAGTAGTGAGAGTTTGAGTCTCCCAAATTCAGCCACTTAATACCTGATTTTTGTTTAAGAAAACTCTCTTCACAAATTGCATAGTGCTCATACAACTTGAGACACCTTCTTTCCTCTTTCTGCAAAGAAAAATTCTAGGGCTGCTGAGCCAGCAGGTCTTGACTCCTACTCAACTTAGATTTGGCCTCCTACACCGTGGAAGAAATACCCCTTATCCCTAAACTTATCCTTGTTAAATAAAATAAGACAAGATCTGAGCTCCTAGAGCTTGCTTTTAAAACCCTCCTGAATAGAATCAGGAAAAGAGTGCCTCCACACAGAGGCCAACAATGGAAGAAAATCTGAATCTAAAGTCCACATATCAAAGAACTTAAACTGCCTCTTGCAATGAGGCATCCTTTCAGCAAGAGTCACCAAAGCAGGGCTATGATCAGAGAAAAGGGTTTCCAAAAACTGAGCAGGAGAAAAAGGAAACTTTGCAGTCCAGACTAAGTTAACCATAACCCTATCCAACTTATCCGTAATCCTATTTTCTCCCATACTTCGATTAGACCAAGTGAATTTCAAGCCAAAGAAAACTAGATCATGAATTAACAAGGACTTACAACAATCTATTGCATCATTAACATCATTGATATTCACTACATTACCTTGAAATTTCTCATTAGGCTGCAAAACCATATAAAGTCTCCCAAAACAATCCATGGCTCACCTTCTACCTTATGAACATCCAGCCATCCCCACAAGCTCTTTCTACTCTCCCCAGAATTAAAAGCATAAAAATACGTTGCATAGAAGTACATATTAGAATGAATACCCGAAACAAAAAAATGAATAGCTTGATCACAACTGGCAAGGAGTTGAACTTCCCAAAAATCTTTATCCCATAAACACCAAATCCTACAATTTAAGTGATAATCATAATTACTATATCTCAACCACCTATGCCCTAGTCTTGCACAAGTCCTATCAACCTTACTACTCTTCACCCTGGTTTCAATCACACCCATAATGGACACTTTATGCACTGATAACCAGTGTTTTAGTTCCTTCTATTTTAAGGACTTATTCAAGCCCCTGATATTCCAAGCCCCTATCATTGACCTGATCTAGCAAAGAAGAAAGTATAGGAGAATCCTCCAACAAAAGAATACCGGAGTCTTTGAAGGTAAAAGCCTACGAGAGGCTTTCAACACCTTTATCTCGAAGACAATCAAACTTGTTACCAGTGAACACCTCATCCATCTTCTCTTTTCCTTTATGAGTTCTTATATGCATCAAATTCCCCAACATATTTTCCTTGGAACAACCAGCACCATCAGCACTCTTTATATTCCCTCTAGCATCTGTATTCAGTGATTCCTTTGCATAAGGCTGACCAACCTGAGCTAGAGAATTAGAGACTTCCTTTTGGACTTTCCTCCACTGCTGAGGCTCCTTCCCAGGTTTAACACTTCCCTCTGTCAGTTTAACAAACAAAGAAGAATTAACTTGAGATTCTCTAGCCTTCCTGCACTTCTCAGCAAAATGACCAGATTCGTGACAAACCTCACAGAAAGTAGGCCTCCATTCATAAACTATCTTTTGGGACAATACCTCTCCATCTAGACCCACAATTTCCACCGAATCCACAAGCTTTTTCGATACATCAACCTCAACAAGAATACGAGCATAGGAAATTCTTTCTCCAGTTGAGGTGATACCATCCAAAAACAAAGGTCTGCCCACAACACTACCAATTCTACTTAAAGAATCAACATCCCAATAGTCCAAAGGCAAGTTCACCAGCATCACCCACAACAGCATGAATTGGATTTTCTCTTTTGTGAATTGAAATTTGTGATGCCACTCTTTGAGAATGAAAGGTCGATTTAAGAAATACTAATAAGGTTTAGATAGAACCCAATCCCTATCCTCCTTATATCTAAATTTGAACACTAAAAAACCTTGATCATGCATCAAAACTTTGGGTTCATTCACTACCAACCAATTCCTTTTGGCATAACCTATCATTTGACCCAAGGAAGGTCTAAAACCAATGATATAACCCACGATCGCCCATTACCAATCCTCACAATTTAAGTCCACCTTCTCCTTTTACAACTTAACTTGAATTTTGTCCCCAAAAAACAAAGGTGGCATATAGCATAGATTTGAGCCTTTTACTGGAATCCTATTACCCATCAGTTTATGCTTCCAAGATATCTGATAAACCTTCGTATTATCTTAAGAATCATGACAGATCAAATCACCATCAAACACAGGTTTTCCAGTCGCAAAAGGAACTTTTACCACACCTTCCTCCACACCTGAACCATCGCCAACCACCTTCTACAGATTAGGATCAACCCTAGAAGACTTCCTGTGATCGATGTCCAAACCTGTATGCTCCATGCATGCACCTTCATCCTCTTTTAAGATCGAAATTAAAACATCCTCAACCCCTAAATCCCTTCCTTGATTACCAGGCTTCAAACCACTATCACCATCAGACGCTATAATACTCCCCAAACCCTTCTTCTTCTTCTTTGCCGAAGCAGTAGAACTCGTCGTTCGAGCCATGGAGGAGGAGAGAGGAGAGAGCGGCTAGGGTTTTTTCTTAGTTGATATATATATATTTTCTAATGTTAGCATAAAATTATTTTCGAAAGCAATGCATTTTTAGTAACAACATTCTGAGACCAACTTGTAAGACCTTGATTTTTCAATACCAAAAAATTTTATTTAAAATAATTCGGAAGTTGAAAATGCACTTAGGAAAAATGGGGTGTTACTATCATAACTGACACAGAACAGACACCCACAGCTTGCCCCATATCAGATACAAAGCTAAAACCAACCAATGAATTTAAAATACCGTGTACAAACATAAATTACACAAACATTTAAAAGATTTTTTAAATCAAGGATCTTATTGGTCCCTAACCTAATCAATATAGGAATACAAGTAGTTAAGAGTACAGGGCTACATTAAAAATATATTAGGGTGCGACCCCAAAACCAAAACCATGGTCCTCAATATACCACACAAAATCTCCATATGTCCACACTCTTAAGCCTCAAACCCAAGCCAAGGTAGGCCTACTACTGGCCTTACCAAAAACCTACATATAGTCCTCTGCTCGTGAGAATGAGTAGGTGAACAAGAAAACGGGCACATCAGTACCCTAAGTACTGAGTAAACCAATTTGCTTCCTCAATGGTAACAAGTGTGCAAAATCTATCACAACATTGATATCATAATTAATATGTGTCATGCTAACGTTATTTTAGTACAAGTTATAGCATATCCGAGTATACTATCATGCATAGCTTAGCTAACATAGTATAAATCATTCTTATCTTCATATTATTACCACAAATGTATTCAAACATGTACTAGACAGATTAACCTAAGCAATCACTAGTGTTTATTTTATAATTGCTCAATTCATTAGAGAATGGATCAGAAGAGTGCAAGGAATCAACTACAAGGCTCGAAGTGTAGAAAGAATAAAGGTGAATACAAAGAGTTAAGGATTTTTGATTACAGAAAGAAAGGTATATAAAAAAGGTGATTGGGTATACTTATAGCCAACCAATCAACACGAATCACATAGGGATTAGGAACAATTTGAAAACCCTAATATTTAATGTTTGAATTTGATTTAAATAGATGGATTTATCTAAGATATGCTGACCTATTCTCTAAAGCTCAAATGGTGTTTCTAGAGAATGCATGTCAATTACGCTAGAATTGAAATCCAAAAGAGGAGTAATGGAATGTTGACATGGAAGGAATCTTGTGGTTAATCATAATCGTCTTTGGCATCAAAGCATTGATCTCAGAAATGGGCAGTAGAGAGAGGTAGAAGAAGATAAGGCTGAGGTTATCTCTTCCCTTTAATTGTTCCAATCGACCTTTAGATCAATCTAAGATAGTATTTGGGCTAAATGCAACATAAAAAAGGTTATGAATCTCTTAGGGATAATTTGGCATGGGTTGACAAGGATCCATTTCACCATAAGAAATTTTTACGAAAAATTAAGTTTCTAAAATATGAATAGCTTGACAAACCACTCGATTAGTTTGGCCTATCAGTTAGCTATTCTACAAATAAGTTAATCGATTCCCCCAACAAGTTGATTGGTTTAGTCGAGTAAAAACCATTTGGATAAAATGACAAACTAGTCGATCCATTTATGGAACCAATCGATCGATTCACCCAAAAAACTTCCACAATTCATTTAAGGGTTGTGTTGGAAGGTGAGGAAACAACGTATTGGCATTCAAGTGAAGATTGTCATGCGATACCACAATTCTCACAAGTCATAGAAGCAGATGTTAATCCATTAACACCAATTTATTAAATTTGTGAAATAGTGCATTTACCTTAGAAGAAATACAATCAAGGGTATCAATATCATACCTATTGCTCTTCTTGGTAGAAGAGCATTCAGTTGACCACTGATAGTGATTTTAAGCCATATCCTTGATTAATTATTTTTCTTTCACAATACTCTTGCTCATGATAATGCCTCCCACTACTGCCTCTAGGGTTAGCCTTACGCTATACATGAGATCATTGTAAAATGTGTAAACTAATAACCATTCTTCTAACCCATGGTGTGGACACATTCTTAGCATATCCTTATAACATTCCCTTACATCATATGAGGATTCTCCATCTTTTTGACTCAAGCTTGTGATGAGATTCCTTAGTTGCACCATCATTGATGGGGGAAATACTTGTTTAGGAATATTCATGAAAGTTGTTCCCAAGTGGTGATGGAATCAGGAGGAAGTGACTATAACCAAACTATTGATTTGCCCTTAGTCAATATGGGAATAAGCGTAGTCTGATTGCATCTTCTAAAACTCCATTCATCTTCAAGGTATCATAATACTCAAAGAATATGGTTATGTATAAATTCAAATCTTTTGTTAGGCTACCATCAAATTGTTTTTACTGCACCATATTTAGAAGTTTAGGCTTCAACTCAAAAGTATTGGTAGCGACATTTGGCTTCCTTATGCTGGACTGTATCCCATACAAATTTGAAGCTACAAATTCCTTGATAAAGTGGTTTTGCACTTCCTCTCCATTGGTTTTAACCTTAATTTACGAATTCATGCTTGCTTTTGTCTTATATATCCACATTTTCAATTCACTTAATGATCTCTCAATCTCAAGATTGAAATCAACTATAGCTTTTAGTCAGAAAGATTTTTGCATAACAGGTACTTGAAGACACAAAAAAAAACAAAATATCAAGTAGAAAAGGAAAGATAACAATAAAAGAAGATAAGAAAAATAAATATCTAGTCTAGCCAAATAATAAAGGTATCAATATCAACTTGCGAAGTCCCCAACAATAGCAACAAAAACTTGATGGCTAAGTTCTCAAGCACACAAATTTGTTATAACAATTCAAGGTTATATCCTATTGGAACTTCATAATTAATTTTTGATTTTTACCATTTTAGGTACCTAGAATACCCTTTTTTTTCAAATAAGAATAGAAATATAGGCTAAAAAAATGCATGGAAAGATGAGCCGAATAAAAATTCTAGAACAATAATGATAAAAGCTAATATTGAACTGTGGTCTCAAATTTGGTAATCAACAATGTATTAACAATATCTTATATTATAGTCTATGTGGGTGTGAATAACCAATATAATATGATTCAATAGCCTCTTTCAAGGTATAAGAATGTAGTTAGCCTAATTTATTAACTACTTTCATGAAAAATAAATTATATTAGACCCTTTAAATTCCACCAATTCAGTAGACCCTTTAAATTCCATCGATTTAGTAGTCCCTATGAATTGAAATTTCTACTTTCATGATTATTTAAGTTTCTATTCATATGTTAATTTCTAACATTGATTTCAACCTTTCAGTTATAGTTAATGCCTAAACAAGTCAAATTCCATCAAAACCTACTTATGACAATGATTCCTAACAGACAAAAAATCACATAAAAAACATATGCATAACATGTATGCTATTTTGTCATAGTCATGGGAAATTAAGCCTAATTATATCTTATAAAAAGAAGATACTCTCTCATGGTTGCAAGAAAATATAAGAAATAAAATTTAATGATAAACATAATGACAGATATAATAAATAATAAAAGAGATAATGAAGAGAATAAATTGTAGACTAATAATAAACCCTATTGTTGCAAGATGGTAATGCACCTAATTTAACTTTGAAATTGGAAAATTAAACCACCATATATAAGGTAAGTTACATGGATTTTGTGCTCAAAAAAAGGGAGAAAAGAAAATTCCCAAAATGCTCTCTTATTAGCCCCATCCCTCTCCCCTTCGTCCAACCTTTAAATGTGATTATTGAACCATACATATCGTGGGATAACCCCTGGATGACTATATTAATCACACACGGTTTAGTAGTGTGTCGTTTGTTTCGTTCGAAATTGTTAAGCAACTGACTATGCTGATCACGCATAGCCCGGTCATGCATTTGCTTAGTCTTACCTTCATTGAGCATGTGCTAGCCTACCACAACCAAGCCATGCATATATAGAATTCACTCATGGTTGTGCATGGCTTAGCATGGCTATGCTGCAACTATGTACAAGTGTGCTTTTGGCTTTGTAATCGGTTATTTTCTTCCTCTTTTCGGCTCCTTAGCTTCTTTTACCCCTATTGCTAGTGTAATACTCCCAATTTTTTAATAATAAAATATCGTTTTGATGATAATGTAGAAGCATTTGAAATATAAAATTAGAAAATATTACCGCCATATCAACCATGAGAGAGGTGTGATCATCACCTAATCCATGCCTGATGTAAGGCTAAATGGAACAAGGAAACAAAAGAATTCATGATCATAATATTAACATGATAATATAAGGTAAATAAGATGAGAACAATATTATAGATGGAATGAACTTGATAGTTTTACACAATCAAATACAGGAATCCGAGTCAAGATTTTAAATAACGGAAATACAAAAACCTCCCAACGTAGTGGGTAAAATACTATTAATCGGTTAGCCTAACTCTTAGGTATAATCATAAATTTCCAACCCAAGCAATGACCTGCTAGTGGCCTATGTCATCACCCTCAATGTATTCTAACTGAGAGTCGTAACCATGCAAATTGTTATCTGCTCCCCAAACCTAAAGCCGGATCATCACAGTAACTGCACAAGTGCAATATCAGTACGGTGAAGTATTGGCGAAACATACTACATAAAACATGGAAGGCCCATGCAGCACATTGAGGTCATACAATAGCATGGTATTCAACCTACTAGAAAGGTAATGTACAATAATAGTGATAACATATACATACCTCAGCAAGGCCCTAGGATATACATTTACACAATCATATGTTTCCACAATAATCCATATAAAAGTAAATCACATAATACCAATATTCCATGATGGGACTAGCGTAGGACTACAACTCCCACCACTACATCATACTAGTGCCAAGGGGAGTTTCTTAGGAATATTTAACATCCACCATGTTTGGTCTCCTATATGAGGGGCATATGTTAAATTTTGGGTCTACAAAACCCAAAGTACATAACCATAAAATCAAAATCATTACCAATATACCCTGATGGGATGAACGTAGAACTACAACTCCCACCACAGCATCACACTAGTGCCGATGGGCTTTTTCAGGGATCTTCAACATCCATCACACTTTATCTCTTAGGCAAGAGGGTATAGGCTCAATTTTAGGTTTGAAACACCCACCACACTAGCACTAGTACTAAGGGACTTTTCTCAAGGATCTTCAACATCCATCACTCTTGGTCTCTTAGGCTAGGGGCATGAAAGATAACCAAACCCTAAGTATGCACACTAGGAAGGCCCCTAAGATTCCATGATCAAGATTCCACAAATCAAACCAATTGGGTGTTTTAAGTGTTGACACCAAACACTAACCAAGGTACACAAGTAACCAACTATGTGCTTAGAGATGATACCAAACTTAACATGAGGCATTAAAGCCACTAAATTGGGTGTTTTACAACACTCACACAAAACACATCATAATATTTGGGTGTTTAAAAATAACACCAAAATCAACCAAAAAGACAGTCTTAAATTACCATCATGGTGACTCATATCAAATTAGGCCAATTATAATTGGAATCATAATTAAAATGTTGTAAATACATGGAATTGTCAACCAAAAGGCCCAAGAGAAACACAACAATTCATAACAAACTAGGCGAATCCCAACTGGACTAGTTAATCGATCCTTTAGACAAGTTGAATGGTCTTGGCATACAAGACCTAGACAAAAACAAAACTAAAGCTCTAGTTGACTGGTTGGCCTTACTATTCGAATGCTCATGTGAACCAATTGGCATGTTTAGTCCAATTGGTCAACGAGTCTAAGCAAAGACTAACCCATTTTAGCTTGTATAAAAAAACCAATCGATGGGTTTGGCTAATTGATAAACTTTTTATAGTAACCAATTGACTAGTTTGGTCCAACCGGTCGATGGGTCTAAGAAAAGACCAAACCACCTTAGTCTGCAGGGACACTAGTTGATGGGTTTGACAAACCGATTATCTATTCATCAAGACTAGTTGACTGGTTTACCAAACCAATCGATTGATCTCGTGGCCAACCAATCCAAAACTCCAAACCATTTGACTACTCACAAAACCAATTGACTAGTTTGAGGAACCGATTGATTGATCTAGGTAAAACACAACCTAGACTTACAAAACACACACCAAATTTCACCACATTTTATCATATTAATCCTATCATGTTTCTATGTAAAATACACATAAAAATACATGCTTCACACATAGAATCACATGGATACATGATGATATACACATTTAACCACATCATGTTTGACATCAATTTCATGCTTAAAATCAAGAAATCTAAACAATACTTGTAACACCCTAAAAAATCACTACTGAAAAATTTTGTTTTATTAAAATAATTAGCGGAAGCAAAATAAAAAAACTGTGAATTCTAAGGATATTACTGCCACACTTAGTACCAGACCGGTTCACTTCTACTGTTCTAGTACCAAGTGCTAAGGCTGAAAGAGTAATATACAATTTACGAGAAACTTAAACCATATTTAAATCAGAGTAGCGTAAATAGAAATTTATAATAATATAACCCACCAATTGTGGTTACAAGAATACAAGTTACATTTAACCCAGGGTTAAAAGAGAGAGAGGTGAAACCCTAAAAGTCCAAATAATTCCTTACGCTATTTCCCGTTGCCCACTTGAATAGCACCTAAAAAGGACCTGTAAGGAACACTGCCCATTGAATGGGTAGGGGCTCCACGAATGGAATCCTTCAATACTATGGTACCAAGTAACCCTTTAAAACACACTGAAAAATAGGCCCGCAATGCCACACATAATACAAAACTATATACATATAAAATGAGATGTGCATACATAACATTCTCATACTTAACAAGTCCATCAAATATTAATAAATCATAATGTACAATCAATACTTCTGGGCCTTAAGCCATTAGTTCATCATTATTCAGTCATCTCTCAAATTTTATCCATGTAAGTGTGGGAACTCCACTATTATAGCTAGTGGACCGAAAAACATACAAGGCAGAACATTCACGACTACTATTATTACCGGTGGACCAGTCTTTAGGGTAGAACATTCCTGACCACTATTATTCGCCGGTGGACCGGTCTGGCCCTGACTCACAAGTCTTTCACTATAAGTGATTACTGTTTTTCCTTTTTAATTATCACAACAATTCCATTTATTTGCCTTGGAGGGGAGATCAAGATTCTGGGACACAAAGGTACATCGGTTACATTGGTGCATATAAGCTACTCAAAACCCTTCAACTATCAACCCCGAGGTGCAAAGGTACCCTAGTCGTATCGGTGCATACAGCTAACTCAGTACCCTACCAACAAGGCATACCCCCTAAATAGGTCCGTAGAGCTAGATAGAGTAAGATGTAGGGTCTGGCTAGGGCAGAAAGGCACACCAGCAAATACTAGAATAACCATGGGCTAAACTGCGCCTTTAGAGTAGCGACCCCTAAAGAGCCACCATTCCCGATCTCAAGGTCTTTTGTTTTGATTATTAGTGTCTTAATTAAGGTGATCACGAAAAGCACAGAAATTAGATACTTATTCACTTTCAATCGTTCTGATATCATTAAGTATTTCTTATTCATATGGTTATCCAAGATAACATAGAGGAATCAATAAGGCCATCATAACCTCATCCAATTCCGATTTAGGATTCATTCTCGTGATATTTACTAATTATCAAATACCATTATCTTACTATTCGGTATTACTTGAGTCTTATTACGAAAATGTGTTATCATAATGACATATCTGATATGGATTACTGATTTTTCCCTTACTTGAATAATTATTAAGTCATCCCTTCTCTACTTGCCAGTTTACCATATTACCCTTCATGTTGTATAATTACTTAATTACCCCTTGCTTGATTAAGGTCACCAAGTTATCTCCCACACTTATTAGGTCACCAATCACTCTTCATAATTGTTACACTTATCATATTTCCCATTTAGTTGGTTAGATTACCAAATTGCCCCTCACCTTTATTATAATTACCAAATTACCATTTTGTTGGTCAAATTACCAAATTACCCTTCTCCATTATTATAATTCCCAAAATTTTCCTTCTCCATTATCATAATTACCAAACTACCATTTAGTTGGTTAAATTACCAAATTGCACTCCTCCATTATCATAATTACTAAACTACCCTTCTCCATTATCATAATTACCAAAATACCCTTTTCATCATTACAATTACTAATTTACCCTTCTCTTCCAAAATTACCATAATACCCTTTTACTTACACAATTACCATTTTTTCCTTTTCTTTTAAAATTACCATAATACCCTTTTACTTACAAAATTACCATTTTACCCTTTTCTTCCAAAATTACCATTTTATCCTTTACTTTCAAAATTACCATAATACCCTTTTACTTACAAATTTACCATTTTTCCCTTTTCTTCTAAAATTACCATTTTATCATTTACTTCTAAAATTACTATAATACCCTTTTACTTACAAAGTTACCATTTTGCCCTTTTGTTCTAAAATTACCATTTAATACTTTACTTCCAAAATTACCATAATACCCTTTTACTTACAAATTTGCCATTTTTCTCTTTATTTCTAAAATTACCATAACTTCAAAAATTATCACAATACCCTTGTACTTACAAAATTACCATTTTGCCCTTATTACACCACTTTTATTAAATTATCATCACTACATGAGATATTAATATAATACTCCATTCTCATCATCCAACTCCACTAACCATTATATTTCAACATAATACTTATTAACACCCACACATATTAGGCCACACTCTTGCACACGACATATTACTAAAATGCCCCTAAGGCTCACAATAATATTATTCATACATCAATAGTCACAATAACATAATATAATATGGATAAGTACTTAACATTTTCTTGAATAACAAATCTCCTTCCTTAAGCATTATTTACACTCATGGCATATAAACTAGCATGCTCTCCTTTATATCAATCAATATAAGCAACTATATACATCATATTAAACAACATATATCATGCATAATAACATATTAAAACCCTAATATGCTAGTATACATTTATCCATACGTTTAAGTGGGGTTTAACAATTACCTTAATTTTCGCAAAAATTGAACCTTACCGGTATCCCTGTTAAAGATTCAAGCTTTGAGTAGAAAAAAAATTCCTAAGAATAATATCAATACTTATCATATTAGAAATGAGAAAACCCAAGCATAAGACTTTATAAAACTTAATTAATGAAATACTTAACTTAAATATTATTATACCTTAAAATTCCATTAACCAAATTATACTAAGAAATGCAGCAACTCACAATGCTCATGTAGCAGAAGCTGCATGTGAGGCAAAGGAGAAAAGGGGTTGAAGGTGGCATGAAAGGAAGAAGGGGTACTAATTTTGGGTTAGGTTTTGGGGCTAGGAAAGAGGACGGGTGGGGGAGGATTTAGGGCAAGTGGAGGGGTGGAAAGGGGGTGTAAGTGGTGGTCGGGGATAGGTTTCTAGCAACCAAGGGCGGCGATAGCAGCGAGGCTGTGAAGGTGGCTGCCGAGGAGGAGATGGCTGAGAAGGAAGGAAAGGGAGGAGGAAAATGAGGGGTTTGTCTCAGCCAGGGAAAGTGTGGGGGTGGTAGGGGAGATTGTAGGGAGGGGTTTGGTGGTCCAGGTGGCGGCAGAGGTGGTAGAAGGAGGAGGTGTAGGGTAGCTACTGAGAAGGAAGAAAAAGAAGAGGAGAGGAAGGAGGTGGGTTGTAGGGTGGCTCGAGGGGTGTTGTGGTGGTGCAGGGTTGGTGCGACAAAGTTGGGAGGCAGTGTAAAATAGGGGGAAGGAATTGAAGAAGAAGAAAGGGAGAGAAAGGAATCAAGAGAGGGAAGAAGGGCTCGAAAATAGGCAGGGGAGAGGCTAGTAAGGAGGAGAAAAGGAGAGGGAGGAGAGGGGAGAAGGTAGCCAGCCGGGGTAGGATATAGGGTGGTAGGTGGCTGGTCGGGTGGCAGGGAGAGGGAAAGGAAGAAGAGGGAAATAAAGGGGGCATGTGTGAGGAGAGAGAAGGGTTGGTTGGGTCGAAAAGGGATAGAAAAGTGGTGGGGGAGAGGGAGGGAGTGGCAGGGAGGTAGGTGCATTGCAGGCAGGGTGGTCGGGCATGGTGGAGGTGGAAAGGAAGAAGAAGATGAAGGAAGAGAAGGGGAAGGCTGACAAGGGAGAAAAAGAAAGGGATAGCATGGGCCGGCCCGGTCGGGGAGGGGGGAAAGAAAAGAAAACGGCTAGACTGGGCTAGTTGTGGGGAGAAGGAAGGAAAAGAAAAGAAGGGGTGGGCTACATGCGCGAGAGAAGGAGAGGAGGGAAGGGAAGTGGGCTAGCGGCCCAGATGCGAGGAGAGGGAGGACAGGTCTGCCTGGAGGCCCGAAGGAAAGAAAAAGGAAAAAGGAAGAAAGGAGGAAAAAGGAAAGAAAAGAGAAAGAAAAGGAAAACGGGGAAAAGGAAAAGGGAAAATAGGAAAAATAAAATATTTTCATTTATAAAATAATAAAATGCAATATTTTTGGGAGATAAATTTATTTAATAATTTAATTTAATATAATTTAATATATGGGTTTAAAAAGGTTAATTTTAGGAAAAATATTGATTTGGGAATTTATTCAAATAAAATGAGTATGATAAAATAACAATATTTATTTTAATTTATTAAATATTCGTATCCAATTTTATATACTCAAAAATCCATAAAATAATTAAATTAAATAATTTTAAAAGCTAATTTATCTAAAATAAAAGATTTTTATTAAATTACAGATTTTTAAAATTTCAGCGGATTACAATACTTGGAAATAATGATACCACAAGCTCATACCATGGAACATAATTAGATTCTACTTATATAAATATTAACACAAGGAACCCCAATGTACCACATAAACCTAATTATGTTAAAGATAAGAACACCTTACCTTAAAATAATTATTCTAGCACAAAACTCCTATTGGATGGCCTATCTAGCAAAACTTTGACTCTTTAGAGAATCAAAGTAATAACCATTAAAATAATCTTCCAAAACTTTATTAGAACTAAGAAAATCAGAAGAAGAAGAAGTAAAACACAAAACACCATGTTTGGCTCAAAGTAGGGTGTTAAAAGAGAGCTAAATTCTCCAACTTTTCTCAATCTTAATTATCCTTTACTTAAAGAAAGAAAGATAGAACTAAAACCAATATTAGAAGAAGAGAAAGGAATATAATGCTTGCACAACCAAAGGAGAGAAGATCTCTATTTTTCTCAATAGAAAGAAGAAAGGAGAATGAAAAGGTACTGACACTTAGTAAAAATTTCCATAAGAAGAAGGGAGAAGAGAGAAAGAACACAAGTGTGGGATGATAATAGATTAGAAATGAGAAGTATAGAATCAGGCTAGTCAACATTCTCAAAGAAAAGAGAGATGAGACAAGTAAAGTTGAGTGTAGTCAGAGAGGGCATGGTAGATGGTTGGCAAGTCAATAATGAGCGAACAAAGTCAAACTCATAGCCCTATCTACCAAAAGAGAGAGGAAGAGGTGAAGGAGAAGGAAAAGGGGAGACTTACCACCAAAAGTGGCTTTTTGGAAAAAAATTGCTAATTAAAATCATAGAGTGATCTAATTAGTATGAAAATAATACTAAAATATTAAAACATTCTTATTAGCATAATGAAACTCAAATAAGAAGGTTTTACAATCATTAGAGAGAAATTGAAATCAAAACCAGAAATGGATATGAAATCGTAGATAAACTAGTTGATTGGTTTGGGCAAATTGGTCGACTGGTTTGGCGAGAACAATTTTTCTAGTGCACTAGTCAATCTGTTATGTAAACCGGTCAACTGGTACACCTAAAATTTATAATTTTTATTAGAATTTCAATCCCATTCTAAAACCAAAACTCATTTGTGTTATATCAACATAATTTTAAATATAATATGAAGGATTTTGTGTAACACCTCTATTTTTATTACTGAAAAATTTCATTTTACAATGGAAGTATATAAGTAAAATATTAGGGGTTACTATCATGATCGACATAAGTCTAGTTTATTCAACCATCCTTACATCAATCATAAAGATAAAATTATTTATAGTAACACAAGGAAATTAGAAACAAATGAAACATTTATAATACAATATGAGTTTGGAGTTTAACTGTGAATTATAATATCAAAATATAAGATAAGGCATATCATGGATCAAGAATCCAAAAAGGTATCCAAGTAAATATGTCAATCATATAACGTTACTCTTCACCCAAACACCCTTTATAGATAAGATCACACATCCCCAGATAGTGCATCATAGGTAGCATAGTCATCTAGGGGATCTTTCGAGACCTGCACACAAGAATCGTTGTCTCCTGCTCGTGGAAATGAGTAGTACCTATAAAAAAGGTGGTCGGTACACTACGTAGTGAGTAAGGGAACAATACTAATGAATCAAGGATACAAATAATACATGCATCTATAACAGGTGATACATACACATTCAAATAGAAGAAACATCTCATAAAATAAATAATGATTTAAGCCTCTTTATTAGATATAACCATTTTCAATATTTTATATACATTGAGTTCAAAAACCCCACTATTCTTACACTGGTAGAACAGTCTAAAGTACCTTTTTGAGGGCAACACACCTAAGCTACTATTATAATCCGGTGAAACGAATATAAAAACATCACCTTTTAGGGGTAAAATGCTCTCAAGCCACTATTATCTCTAGTAAAACGGATATTAAAACATTACCTTGGTCATGATTCACGTACTCTTCCACTTTAAGTCATTAATATCTTACCCATAGGTTATACTATTATATTTTCATTCACTATGAAAAGGAACCCCAATACTCTTAATCTGGTGAAACAAACTGTAATACCTTCTTGGGAAAAAATGCTCTCGAGTCACTATTATCTCCGGTGGAACAAATATTTAAAAACATCATCTTCTTGGGGCAGAACGCTCCCGAGCCACTATTATCTCTAGTTACTTGGAATATAAAAATATCACCTTGGCCCTACTCACATATTCTTTCATTTTAAATGATTAGTATCTTATTCATGATTAATTCACAGGCATTGAACATAATGAAGCTAATAAATACATCACGAAGTCAAGGTCCTTAATCTCCTCAAACCCTACTTACACACTCCTAGCATTCATTCTCTCATATTGATTATTCAACCACAAATTATAATATATCATTCTCAAATACCATCATTATTATTATACCTCAAATTCATGGTCTAACTCTTATGTCATACACATATAGTAAAAATCTTATCCCAAAGTACTACCCACTAAATTATTAAAACCCTAATTTCATAGGTAGTCATAAATTTTCCCATAAGACTTATATAAACACAACATTCAATATATATTTCCGTAATTCCAACCATTAGCAATATATCCAGAATTTTAGATTAACTCTAGGATTTTACACATGGATTACTAAGATTATCAATTTAGATTTCTAATTAGACCATTGTTTCATTTTGAAGAACCTAAGACAAGAAATAATCCTTGCAAAATATTTCTCAGGATATCATTGTCATATTTTAATCCACCTAACATATTACAATACTAAAATTTTCTTATTATTCCATAATGACCAAAATGCCCTTAAGAATAACTAATGGCCCTTATTTTATAAAATATTATATCTTCCACAACCATTATTTATTCAAATTCACCATTTATCATCAAACCTCATAGATATGCATAGAGCCATTTATCATAGCTTATTTGGCCTATCTTTCATGCCATAACATATATTCCTCACAAATATGTTATTATCATAATAGAATCATCTCTATACCTCTTACCCATTCTTTCTTTCTTTCTTTCAAACACATATTCCATATTATCACGACTTATAATCAATAACATACATTAGATCATATAGAAACAATATTATGAAAATACACATATCCATACAAGCATTTACACACAAAAACCTTAAAACATCAATTAGTATCCTTACCAACTAGGACACCAAACTTTGAGCATGTAAATCCTAAATCTTTTCCTCTGAGATCATCGGAATATCACTTACAAAAAATCACATAATGCATGTTTAGGTTCGAAGACTATAACAAAGGGAGAAATTAAGGTAAAAGGGGTAGAAATAGAAATAACTGTAGTCAAATGGAAGCTTGAGTTATGTGGATGCATGGTGGAATGTATGTTGGAGCTATGGTAAAAAAAATGGTAATGTTTGGATAAGGTTTAGCGATGAAAATAAGGGTGTATGGCTAAAATGGGAAACTACATAGGTGTGTTGTAGGCAGTGCACACCCAAGTCTAGAGTTAGACTCATGCATGGCCAGGCGTTGTGAAGTGGCACAACCGTGCCCAATCACTAGGTAGAATAGACTTAAGTAGAATAGGTATGTACAGGAGTGCGATAGTTGTGCGCAGGTCGTGTGAGGGTGCATGGGGCAGGCTGTGCTGGGTTGCACATGCCTGTGCTAAGAATTTTTTGCATTGCATGGTCGTGCTTGTGGCTGTGCTTTTTATAAAAAGACGACATACGCAAGGAAGAAGAAGGAAAAAGGGGAGGTGGTCGATAGTGATCGCGGGCAATAATGATGGGGAAGGATGGGGCGACCTTGTGTGGTCAGTCCACCAGCATAGGGCTATGTGTGGCCGTGCACAGTGGTGATTAAGGTGGCTCAGTTGTGCAAAACAAGGCATGACCGCACAGGAAGAAGAAGAAGAAGAAGAAAGGAATAGGAACTCGTGCAAGGTGTTTTGGATAGATTTAGGTAAGAAATAACACAAACGAGGGAGAAGGATAGTGTGGGGTGTGTGTGTGTATAGGCATGTGAATGGTGAAAGAAAAATAGGGGAGGCGTACAATAGATGATGCAGGGGGTGGTAGGTGAGCATGAGGGATGGTAGTGAAGTTGATGGTTGAGTGTTAGGGAGATGGTGATGGTGTGCATGAGTGTATGTTGCATGAAGAAGGAAAATGGTGGCAATGAGATAGGGGTATGTGTCTAGTCAAAATTGGGGCGGTAGGAGATAAGATATGGTGAGGGATGATGGTGGCTGCAGAGGTGTGATGGGCAATGGTGCAAGTGGGAGAAGACATCACACATTCAAGGAGTAAGGTAAGTTGCAAGTTGTATAAGTAAAAAAATTCGGCTGAAGAAGGCGAGAGAAGGAGAAAGGGAAAACGAAAAAGGAGAAAGAATGGAAAAAGGAAAAAGGTTTTTGGGTTAGTTTAGATGATTTTGGATTAGCCAAAATAGATACGATTAGTGATAAATTTTTAGTGGATTTAAGATTGGGTTACAACATATGGATTATCCGGGTCAAAGATTAGTATCCGGTTAAGATTTCGAGATTAGAAAATTTTAGTTAAGGCTAAAATAAGATTTTTTCGAGATTAGAATCAAATTAGGGTATTAATGATACGATATTAGACTAAGAAAAATTTTGGAGTACTATATTTTAGTATTGGGTATTACAACTATCTTGGATTTTCTTCCCTCAAAACCTTTCATAAAGATTTCTTCGTCCAAACCCATGCCTCTTTTCCTTGGTTTTGTACCCTTTTGTACAAATCCTACAAAATAAATATCAATAGAGTAGTAGCCAAAACAAGTGGCAAAAACAACTAAAATGTTCACAAATTATATGAAATATGGTCATAATTTGTGGGTAAAGGAATATAGAATAATAGAGAAAAATGAGTTTATCATTTAAGTTTATCTTGTATAAGTTTACATTATCCTTTTATAATTTTTCCAATCTGAATTACATGGCAAACATTAGTGTACACGAGGATTCTTCTCATTATTGAAAGTTGACAATAACATCTGGTTTTCAGAAAAAAATAAAAAATAAAAATCCTGACATATATGGTTTCCGTGGGTTAAAGCTTAAACAATAAAGAAATTGGCACCAAAGGGCGATGACTAAGAAACGGGCGCTTAGCCTATAAAACTATGAAACGAAGGCGACAAGAGGAAGAAGGCGTTTACCTAACGTCTTGACGCTCCTGACTGACGCTGACCTGTCGTTTACCGTTGAGGATGAAATCATGCATTTTGCGGGCTCCGATCTGGTACGTTTCCCGCGTCACCCTTTTTCTCTTTCACAGTTTACTCGAGAAGATTTCCGTTCTCCCAACCAACTTCAACCTTTCTCCCTCGTTCCGTCTCTCTCTCTCTACTATTCCAATTCCTTTCTTGTCTGACTGATCAATGATTCGTTCATATCCACTCCTCCAACTCCTCCATCATCTCCCTCTCTCTCTCCCCCTCCCCCTCAAAACCCCTCTCCCTGCCTCTCTCCCCTATGACTTCCCCTCTTCCTCCCCTTCACCATGTCTCCCTTATTTCTCCTCTCGCTTTATCTCCTGTTTCTCCTCCCGATTTCATTCTCTCAGTCCCTCAGAGGTCCAATTTTTAAACGCCCTTTTATTCTCTAGTTTCTCCATTTCCAGTTTCTCATCTCTTGAAAATGTTTGACGGAGTAATTAACCCTCCTTTACTTTTATTTCTCTTCAGGTATATTCATTAATTGCGGTGCAACACAATCAAGCTACTACCAGGACCGAGAATGGCTGCCTGACGATGGATTCATCACGGCCGGGACATCCAAGAGCGTTACGGACCCAGATGTATTTCCAATCCTATCAACCGTCCGTTCATTTCCCGTAGAGGGAAACCTGAACCATAAGTTCTGCTACGAATTCCCTGTTTACCGCAGGGCTAAATACTTGATTCGAACAACGTATTACTATGGGGGAATCAATGAGAGTCCAATTCCCCCGGTTTTTGATCAGATGGTTGATGGGACTTTTTGGACCGTGGTGAATACGACCTCTGATTACGAGAATAAGTTATCTACTTATTATGAAGGGATTTTTGGGGCTGCTGGGAAGTTGATGAGCGTCTGTGTTGGAGCTAATAATTATACGGATTCAGATCCTTTTATATCGGCCATTGAGGTGATTTTGTTGGATGGATCGGTTTATAATTCTACGGATTTTGAAAAGTTTGGTTTGAGCTTGGTCGCTCGGAATAATTTTGGAGAGAAGAGCTCAATTGTTCGGTAAGCGTAGAAATGCATGCTGCCACATACAATTTTCCAATGATTCTTTGATGAAATTTGGTACAGCATTTGTTGACATTGTTTCAACAGTTAATTATTTGACATTGCACTTTGATTGCAAAAGCATGAGTTCTTTGGTATAACCCCATTATGGCATATTTGAATAAGAACATGATGGCGATTTGGGGAACTAGTTGCATATTCACCTTTTTATGTGGCCTTCTCTATCCAGTTTCACGTTGGACGTGGCCAAAGTTTTTGTTTGTTGTTTTTGTTTTAAAGTATCTTTCTCATCTGCAGATTTTGATATCATTTTTCTCCATGTTTATCAACCATAGGCATTCTGTCACACATTTAACCAAGTTGGGGACTAAATAACATTGATGCATAAGTTGCTTAGGAATTGTTGATCAAGAGATGATCGATCTGAAATTTCACTAAGAAAAAGAAAACGTCAATGCCAGCCTGCGATGGCAATTCATAATAGGGATGTGGAAAAGTGGATGTCAGAACAGTGCTAACCGATGCTTTAGGATTAGTGTTTTTTCGCTATAGTGATTTGTTAATGAGCGTATGACGACTCTCATGTTATACGTGCAGTTTCCTCTTTCTGTGTGTGATTCCTCTTTCTGTCATTATCAGCAGTTTGCATGTAGAAAGTTTGTTCCGAGACAAGCGAGTGAACTGTGTGTGTTTTGAATGCATAGTTGTCTCTCACTTCATCTTTTTGTAACATGTCTTGTTGCAAATTTGAAACAACAGATACCCTGATGATCAATTTGATCGAATCTGGCAACCATTTGGCTCTTACAATCCCGTTGTTGGAGCCCCAAACATATCTGTTTCTGGTTTTTGGAACCTTCCACCTTTGAGGATTTTCAAGACACGTATGTCTCTTGCTCAACCAGGAGAGTTGGACCTTCAGTGGCCCCCTGGACCCCTTCCAACTGCAGTATACTACATGGCTTTGTATTTTGCCAATGATCCTGTATCACCATCAGGAAACTCAAGGCTTTTCAGTATCAGCATAAATGGGATGAAGTATTACAACAATTTGAATGTAACTCATTCTGGCATTGTTGTATTTTCAAACGAGTGGCCTCTTGATGGTCTTACAAATATAACTTTCATTCCTGCTGTTGGATCAAATTTGGCTCCTTTGATCAATGCTGCAGAGGCTCTCATTTTGCTTTCGCTTGGAGGGAATACTCATACACGTGATGGTTTGTTATGACTAACTTCATGCTTTTTCTTCTCAGCATTGACCTTGGATATATTTTCTGAACAAGGCAACAACGGTTGAATGTAATTAACTGGATTTTTCTTAAGAATTGTGGATTAAGATTTCAGTCAACTATTTTTCCCTAGTTCAGAAATTGTGATCCTGCATTATTTTTAATGCTGCAATATTGCAAGGCCTTTCTAATGGTTACAACATATATGTCATCCTGCATTATTGCAAAAGGTTTATCAATTCGATGCCATTACATGTTTTATGTTTGAAATTGTTATTGGGAAATAATGATCTTCACAATTTAAACTTGTGCATTCATGACCTCTGATGTGGGTTAGAAGTGTACAACAGCAAAAATATGTAATTGACATAAGCCACACAAGAATTGAATCAAAACAAGAAAAGTAATTGAGTGAATTTGAGCGTTAGGATTTTGGTTGGGATTTTTGGTCTTCATGATTTTATTAGGGTTTTGATGTATGGTTTTATGGGGATAATGGATCATGATTGGGGTTATTTAATGGCTGATTAGGGTCAAAATTAGTGATTGAAGAAAAAAGGTTGCTTAGAAGAGGGTTACAGTTAGGGTTTGAATTTGAAGATGATGAATTTGGCGTTGAATGTGTGTATGAATGGTGAACGATTATGATGGATGAATTGGGATATGAATGTGTTTAATTTAAATACAAACTAACACTCTCAGATCATAAAAATCAAATTCTAGAGACTCACAAAGAGAATCGATTGAAGAATCAATCTTAACGTGGTTGTATTGCATGAATGATCAACGTGTACACTATGCTCTTTTAATGATATATTCTTAACCTCCCCCAAATCTAAAGATAAACTAACTAACAAGATAGAACTTCCTAACAAGATCTAACTAAATCTTCTAACTAATATCTAACTAATAACTAATACATATGGTTGGCTACCTCTTATTTTTTTCTATCACATGTGCCAAACATGTGTCTTCATTTAAAAATTTTAATAATGATCATTAAATCTCTCCTTGATCCATAATTAAACAAGTAAGCACCTTATTAGACCCAATATTATTAGTTTGTCCTAATCCTCAACCAAGGCTAGACCATACAATTAAATATTGGTCCTAATACGCAATATCGGTCGATATTTATTGGATTTTGGGTTAGCTGATATGTGAAATTGGCAATACCAAATAGTTTTAGAATTTCACATATTTATCGGTTTTATATCGGTTATTGATCGATATTTGTTGATATTTTATGTATCGATATTTACTAATATTGGTTGTGAAAAAAAAAAATAACTCTACGACAATCTAGACATATAAAATATTATTTACAATGCCCTGATACCGTAACACCATGACCGCAAACACAATCATGATCATGACTGCAATTATATTGCCTGGGCTCGACTAATGGACTTTAATATGAAATAAGTCAACCCATGGCTTATGGAATTTCTAGGACATACTCCCGCATTAGCCTCTCTTTGATAGCCATGTGCATGCAATGAAATAAATTGTACATCTACTAATACTCAAGGAAAATAATATGCTACTTTTCTGTAACAAAGAACAAATGGTGAAGCATTGGTTAAACTTGGGCTTTAGACATGTTTGTATATTGATTACTCTTTCTTTTCTTGCTGTAGTGATAGCTTTGGAAAGAATAAGGAGCAAGCTCCAAAACCCTCCATCTGATTGGAAGGGCGATCCATGTTTACCTATTAGTTACTCTTGGAGTGGTGTCACATGTTCTAGGGGACGGCGCATTCGTGTAGTTTCACTGTAGGTCAATATATGTACTACGAAGATATTTTCTCTTCAAGATACTTTATCTATAGCTAAAGACTGATTCCATTTTTCTTGTATTCAGAAATCTGATGGGTAGGGATATTTCAGGATCCTTGTCTCCATATATTGGACATTTGACAGCATTGAACTCTATGTAGGCTCCAGAACTTCCTCATATTTGTGCTCCATATTAAAGGCAAGATGTGTTTTTTTTTTTTTCGTTTTTCTTTTGGCTTATGATATTTCTCTTCCATTGACAGTTTACTGGGAGGCAATAGGTTGTCTGGAGGTATTCCTGATTTCAGTAAATTGAAGCATCTGCAAATATTGTAAGTAACCAACTTCTCTATGTGAAGCTAGAATCTAGATGATTTACTGAATTTCTAAGTTTAGTAATAAGGTGCCTCAGATGCAAGTGACTGCCAACAGTGATGCTTTTGGTGTTATAAAACCATCATTCACATCTAATCTTGTTTCTGTCATTCCCAAGGGGCTTGGAGAACAACAAATTTAGTGGAACAATACCTTCATCGCTTGGAAATTTGAGCAGATTGCATGAGCTGTAAGTATCTATCTCATTCATATTCTGTTGTTTTAACCATCCAATTGAGCACCTAAGTGGTACCACTAAGTAATATTGCTCAGTATTCATTCCCAGTTCTTGTGTGTCCAAAACTTTGGCCTTTTTTTTTTTTTTTTTTTTTGTACTTCCTTGAGAATGAAGACAAATTTTCTTGTGTTATTTTTCCTATGTGTCTATTTTATGTCCGTTGGAGGGTGTACTTTGATTATAGACTGATACAACTTGAGCTTACTGGGACTTGTAGAGGAAAGTGATAGTATTATTGAGGGTAAGTGATAGAAATGAGAGAGTGCAATTCTCCCACAAGGTTTTCAGGACCTTCAGCCTCCCACAACAAACTTCGTCCCCCTTCTCTCCTACCAGATTTCCCTCTTAGACTGCCAATGCTAACAGAATTGGTGACTCAGCATGGGACAAATCATAATAAGCTAACAAATCAAAACTGACTCCACATGACCACAGCTAGACCCTAACGGACTCTATGACTCAGCATAAATATTAAAAGGAACCCATAAAGAGAATAATAGCAGATATATGAATACTCCACCCGAGCCTAACATTCTTGGCATAACCCATGGCCTGCTCTGCCTCACATAAGTATACTTGATCACAGGCCTATCAGAATTCCCCCCTAAAAGTTTCACCATGTCTTCAGGGTGCGAATCTGGAAATTGAGTGTTAATTACATCAAATCCTTCCCAGAAGGCTTCAAAGTTAGGAAGGCCTTCCAGATGGATGAGAACCTCCAGCTTCCCCTTAGCATTGTAACTCAAATCTAGCATCAAGTCCAGTGTCACCTGCCACTCCAAGTCCTCTTTATGCACAGCTGGAAGTGGCTGTGACAGCTGGCCCTGCCCCAAAGTTGATTTCAGTATTGAAGTATGTAACACGGGGTGAATTGAGGTGTTATCAGGTAACTGCAGATGGTGAGCAATGGGTCCCACCTTAGCTATCACCTGATAAGGTCCTCAAAACCTCAGGGACAGCTTCTCATTCAGGCACCGAGCCAAAGATTTGTGCTGATAGGGCCTCAACTTCTCATAAACCCAATCCCCCACCTCTAAGGTCACCTCCCTATGTTTCCTATTGGTTGCATTTTTCATTTTTTGTTGTGCCTTAATCAGACATTGCTTAAGCTCCTCCATCATGAGGTCTTGCGTCTGCAATTCCTCCTCCACAGCAGCCAATGTGGCAGAACCCCAGTCAGACCTTAACAGTGAAGGTGGATCCCTCCTTTACAATGCCCTGAATGGGATTGTGTGGATTACTGAGTAGTAAGAGGTGATAAACCAGTACTCTGCCCATGCCATCCAATCAGCTCAGCACTTGGGTTTGTCACCAGCAAAGCAGCACAAATACTCCTCGACACTACTGCTAACTGCCTCTGTTTGCCCATTGGATTGAGGATGATAAGCTGATTTGTAGTTTCGAGTAGTCCCTTGCAACTTGAACAACTCCCTTCAAAAATTGCCGAGGAACACTATCGTAGTCGGACATGATGGAGCTAGGAATCCCTTGTAGACGTACCATTTCCTTGAAAAATGTAGCTGCCACTACTCAAGCTGTGAATGGATATTTCAAGGGAATAAAATGACTTAAGTTTATCGACCACCGCAAAGATACAATCAAACCCCTGTGAATGTGGCTGTGGCAGCCCTTCAGTGAAATCCATCAAAATATCTTCCCACACCTGAGTAGGAATGAGCAATGGTTGGAGCAGACCCACAGGGGATAAGTTCACATACTTATTCTGCTGACAAACAGGATTGAAAGAAGGTAATCCCTTGCCCTTTCTCATTAGTAATCATCAGAATATATACAATGTACAATGAGGTTGTTAAGCCTAGAAACTAGGAACTAATTAGCTGAAAATATGGCAGAATATTCACAAAATAAATGCCTTTACAAAATAAGAGATATATATACAAATATAGAATATATGATAATCATATCATATATTCTAACACACCCCCGCAGTCAAAACGGGAGGGTCGCGAATGCTGAGACTGTTTCGGAAATCTTCAAATAAAATACGAGGCAGCCCCTTCGTAAAAATATCCGCGATCTGATACCGGGAGGGAACATGTAGGACACGTACTTCGCCTTTAGCGACCTTTTCTCTGACAAAATGAATGTCCATTTCAATATGCTTGGTACGCTGATGTTGTACCGGATTTCCTGATAAGTAAATGGCGCTCACATTGTCACAATAAACCAGAGTAGCTTTATGAAGAGGAAAATGGAGCTCAAGTAATAAGTTTCGGATCCAACATGAATCAGAAACGACATTAGCTACTCCTCGATATTCTGCCTCAGCACTGGAGCGTGACAAAGTTGGTTGTCTTTTGGACGACCAAGAGATTAAGTTATCACCGAGAAAAACACAATAGCCGGAAGTAGAACGTCTAGAATCCGGGCATCCTCCCCAATCAGCATCTGTATAAGAAATGAGCTGGTTGATTGAGGATTTATACAAATGAAGACCATAAGACAAAGTACCCTGCAAATAGCGCAGAATGCGCTTAAGAGCACTCATATGCTCGTTCCTGGGATCATGCATGTGCAGACAAATCTGTTGAACGGCATACGAGATGTCCGGTCTAGTAAAGGTAAGATACTGTAATGCACCAGCCAAACTGCGGTACTTGGTGGGATCCTCATATGGCGAATCCTTCGAAGCACTGAGTTTAGGTTTGGTGTCCACAGGAGTGGGGCAAGAGCTGCAATTGGCCATACCAGCTCTTTCAATGATCTCCGTGGCATACTGTTTCTGAGACAAGAACATGCCAGTAGCATTGCGGGATACAGCAATCCCCAAGAAAAAACTGAGAGGACCGAAGTCCTTCATAGCAAACTCGGCACCCAAGAGAGTCATAAAGTGCTGTTTCAGACGATCAGATGAAGCTGTAAGAATAATATCATCAACGTACAATAGAATATATGCCATATCTGAGCCCTGACTGTAGATGAATAAAGAATGATCAGAGGTACTGTGAGAAAAACCAATGGTGGCAACAAATTCTGCAAAACGCTGATACCAAGCTCGGGGAGCCTGTTTAAGGCCATAGAGGGATTTCTTCAGCAAACATACATGATCAGGGCGACTTTTGTCGCGGAAACCCATGGGCTGATGCATATACACAGTTTCGTTGAGATGACCGTGTAAAAAAGCATTTTTGACGTCCAACTGGTGAATAGGCCAAGATTTGGAAATAGCAATGCTAAGAACAGTACGGATAGTAGCTGGTTTAACAACCGGACTAAAAGTCTCATCACAATCAACACCCTACTGCTGAGTTTTGCCATCACCTACAAGACGGGCTTTATGCCTCTCAAAAGAGCCATCAGAATTTCGTTTATGTCAAAAAATTCCACATAGACCTGATTACATTAACATCCGGTGGCCTAGGTACCAATTCCCAAGTCTGATTATCAATAAGAGCATTAAATTCATCTAACATTGCATTTTTCCAATTAGGGTCACGAATAGCACTAATAGGATCTTTGGGCAAAGGAGATATGTGAGTGGTAGTCATGGCGGAAAAATTGGAAAAATATTTTGAATTTGGTTTGACAATGCTATTTTTAGCTCTTGTTGTCATTTGATGGGAGTTGAGATCAGGCTGGGGGTGGTAATAGGTGTGGGTCGAATCGGGGAAGGTTGATGGACTTGCGGAGGAGCAGGCCCAGTCCGCAAAGGAGAGGAAGAAGGCGAACTGGGCTGCGTAAAGGGCGCTGGCAATGTGACAGCACCAGGAGCAGGGCGTGGGCTAGACGAAGGAGGCCCAAAGTGAGAGTTAGAAGAGGGGGATGGGTCTGATGGAGGAGACCCAACAGAGGATGTGGGCCGAGGGTGGTCTGGAGACGCCTCAGGCCTAGGAGGAAGGTTAGGGCCAGGTTGGTGTGCTACATGGAGAGGAGGAAGGCTTTGGTTGTGCAAGTGGAAAATAGGATTAGAGTCCAAAAAATTATAAGCATCTTTGTGAGGAGAATGAAGTTTAGAGAAGGGGAACTCGGTTTCAAAGAATTTCACATGACGACAAATAATAATTTTTCCACGGGACATGTCATAGCATTGTGAACCTCTATGATTAGGAGCGGGACCAAGATAAACACATGGAGTGGACCTGGGTTGCAATTTGTGAGTAGAAGTAGAAGGAAAAAGAGGAAAACATAGGCAACCAAAGACACGTAATTCCGAGTATATGGGATCACATTGGAACAGAATTTGAGTGGGAGACTTAAATCCAAGAACTTTGGTTGGCAGAATGTTGAGAAGATAAGTAGCCATTGCTAAAGCGTGATGCCAAAAAGAAAATGGCAAAGATGCATGAGCAAGTAAGGTCCGAATGATGTTGTTTATGGATTTTATGTGGCGTTCTGCTTTTCCATTTTGTGGTGATGTATGAGGACAAGAAAGACGAAATAGCATGCCATGGTTATTAAAGAACTCTTGTAATGTGCCGTTAACATATTATGTGCCATTGTCACATTGAAAGGTCTTAATATCACGAGTAAATTGAGTATGAACAAGGCTATGAAATGATTGGAACAAGTGTTTAACCTGAGATTTCTTAGCAATTGGAAATGTCCACAAGAATTTACTGTAATCATCAAGAAAAAGAACATAATAACAATGGCCAGAGGTACTCATGACAGGCGAAGTCCAAAGATCACTGTGAATGATATCAAATGGAGAAGTAGTGTGCGACATAGAAGCATAAAATGGTAACTTAGAATGTTTTCCAAGAGGATAAGATGAGCAAAAAGATGTACAAGCCTTATTACAATCAATAAAATTTTTACTTCTAAGAGACTGAAGAACCGCATTGCCGGGATGGCCTAGACGGGTATGCCAAAGCTCAGATGAAATAGCAGTAAAAGCTGAATTATTGACTGAAGGAGTGGCTTGATTAATTGAGAAGAGAGGATAAAGGTCACCGGTACTGTCACATCTCACTAGTCTGGTTCCCGTCTGTAAGTCATTAATAGAAAAACCAAGAGGGTCAAATTCAACAGAAACGGAATTGTCTTTGGTGAATTTGCGGACTGATATTAAATTCTTAATCAATTTGGGAGCATGTAATACATTGTTTAAGTGAAAAGGGGGGTAAGGGCGAGGTAAAGTAGTACGACCGTGACCAATAATTGGAATTAAATGTCCACTACCCACTACAATGTTATTATGCTTAATGCTCGAATTGAAATAAGAAGAGAAAATACCTGGGTCCGAAGTCATGTGAGAAGTAGCGTCGGTGTCCATGTAGAAATTGCCATCTGGCTGTGAATGGGATAGAGCATTCATTGCCGCTTCGATGTCCGTAGGTGTGTAGCTACTGTATGGGACAGCGGCAGCACTGTAGGCTTGAGGTCTGGAGCCCAAGAGTCCAGGCCCAGAAGGGCGTGACCCAGAAGGAATAGAGGAGGCAGCAGCGTGCTTAGGAGCCCAAGACATGGAAGGGTAAGGACATGGTGGGGGATTGGGCCACTGAGCCATCCAAGGGGCCCATGCGGTCCATTGTCCTTGCTGCCAATTAAATGGGAGAGACCTATGTTGCTGTGGGGTCATTTGGCCACTACCATTCTTGTTTTTCCCATAATTTTTATTGTTGGACTTTTTGTGCTTTTGTCCCTTGGAGTTCGAACGAGGAGCAGACTGAGTGGACTCGGTGCCGTGGTGGCTGCCTGACTGTGCGAGGAGGGCAGATTGAGTTCCAGCATTGCCTTCTTTTGCTAAACGGTTTTTAATAGTCTGTTCCGCTAGCTTGAGACGGGATCGGCAACTCTCAAACGAGGGCAATGGTTCTTGGTTTTGAATTATGTCCACCGTTCCGGCGTATGCTTCAAGGAGTCCGGTGGTGAGTTTGAGAACCAATCTGCTGTTGGAGATAGGGGCATCAACATCGGCAAGGCGATCGGCCAAGGATTTGATGTGATTACAGTAGCTATCGATTGACGAAAAATTACCAAAGTCGAGGTCCGCAAGCTCTTCTTCAAGATGAGTTGCCCGAGAAGCTTCATTATCTTGAAACATGGCTTCGAGGCGAGCCCATGCGTTTTGAGCGGTGTCGTCTTTGAGTAAGATAGCATGAAGGAGATCCGTGGAGATAGTCCCGTATATCCACTGAAGTACCGCGGCATCGAGACGCTTCCATAGGGCTGGGTCTGCTTCCTTGGATGCGTTGTACGCGGTTTTCTCCGATTCCTCCGTAGGAGGAATGATGTGGTGATGCAAATCGTGAACCCTAACAAGAACTTTGAACAAAGCCGCCCAAGAGTGATACATACCATGCTCCGCATCCAATGTGATAGGGATGAGGGACTTGACATTGGTGATAGTAAGAGCTGGATGAAACTTTGGGGATCCGGCCATGGATGAGTGCAGCGGAAGAGAAGAAAGAAAGGGGAAGAGAGGTGTTTGTTAGGGAAATTTGGATCGAGAGAAGCTCTGATACCATGAAAGAAGGTAATCCCTTGCCCTTTCTCATTAGTAATCATCAGAATATATACAATGTACAATGAGGTTGTAAAGCCTAGAAACTAGGAACTAATTAGCTGAAAATATGGCAGAATATTCACAAAATAAATGCCTTTACAAAATAAGAGATATATATACAAATATAGAATATATGATAATCATATCATATATTCTAACACTCAGCCACAAACTATTGCACCTGCTTCTTCATGCTCAGCCAGTAAACCTCACTTGCCACGTGCTGGAATGTCTTCAATACACCACCATGTTCACCACCTCTACTGCCTTGAAATTCTGCCAAAAAATTGGGTTATGTAAGATGACCTGGTTGGGAGTATCAAACTCCATTATAGAAGAGATTGCCTTACTGCAATTGGTACCCGCCCTTCTCATGTGGAGACAACAACTACTCCCATTTAATAGGATCCAACAGGACCAGCACTGGGTCTTTGTCCACCACTCCACCTCCTGCCGTAAAACTGTCCAATTCCATATCCAGGGCACTGATAGCGCTATTAAGGTGGTCTCTCGGTCAAGCCATGAGAGGACATCTACAACCTTGTTATCGCACCGCAATTTGTATTCAATGCCAAAATTTTAGCTCCATATTTAGTAACCTGTTTCTGCTGTTCCTTGGATTTACCCGCTGCCTTAGTAGGAATTTCAAGCTTTCTTGTTGGTCCTTACAACAGAATGCTGGCCCAAAAGGTAGTGACGCCACCGGTAAATTGCTAGAACCATCACCATCGGTTCATGCTCATATACTGACTACAACCAAGCTCGTTGCCCTAGGGCTGGCTGTAAAATGCCACAGGTCAATTTTCCTGCATCAAAACTGCTCCTATACCTCCTCTGGAAGCATCTGTTTTGACCACAAAAGGCATATTAAAATCTGGTAGTGATGGCATGGACATCATGCAGACTTCAGGTTTCCAAAGGTTAGCTGTGCTTCCAAGGACCACCCAAAACAATTCTTTTTTTTAGGAGCTGTAATCTATCTATAGTTGCGCACAAACTTTCAATAGTAATTCATGAGCCCCAAGAATCATTTCAATTCCAACAAGTTTTTTGGTACTGGCCACTCTTTTGTAGCTTGCAACTTTAGCGGTTCAGTAGCCACTAGCCACACCTTTGGCAACGATGACATGGCTCTAGTATTCAATATTGTCCTAGCCAAATACACTTCTTCTAGCTTACAAATAAATAGTGTCTCCATAATTCTTTGATGACCAGCTGTAATTGCTCCAAATGTTAATTCATGGGACTGAATACTAAAATATCATTAAAAAAATACCAAAACGAACTTACGGAGATAAGATTGAAAAACCTTATTCATCAAGGCCTAAAAGTTGGTTGAAAAGTTATCGGGGCATTCATTAGTCCAAAGGTCACGACCATAAATTCTTAGCGTCTCTCATGAGTCTGAAAAGCTGTTTTCGACACATCCCTAGGCCTTACTTGGATTTAGTGATAACTGAACTTCAAATCCAATTTGTAAAAGATGATTGCCTCATGTAACTCATTCAATAATTCATCAATCACTATTGTGGGGCCTTATAATCTCTGCCATTAGCATCTCATCGACTAGCTTCTCAATTTTTTTTTCTAGATATTGGGGTATTTATAGGGTCTAACATCAATTGGAACAATCCCTGGTTTTAGCTCAATCCTATGGTCTAGCTTTTGCATTGGTGGTAGCCCATTTGGTTTTCCATAACATATGCATACTGCTAGATCAAGCTTTTAAATTCATCTAGAACAATTAACATTTGTTGTTGTTCATCTCCTTCAGCCTCTATGGCGTAACACTCAATCAGTACCCCCTATCCAACCTTCTGCATCAGCCAAGTCACAGCATGTAGGGATATTTGAGAGTGGCTTAAAGTAGGATCGCTCTTCAAATTAACAATAGGCTTTCCCAAAATAAACTTCATCTCTAATTTCTTCCAATTCACATGAGTCATACCTAATTTTTCAAGCCAATGCATCTTACCTAGCTTGAGAGGCAAGAACTAGGAAGTCTTTTACCACTTCAATCCTTTATATAGCCACCCATGCACCTCTACACACCCCTTAAGTTCGGATTGAATTTCTGGAACATGCCTGCTAGGTCAAGGGTATTTGTAGTTGCTCAACTAACTTCATAGAGATGAAATTTTGGGTTGCCCAGCAATTGATTAAGATGATTACAGGATCATTACGAATCTCACCTCGTAGCTTCAGTGTGTTTGGAGATGTAATGCCTACCACCAAATTCATGGACAACTCCACAGTTCCCTCCACTTTAGTTCTCCTTCTTTGTTCGTCCTTTGCTAGTGGTTCTTCCTCTTCGTGGTCTCCTTCCACCAACAAGATTTACAGTTGCCAATTTTGCAGGCATGCTGAGGGCCAAACCTAAAGCACAACCCATTGTCCTTGTGCCTCTTGAGTTTGGCATATGAAAGTAGCCTAAAGGTGGCGAATCTCTTGCTGTTGGCTTCATCTCCTTGCACCGCCGAAGTGGGTTGGATCGCATGATTAGGGTTTGCAAACCCAAACACATTTGGAGAGGTGATGATGATGCTCGAATTGGGGGTGTTGACAGACTTTGAATTGATACCCTAGTTTCCCAACTTTCCCCATGACCCGCTTGCTTCCCTTCAACCCGCCAGACCACCCAATTTATGCCTTCCATCATTCAAACCGTCTCAATGATCTCTACCAACCCATTAGGCCTTATCATTCTCATTTAGCCCGAATGTGGGGCTTCAGTTCATTAAGAAAGGTACTCTCCAACAACTTTGTTGGCATTCTCCCTTGTAGCGGTGAAGCCAATACCTCAAATAAATTCTTCAATTGCAGTCTCCTATTTTAGGGCTAAGAATTTCTTGCAAATCGATCCCTCCTCAAGTCAAGCAGGCCTCTTTGAAGCCTTGCCATCCCTTAAACCATTGGCAATCTTGATTATATTTAGTGATTTTCCCTCCATAGCCACAACTACCACTTCTAGCTTGCCCCTCTTAGTCACCCAAAATATCGTTTCGCGCTGAGGATCCATACATGTGGATTATTCCCATTATTAGAAGCTACAACCAGTGGCGGAGTCATACTTCCGAATTTATAGTGTCCCTATATAATAATAATAATAATTTTATATATTTTATTAACTTTAATTAATATACTTAAAAATAAATTCAATACATGTGCTAAAAAGTCATATAATTTTATACAAACATTCACCAAAACATTATTCATACAACTTTATTATATATATTCATAAGCAAAAAATATTAGAAGTATGTAAAGCAAATTAGTTGAACAAAATAGTACAAAAACTTCGTAGGTCATGTAGTTTGTGTAGCATTTAAGGAGTATACTTGGAGGTCTTGAGATTGAAACATGAGGATATCTATTTTTAAGTATATACGTAGTCAAAATTTAATTTAAAAAGAAAAACACACACACGAGGCTTGATCCCGTGACCTCCAAAAAACATAATGTCCATTATGCAAAGAAAGTTTAGTAATAATTACCTATAAATATACATCTAACCTGATTTACATGGTCTCTTGGGACACCATGTAAACCACCTAGATTTGCCATTGGCTCCAACTATCTAAAGGTAGTTACTCCATCCTCCCCTTTGCTTTAGTGACTGTGGGCTTACCTGATTCTCAGCTAGCAGAACTAGGTTCCTCCTTTGTTGCCTCTTTAGCTCTTCTAGTAGAGCTTCTATGGAGCCAGGGGATATAATTGTATTGATGTGTCAGGAACAATAAATTACGTATCATGGTCGTCGTGACGTGTTGAAAAAAGATATGATATTTAGTAGAACATGTAAAGGTAATAAATAACAATATTTTATTATTGTTCAGTAGTAACTTAGTTTAAGATATATATAATAAATGAATAAGAAAAAATTATCATACATGCTTTTTTTAGATTTAAAAATCGCTAATAAATTGCCAATTTATTTGCGATTTATCCCAATTTATCGGCGATTTACTAGCGATTTATCGGCTGATAAATGTGAAACTTTAAAACCATACCATATTGCTAATTTCGCGTCACGGATGACCCAAAACTCGCTAAATAGTGACCGCTTCGCTATAGCAGAACCACTATTTAATTGTATAAATGGAGCCCATTCTCTCTTCCACCACAGGAATCCTATGTACCTTATTACTCTTTGTAATTCTTCTTGGATGAGTCCCAACTTCACTTCTAGTGTTCCTCCCTTCTTAGTCATCACTCCTCAAGATGGAACTGCTCTAATACCAACCTGAGCTTTCTGGGAATTGTAGAGGAAAGGGGCAGTGATATTTAGGGTAAACAATAGAAAACACTGAGTACAATTCTCCCACAAGGTTTTAAGGACCTTGAGCCTCCCTCAGCAAACTTCCTTCCTCTTCCCTCCTGCCTGATTCCCCTCTTAGAATCCCAATTCTAATGGACTAATCATAATTAGCTAACAAATCAAAACAGACTCCACATGATAACAGCTAGACTCTAACAGACTTTATGACCCAGTATAAAGAATAAAAGGAACGCATAATGAGAATCATAGCTGATATCTGAATATTCCACCTGAGCCCAACATTCTTGGCATAACTCATGGCCCACTCCGCCTCATATAAGTATACCTGATCACCAACCTATTATAGACCCAAAAGTGCATGTTGTAGGTGTAAGAAACTTTCCCGATCTTTTGATAATCATCATTTCCTGGGATACTGAGGAAGACTGAGAAAACTAATACCAATAATACTTCACTGTATATTTTTTTTTCTTTTTACTTTTTTATAATTATAAACTTCATTGATACTTCTGAAATTAGTAGGCATGTACTACCAGAGAATGGGTTTTGTAAGCTATCAACAAAGCCTACTAGTTTTTTATAAGACTTTCCTGTAGCATAACTTTCTTATCTACTAGCCCTTTCTCTAATGATGTTCGGCTTGAGTTGAGCTGTAGATGTTGTGTTATGCTGAAAGATGCATGCCTTTGAGTCCTTCCATATGTGGTAAATCATTGCTGAAACCAGTTGTCTCATAAACTTCTTCCTCATCCTAGGTCCTCTTCTTTCATGAACTAGTCAATGCTGCACACTTGGACAATCTGCACTAAGGATTAGGAAGCCAGTTGTCTGTATTAAATCCATCCGTATCTCTTTTAAGTATTCACATAAGAAGAGTAGATGGTGGCTGGTTTTGTCATCATTGCCACACAAAATACATACAGCAGGGACATCAAATTCAGTGGAAATCATTTTTTCTCTAGTTAATAGTGTACTCTGGATCAGTAACCATGGTTTAGTTGCTGTGTAGAAATGGTTAATTTGTTCCAGACCAAAGAGTGCCACGGTACAATAATTGATCTAGGTTGCAGCAATCCATATAGCTTTTCAATCTTATACTTGCCTTCTCCCTGAGAAGGTGTTGGTTCAAGCACTGGAATGAGTTGAAAAATACAGGCTGAGCTTAATGAGTCTAGAAATCAGCCAGAAAACGTCAGGTCTTGTCTTCATGTGCCATAGATCCTGTCTTTTGATATAATAAAGGTGGATCCATCTAATCCACACAATCCCTTTTTTCTAAGCCAGGTTTCACAATAATGTGCCAAAGTTCCACCTGTCAAGATCAATTACCCCGGTCCACATTTTGCACTAGCTTTGCATACATCATTCCCATGGTCAAAATTACAAACAAAACCATAACCTGAAAGAAAGTCCAAACACCAGAGTCCATAACATTGGTTTCAAGAAAAACCCAAAATCAAGAAATTGCACATTTTAAGCTGTCATCTCTCATCATTCCCACATGCAACATGAGCAAGTAGGAAAAGTCTAAGCTGTCCTCTCTCATTATTCCCCCATTCAACATGAACAAGAAGGAGATGTCTAACCTATCCTCTGTCATCATTCCCACATTCACCATGAACAACTAGAAAGACAGTAGAATCAACATGTCACTATCAATACAATTGATGTCTTGAAAATGTCAACCCGAAAAAGATAAAGATCCATCTATTAGATAGCGAGTACCCAACTAGTTTAGACCTTAACATACAAATACCTTGGATGGGATATAGAATGTACTATTCACAATAAACATACTCTAATACAACTCGAAGATAGAGACCACTTTAAGAATGACAATCATAGCATAACTCAAACAAATAATAGGTTTGTTAGAAACATTATAGGAACTCGCCTGATCATACAAAAATGTGACATTTATTTAGCAATCTAACTAATTCATTGATTAAAGTTTAAAGAATACACCCATTTAAATGTTTTGGAAATTTACCAGAAGGAGAGAACATGGGTAGAATTGGGGAAGATTCCTTTAGTCATGCTACCAAAGGCAACCCTAGGAAAAGCCCTCTAGTTTGTCACCAATACAGGATTTGGCCAACGAGCAATAATATTCACACCTTCGAATCCTAAGCCATAAATCTAAGTTAGGGAAAATCTCTCTAGTGGGTTGTGACTGAGGATGGGGATGACAAAACTTGGTATTATAAATAAATGTAATAATAAAGAAGAGCAAGTATGCCTAGAAAATCCTCCAGTTGACCTTGCTTACTCTTCACCTCCCATCCTTACTCATTAGCATCAATGCCACCATCACCTCTTTGATTAAGATTGGATGAAAGGAACAAAGTAATATTAGTAAAAGGGATCCAAATTTTAAAAAGAAATTGAATCGAGTGAATATTGATAGGGTTCTTCATTCATATTTAAGCCAAATGAGAGAACAATTTGATGATCAACTCTTTGGCTTACATGGTAAATGAGTGTTAACACCTCTAATTTTTACAAATAAAAAATTTCATTTAAAATTCTTTAAGTACGAAAGATAAAACAAAATAATGAAGAATGTCGCCGCTATATCTAATACAATTTCAATCATCATTGCTCATATGTATTAGATGATAGGTTAGAACATAAATTTAAATAAACTCAAATAAATAAAAGATAATTCTCAAAAGAGATAATATAATATAATTAAAGTGTTAGCAGTTTACAAACTAAATACATTATCATCAAAATACATGAGAGAAATATAGGGTAAAACAATCTGGGAGTTTTAATATCTAGTACGAGTACAAAAGATCCCATTCATTGTTCTACACCAAATAACCTAAATTCTCAAAACATACTCCCATTCATTAGATTTTGAGATCACAATCTTTGATGAGCTCCAACCATCTTCTTTGTTTCATGTTGAATACTTCAAGCATGAAGATATATTTCAAAGTCTTATGTTCGGTATGTTCATATATTGAGTGCAAATACTATCGCAACAAGTTCTAGGTCATGTGTCAAATAATATCTTTTGTGAATATTAACTTACTTGATGTATTCCATTTTGTGCTAACACACAACCAAGACTATTCTTAGAGGTATCACTGTAATCTTGAACCTAGGTGTTAAAGTTTGCTAGCTTCTCCTTGTGCTCTTAAAAAACCTTGCCACATTCATCTCCCAATTAAACTTCTTGGTCTTCTCAATTAGTCGAGTAAAAAGTTGTGCTATCCTAGATAAGTATTTCATAAAACTCCCAACCTAAGGAAGCTTCTTACATTTGTGATGTTGGTTGGCCATTCCCATTAACCACAACTTGGATCTTGGGAGCTTCCACTTGGAAATCGCATGGCCAAGGAAATAATGCTTTTCTAGCAAAAACGCACATTTTGTGATCTTGCCATATCATGTTACTTCCTCAAAATATCAAGGACTAGTCGAAGATGTTCCTCATACTCATTTTTATCATTTGAGTACACTAAGAGGTCAACTATCAAGACGACCACACAACAATCCAAGTACTCTTGGAAATTCTAGTAATCTAGTCCATGAATGTTATTGAAGCATTTGTTAATCTAAATGATGTTGCTATGAATTCATAATGACCGTAGGATGTCCTAAAAGTTGTTTTGGCTATATAATCCTTTTTAATAGGAAGCTGATAATAACTAGACAATGGGCTAATCTTAGCGAACACACGGTGCCCTACGACTCAACAAATCTTCTATTCCAGTGGTAGATGCTTATTCTTGGTCCTAACTTTATTTAGTTCACAATAATCTATGCATAGCAATAAGCTCCCTTCTTTCTTCTTCATAAACAAAAGTGGTGCTCCGGAGGGGAATGACCAAGCTTGATGAAACCCTTTAATTCCTCCAATCGCTTTTTCAACTTTTGCAAATTTTCTAGTGCCATATAGTAAGGGGCTTTTGGATAAGGGTGGAGTTCCTAGTAGGAGGCCCATTCTAAGTTTTACATCCCATTTAGGTTGTGTCTTGGGTAGCTCCTCAGGAAATATTCATCACTATGAGTTTTTTTATTTTTTATTATTTTTATTTTTATTCTAATTGCTCTTTTATGGTTAAAGTCGTCACACAGCAAAGGTATAGCTTATCCCCTTGCCCACTCTTATGATCAAAATAATTCTTATGCGTGGTTTGGTTACTATCCTCTAGCAAGAGATAATTTCCCCTAGTCCTCTCCATTAGGGCATCTTTTGTTCCCTAAAATCAAAATCAAAGGTGGCTTCTTACTTGGGTAATCAATGCATCACCAAAATAAGGTCAAATTGGATAAGTTTATTAAGTAGGTCAGAAGTAGGCTAATGGGAATATTATCGAAAAGGTTGGAACACAGAATGTACTCTCTTGAGGATATGTACATAGGTGGGCTTTGAGGACGTAGGCATAAGTAATTATACAATTACTTTATATAAGACATCAAAACAAGGGGCAAAGCATGGTTAGGCTATTGTTTGTTTAAAATTCAACGCATGCCTTTCCATCTCAAAGTTAAACATAAAATCACAAGTAAAGCATTTAAACTATCATGTTGTATATAAAGGTCGCCACCTTAATACCGATCTATTCTCTTAATGACTTTGTATCATTTTTTTAAGTAGTTTTGTATCTTTTACTTTGATATCAACTATAACACCCCAATTTATAAAATACGAAATAAAGGAAAAAGATACATAAAAAAAAAAGTCATAATGAATAACAACCATGGATCTATCAACCTGAGGTGCCACTACCAATTGAAATAGTTATATAACTAGTTTATATTATTTTATCACAATAGAAGTGATTGAAATTACGAACAAAATAACCTAAAAAAGAAGTCCAAACACCAAAGTCCATAATAATAGTTTGAAGAAAAACCTAAATTCAAAAAAGTTCACATACTCTACGTTCAATATAAACAAATAGGAAGATAGTAGAATAACACATCACTATCAAGACAATGAAAATGACAACTTGGAAAAGAGAAAGGCCCATACCTTTACACAAAAATAAAGCTTCATATGTTTCATTTATCATGTAACCAATGTGATATGTTAACTAACCAACCTCTCATATATTTACACAAGAATACCTTAGATAATGTATATATGACATTCACAAAACGTACTTCAATGCACTATAAAGATAAAGACCACCTTAATAATGATAATGATAACATAACTTAAACAAATGGTAGAATTAGTAGAAACATCACATGAGCTTACATGATCATACAAATACGAGACATAATGTATTGGTCCGATTAGTTCCTTATTTATGAAATTTAACAAGAATCCATTTTAAAGCTTTTGGAAATTTATGGGAGGGAAGAGGACCTAGGTAGAGTTGGCAAGAGCCCGCAAACATAACCCTCTAGTTGGTTATAAATGTATGACTTTATGAACAATAATTAATAAGGTCTAGTGTGCACAGCCTCTACAATTAATAATAAAGTTAGTGTGCATACTCTCCAATCCTAAACCATAAATGCAATTGATCTCTTGTCAATAGTGATTAAAGATGGGTATGACAAAACCTATAATGATAAATGAAGAGCAAGTAGGCTTGGGTAGGTCTCTAGTCAACCGATGATATGCATGCTCTTTACCTCGATTCTATCATCTCAAAGGTTATCTTACTCTGAAATTCACATTATCTTTGAGTCTAAGTGATAAGTGTATTAGGATATTTAATGAATCACAACAACATCATTTGAAATTAACTTTTATTAACCCATGAAAGGAGAAATGTTGATTTATATGCCCTGCTAAGACCTAGGGCTCCATCTCGATAATTTAGTTCAAATATTTCATGGACACCCTTGAATATATGAGTTTTAAAAATTCATACATGAATCCAAAATTGTTCCAACAAATTTTACGAAAACTAAAATTTTAAAGCTACACAGTTTAAAATGATATAAAGAAGATTCCCAGAAAACCCCACGAAGAGATGCTATTGTGCAATGATTATAGTTTTACACATCAAAGAATTAGAGTTTGAGTTTTTATAAATTATTTTAGTGACTAAAACTTATTTGTATTATTTTTATAAAATACTAGACGTACTATAAATCATAGAAATTTTCTTTCAAGCCAAAATGAAGCAAAGTTCCTTGTGTGTTGGGGACTATAGGTTTTTTTGGTCCACTACATTCATGCATTTAGGATTCACGTGGCACAATGGATGAATTTTTTATGTCCAAGGAAAATCTTCCCTTTATATTTTTTTACATGCATTAAAAATAATTTTTTTCATGTCCCCTATCTAACAATGTTTTTCATAATTGTCACATACAAAATTGAGCACACTTTAGTGAAAAAATAGGCCACTTTTTTCTATATTGAAAAGATGGGAAACAATACTCAATATCATTTGATTGAATATTTGACTCAACCCTTTGTCGTTCACGTGAAGTCGGCAGAGATGTGTAGAGTAGATCACATAGCATAAATATACATAGACCCATTAAACAATTTTTATATATTTAATAAACGTGCCAAAATTAATTAAATTAATTTCTTACGAAACTAAAAGTCTCAAATATCATGCAAAATCAAGATAAAAGGATACCTAATAAACTCAAATTGGACAAATTTCCAAAATAACACCACCTAATAGTGCATAATTGGTTTTGTGTCCACCTAGGCCTTTCGTGTCTATCCTACTAATACAAACTTAGAATTTAAGTTCAAGTTAAACCAGTGTGAAGGTCCACAACTGTTGGCTACATGAAAATGGCAAGTAAAATATCAAAAGCGCCTCAACTCATGTCTCTACTCATTTATCTCATTATCATGATCACCCTCTTTGATGGGATGAAAGAAACAAACGAACAAATATTAGTAAAAGGGGATTCAAATACTGAAAAGAAAGAGTGTAAAGAGATAATAGAGGTAGAATTCTTCATTCATGAATGAGTTGAGTCAAAGGACAATTTGATGATCAATTCCTTGGCTTGCATAGTAAATGTGTGTTTGGTAGATGAGATTGGATGAATGAGTTGTATTATTTGAGTGAATCCCATGGAAGATGACTAGGGAAAAACGTGCTATTGAGGGGGGAGAAGTTGCTAACTTAGGGGTATTAATTATGGGAAAGAGAAGGGATAATGGGAATTTGCAGCTATTTTTTTCTGATTTGGAAAATGTTTGAAACGAGTAAGTGGGGGTAGAGAGGAATGGAGATAGTTAAGGGGGGGCTTGAGGTTTTGGGAAAACAATTCAACAACATTTCCTCTCTAAAATAGTTTGTGCATGACATGCAACTAAGTAGATAAAATGTGTTACAATTTGTGCATGTATACTGATGAAGCTACTGGTAAAACACACCTATGGGAGGAATAACAAGCGCTGAAGAAGGAGAAGGCCACAGGTGAAGTGGGAATATTTTCGGTTGACGAACATTCATTTTTCTTATTTCCTATTCTAGTGCTCTGTTGCTTAGTTAATTAAATTGTTAGAGACATGCTGATGCCATTAAAGTCTGTAATGGGTTGTTAGGGTCAGGTTTGGGTATTTGGCTGAGTCATTTTCTGTTATATGTCTGGGGGTATATGTGAGGAATAGGTGATTGAGAACGGGTAAGGAAGGAAGAAGGAATTGTAGAGGGAGGTCCAAGTTGGGTGAGCTGCTGCTCTATGTGTTTCTCATATCTATCTGATATCTTTCCCATTTTTGCTCAATCCTCTCTTATAATTACGGTGAGTTACTCCTGCTTGAACTTAGTTGTATCACGTACACAACCAACAGGTAATATGATAGCTATAGCATGCAAGAAAATAATGAAATTAGATCACAAATGTGGGAAGAATAATATGTAAACAAGACTAAAAATAACAAATAATGATAAAACACTTACAGGGGAAAAAAAGGGGGGGAGGGAGAGGATAAAGAACAATCAATTTGTGTAAATGGGTAAAGGAATTTTGAATCACCCGGCAAGCTCAACACAG
The DNA here is from genome assembly GCA_030549775.1 of Tamarix chinensis. NCBI lineage: Eukaryota > Viridiplantae > Streptophyta > Magnoliopsida > Caryophyllales > Tamaricaceae > Tamarix > Tamarix chinensis. The sequence goes on from CM060172.1 coordinate 9,837,390, forward strand.
ACATACAACAACATGCTCCATCATTGCATCGGCAATAGTAGCAAAATTGAAATGGGACACTCCTTGCCTGTCAGAGGGTGGTGCATACCCTAAATCACACTCAGATTATGTCTATAAACAGGTATAAATGGGGGATAAATGTGTGAATCAAATCACCACTTACACATAAACCTAAGCATATGCCTACGCGGATTTATACACCATTTAAGTCGATCCATTGAATTTATTTTCACCGAGCATCATTCAGTTAATGGAATCACAATTTATGATCAGTAAATTATAAATTCATACTCTGTTATACAAGCATGAGATCATCTAAATCCATCCCACAAAACAATCAGCTCATGCTGAAATCCATCCCAATTTGCAAAGGAAAAGAAGGAAGTACAAGGAATAAGGGAGAATAAATCCTATGCCCTATGGAATCACTGCAGCAATCTTGCTGGACTATCCTTCTTGGACTTTGTCCTCAACCATTAGTTGGAAGCTCTGTGGTCTTCTCCTCTGTTTTCCTGAATATTTTTCTGCTGATTTCCATATTTGCTAGTAAATGTTGCTGCTCCTTTTCCTTCCTCGTATTCAATCATGAGTTGGAAGCGCTGTGGTCTTCTCCTATGTTTTTCTGAATATTTTCTTGTTGATTTATTTATTTGATAGTAAATGAAGCTGCTCCTTTTCTTTTCTTATTGCTTTCTCTCTATAGTAAGGTTAGATTGGGGGATGAGGGATACGTGGCAGCTGATAGAAAATTATGCTTTTGTCAGTGAGACCATTCAGGGGGCAAAAGGAATCTTCTGTTACAGCATTATCAGAAATAGTTATGCATTCACTTTGTGATTCTGGGCCGTCACCGTGGGATAGATCCTATAGCAATTGCCCATTCCTGTTGTATCTGTCCATCCTACAGTGTGCGAATATCCAATGTTTAGCTTTACATAGAAAAGGTGACATAGGGGCCTTTTGCTTTGCATTTTTGAATACTTGGAGCTCATGTTCCATACTTCTCACACTATGCCGACCCATACTATAGGGAGAATGAATCACAAGCAAAAGCATTGCTCCATGTAGCATGCCATAATTAGAGATGTGATAATTCACACTACAAGAAGAAATCAACATGCAACTTCTAATGCAGCACTTTAAGCACCCAAAACGCATACCATGTTCCTTGTGTTGCTATAGGACATGCTATTAGATTTGATGGTATGCAACATAAAAGGCTTTTGAACCCTATTATATCCTACAGAGAAAAGGGTGACAAAATGAAATAAACGAGCACAAAATAACTCCCTTTGAGGAGTTTTCAATAGTATTATGATCGTAGGTGGTTGGTTGAGATCTTTACTTCAAAATCTTAGGAAGCTATTATTTGAATTTTCATCTCTAAATTCTCTCTTCATTACCGATTAATGAAAAGAGAGAAAAGAGAGTACTTGGCCAATTCGTTAGACCTGAACAAAACTCAATTGGAATTGTTAATAGAGTTCATTTTTAAAGTAAATAATAATGAGATTATAAAAAGGCAATGGTAATGTTGTAGATTTCTAAATAGGCAAGATAGGGAAGCAGAAGGTTGGGATTTCAAATAAAAGGGGTAAAGAAATGGTGGGTGTTATGGTGCTTTGTTGTTCCCCAAGGAGAAAACTACTGCCTTGACCTCAACTTTAGTGGCAGGCCACAACAGTACCTGATGCGTATTGGTAGCACTCAACTCCAAAACAAGTTGCTAGAACTCAGCCGCTCAAGAATTGAACAAGAAAAAGACAGAAAAGAAGATGATTTCAATGTTTAGGGTTGATTTCAATGTTTAGGGTTAGGGTTTTTCATGATCAATTGATGAGGTTGTCAATAGCGAATTTAATAAGTAATAATGGCTGGTGAAATCGAGTGGATGAGGGTGATAAAGGTGACCACAATTGTCTTTATGGAAGATGATTAGGGTTAGGGTTTTGATTGAAGAATATGAATTGGGGTTGAATGTGTATGAGTGTATATGGACGGTTGTGGGTGATTGGTATGAATGTGTTGACTGGATTAGTTATTTGATTTAGAAAAAAATATCAGGTCGATTATTTTATTTTTTGGATCAAATCGATTTAGGATCGTTTTATCAAATATCGAATCACATAAACAACCCTACTAATTTTCAATCCATGACTTGGAGAATTTGTATGACATGCCCCACATATATAGATGTGCCTTTTTGAGTGCTATGGAGGGATTTGAAGAACTCAGATAGCAGATGCTAAATGTCCTCCTGTTTTGACTTTAAAGTGACGTCTTGATCCCTGAGGGCAGTGATTTGGTTGGACTATTTTCTTCTTTTCACCATTGCATGAAAGCAGTGAGAGTTGTTAGTCTCCAAGCTTTAATCATTTTACTTAATTATTATAATATTATTATACAGTGAATCTTTTTTATCCTTTTCGCAATTCTCATATCTGCGTTCTCTTTGCAAAACCAATATGTTGATCATTGCGGATGTTCGATATAAATCTGTGCCTGAGTTGAGAAATTATTTTGTGATGCAACACACCAAATTCATTTGTCGGTTGAGAATTGAGATGCGTTATAATACACTTTTGCAATCAATCTTTTTATACACTTCCTTATTTCTTTTTTTTTTTCTTTTTTAAATTTATATTTTCCCATAACAAAACCGAATGAGTGAGATAGCTGTATTCAATCTGGGGACTTTGATACGAATGTTCTTCCGACATATAGCAAATTTCTCACAATTGCTTCATTACACGATTTCTTTCCACATGTTTGGAGACTGACTGCTACTAACCCACAGGCTAGTTGGGAGGTGAGTCTCTTCTTTATATGTGGACCCAATACCCTGATTCATCTGGAACGTTGCCCTTAACGTGACTTTGGATTGGACATCTTGAACCTACTAGTCTAGATGCTGGTTAGCTTGAGATCCGCTGTTTAGATGCAGTGCTATTACCTAAGCCATGGATTACAGATTGTATATTATCAATTCCGATACTTACATAAGGTTTGGATTTACTTATTTATTTATTTGCATTAGTGGTAACATTGTTCTTTTACTTCGAAATCATTCAAGTTACTCTTACTTTTGGTGCAGTCTTTCTGTTTTTCTGTTCCTGAAAAAGTGTTCTCTGTTTTTCAGACATCTGGAGAACAATAATCTATATGGTCAGATTCCGAAGAGCCTGATTGGTAAATCTGAGTTGAACTTTACGTAAGTCTGAAAGCACAAATATTTTTAGCTGCTAAGAATTTCTTCAGTTGGAGACTGATTTCTGCTTGCTTAATTGTAAATTTTTTTCTTTCTTTTTCTCCTCCAGATACACTCCTGGTAACAACCTATCAAGTCCACTATCCTAAGATAGCATATCGTTGTGAAGCTGAAGGTCACGTGGCTGTCTCCAAATTTTGTCAGCAACATAGAGTGCCAAAAGTTTTAGTTTGCTTTGGATTCTAGGTTTTAGAAGCAGTTTACATTCCCCGATTTACAAATTCCCGTCCACGCCTTTCGATTCCTCTGTCCTTTTATGTCCATAATGCCTCCTTAAGTATGAACTGGGCGCATCGTCAATATTAATTCTTCAGGAGAGTCAACCGACTTTGTAGCTGTATATTTTCATAGGAAAGGTGAGCTGTGAAAAGATTAAGCAAACAATACTGTATGTGCTATCTTTTATAATTTGTTTGGTACGGGGTGACAGGGGTGAAAAAAAATTCCTCCGATTTTGTATCATTTAGATTAATTATTTAATAATAATAATAATAATAATACTTTCAATAAAATATTCATTTTAAATCAAATTAAGATCTAAAATAAATGTTCATCTGATTTTTTTTTTAAAATTTAGTTATACTATATAAGATATGTAAAATATAGAGTAAATTTTTTACCCCTATTATTTTTGTACCAAATAAATAGTTAATCGTATATATATCAATTGTTAAATTGTTGATCCATGATGAAAATATGCTATTTTCCCCCTTTTTGGTGATAATTGAAAATTTAATTAATCTCAAAAAGGCTGGCCTACCATATCTCCCTCCTTCTAGGAAAAAAATTGGGTCTGGTAGTCAATCACGTGCAAGGCAAAGCTACATCTAAACTCCAAGTGCAACATACTTGCAGTGTACTTGTAAATTCAGCAGTAGTAATATCAGTCTTCGATTGCTAGACTGAGCTCATATTGGATTTTTGTTTTTTAATTGATTGTTAGATAGTAGTAATATTAATCTTTTGAAATTATGCTGCGTCCTGTCTGGTCATTACGATATCTACGTGGATTGATGTGCGCACTGCGTGGCGACACCTCACTACTGAGTTTGGTGGTTGTTTTCATTATATGATGACTTGGTGCCACAGACCACAGTGTTGTATCCTTCGGGTTACCGCTGGGTTGCATTACTCGGTAGTACTAATAGTCGAGAGCTTGAGAAAAAGAATTTGACAATGGCCCGCTGGCCTCACAGGTGGTATTGGTAAGGAAAGGCTCACTTTAACTCCTCGTTACCGAAAGCTGGGCATATCCTTGCGCAAGTTTCTCATGTAAAACCAACCACACTTGAAATCACGGACACCAACTCATTTCCCAAAACTTTTGTTTTTAAGAACATCATCCTGGAGAATAATTGAAACAGTGCCCAATATCAATATGGTGTTCCATCGAGTGCTCCGGTTACAGGAGTTGAATACTTCATGGTGTATATAACTTGGAAGTCACTTAGCTTCACTGAGGGCTGTAAATTCGGTATTGTTCCTTTCAAAAAATTAGATAATTGATGGTACCGATAAAAAATTAAATAAATTAGATATTTGATTTGATAAATAAAGTCAACGTCCTCCTAAAATTATATATATATTCAATAAAATTTATAAAAATTAACCTTTTGATAATAATATAAAATAGTAGTATATTATTTATAATTTCAAAAAATATTTTTATAAATTATTCTAGTAATTATACAATCATTTGTTGACCATTATAAATATAATTAAATTTAGTTGTTAGTTTTAAAAGCTATTCATTTTTTGATTGGATAAAAATTGACTCTCATATAAATGTAGATACAAATATTATCCAACTTTCTATCATTATTTTTAAATGTTTAATTATAGAAGCTATTAGATTTGATTAATTACAACAATTGGGTAGAAAAAACAAATATTTATTCGATAGAGGTTCGGATACTCACACGCATTCGAACACTCCCTAGCTTGGCCAGATTTCGGTTGATAGATTAAAAATGAAATAAGGCTAGAAAATAACGTTCATGTCAACATGCTCAATCTACCTATGTTGTCACACAGGACCTGTAAGATGAGGAGACGGGGAATGGACAATGGAGAATGGAGATGAACCGGTTTTCCCCCTCTGCTGCTGCTGGACGCTGGAGTGCCTGAATCATAACCTTTGTGACCCGCCCATCCTCCCCCTCTTACCTTGTTTGCCAGTCAGATTGTTAATAGCTAGGCAGTCGTCGTAGCTGTCTGTCATCTTCCTCTCTATGCTCCTTTCCTTACATCTTCATTTAATGAAATAAAAATATGCTAATCATCAAAGGAAAAAAATACAGCCGATATACGCAACTCTGGAACTTAAAATAAGTAGACTATGTTACTGGACTGCATCTTTTACAAGTTAATTTAAGAACCAGATCCCAACCTGCACCAAATTCATTTACTAATTGACCATGAATTTATAGAACCAAAAAATTGAACCCCTCTTCATCAAATCTCGGCTCTTCCCTACCAAAATCATTAATTAAAAATAATAGTGATAATACATAGAAATAAAATGAAAAGCAAGAACTGGACAGAAGAACAAACTAAAGCCAAGTAGAAAATAAAGCACGAACCATACATAATAGATCAGAAACAGAAACTCTCACGTGGAGGCCGGCCGGTGTAGGACAAAACCGGGGGGGGAGGAGGGATAATCAAGAGAATAAATAGTTCACCTTTGGATCACCATTGCCGATCCTCTCTTGATCGGAAACAGAGGAGGCAATGAGCTGCTCTTTCTTTGAGTCTGATGACAGACAGGCACATTAACCATAGGACGGATTCCAATAGCAGTAGCTGATTTAGTCCTCTCCAATCCTTTCTTAATCCTCCTCATCTGTTTCTCTTTAAAACTCTCGTGACCTCCTTCCTTCCCATTCCCATCCTCCATAGCAGCTGCGTCACCCATTGAGCCCGACGACGACGAAGACGAAGACGAAGAAGACGGAGATAGCGTTGATGTGTGAGGGCGCTGTTTCTTCAATCTCAACAACTCTTTCCATAAGACAGTACACTTTGGTGGCCGTGGAGATGGGTCGTCGTCAGTAAACCATATTCTTGGTTCTTCTTTGCTCATTGTTGCTCTGATACTCGGCGGCGCCGCCCGTTGGTCTTGACCTCCAACAATCTCTTTCTGAACTCCTGCTGACCCTTGATGCTCTCTACCGTTTGACTTGAGATTAATCTTGCTTAACCTCTCTGCATGATGCATTTGCCAACAAGGAAGTAATTTCCCTTCAAAAAATAGCTCGTCAGCTGATAGCATTGTTGTTGGAGTTGACATGTTGTGATTTGATAGGAACTCGAAATCTCCTACATTCTTAGTATCTGTGTTGTTGTCACCGCAGGTTTCCTCTTTGTCCAATGATGAGCTTGGACTTATGGATATGAAGCTGTCGTCGTCGTCGTCGTCGAGGAAATCGGATGAGAATGAGATCCTTGGTGAACTAACAACGGGCTCGATTGATGTTGACGATATATTAGAGGAACACGTCTGTTCGGCATATAACTCAGCTGGACACGCCATTTTTTTTCTTCTTATGGGGATGCTGGTTGACTGGTTGATCTGGGTTTTGTGTTCTCCTGTGCGGCCTCGTAAATGGCAGAAGAGCAACAGTAGAGAGAGGGCAAAGGATGAGGCACGAGCTCGCCGGACGAATAGCTAGTGGACATTGGGTTTGTGGGTTTAATGTAATTAATAAATATTTTTGCTCCTTTCTATGACCCAACTGATGTAAGATCAGATCTGTCCCCGTCCCTTTCAACTTCTAGTTCTATGCTCACTAGTTAAAAGAAGTTAGCTAGGGTGATTCTATATAGGGTGAGAGTTCTGTATTGATATTATATACGGTTTCTGTGTTTTTGGGTCATTTTATTTGGACACCTGTCTTAGTTGTCTACTTTAACTTAGTTGAGGGTAGAATAGGAAATGAATGAGTCATATAGAAATTAGATATATGGTGAATAGCTCCTGCGGACCCTAATGGTAGTTCCCAAAAAGGAAAACGAAAATGCTGAACCTACATTCAATTTATGGACAACTTATGTATAACTATCTCACGAAATATAGGCTTCACTTCACGTATAGGCTTTAATACATGTAGAATCCGCCTATTATAACAAAATTGTAAGCAAGATGCAAGATCCTTGTCGTAGGCATAACATTACTCAAAAATATATTTTTGACATCCTTTTTAGTTTAGTAATCAATCCTATGACTATTACTTTCTGTTACACCTTGTTGTAACTAACGCATGAAAGTTTGTATAATTATATGCATATAAATAAACAGAATGCTATCTTTAAATAAAAGAGGCTGGAATTAGCAGCCTTTTTATTATTTTAGATTTATTTTTTTTATAATAAAAATCATTTGAGACAATATAGTGACCATGAAAATATTTTTTGGGTAACTAATAGAATTTGTATTATTATGAAATTGCTTGAGGTACTTCACTAGATTTCTCATCAAAAACTCCAAGAGCACACATGCTGAGCTAAGAGTATCATCAAAACTAGCTAGACTACCTAAAGATTTAAAAGATGAGAAGGCTTCCACTCTAGTCGCTAGTTATTTAACAATAAGATAATAAAGTTGGTAGGGGATTTTATACGGACTTTAGAAAGTCCTTCGGTTGAGTTATATCCATAGGTTTGACTTCCACTCTAGTTGCTAGTTCTTTAACAAGATAAGAAGATACGAATGCTTATAGGGCTTGTCTTCTTATCCTTAGGCCACAAACACCCTTCCCCATCTAGTGACGTTCATATGACTATCTCTTTTTTTTTTAAATTATGTAAAAATTCAAATTTGCGAGTAAACAGGCTCCATACCTATAAGGAGTAAAGACAAACAAAATAGAGGTGCTAAATTTTTTTATGATGTGCCTCACATAAACTGCAACATTGATGTAACACCATCAAATCATGAATGAAAATTTTTGTTTTAAAAATAATGCAAAAGTATTTGTAAATAAATTTGGAGGATGTCACCACCACATCAATCATGTGAGAGGTGTAATCATCACCTAGTACATGCTTATAGTAAGGGAAAATGGAATAAATAGACAAACAGATGCATGTACTGATAAGATATTAGTGATAATAAAGATGATAATATAATAGAAGGGAAATATATATCTATATATCTATATAATCCAAGAGTTCAAATAACTAAAAACAATTAAAAATATCTCAATATAGATGACAAAACACTTTAAGTCGATTATCCTAACTTTTAACTAAATTGGTAAATATAAATCTCGATCCCCAAGCAATTGCCAGCTATTGGCTCGCATTATGATCTCTGGTATACTTAGATTTAGATTCATATCCCTACAAACTGTCCTCTACTCATCAAAATAGAATTCAAATAATCACAGTGACCACACAGATGTATTATTAGTATGGTGAAGTACTTGTAAATTAAATTACAAAGAATATGGTACAGGCTCATACTGCAAATTGAGGTTTTTCAATAACATGGAACGAGACATGATTAAAAATCAAAACACTAAAGATCAATATGATATAGCAAAGTATGTAAAACACACCAAACCACTCATCTATGAATTTGTATTCACAAGCCACTAGGGTAATTTCAAATAATATCATTATCTTTATTAGGGACTAGGGAAGGACTGCAATGCCACCACTACTACACGCTAGTGCCAAATGCTGATCGCACTTGGTATCCAAGGTGAGAAGGCATATGCTTAATTTCAAGTCTACAACACCCTAACTCATCTATAGGGAAAAATTCACCAAGACGTGAACATTTAGGATTTAATCAAACTAGCATTTGTGAAATTTCAAGATGCAATTGAAAGAACAATCATAATATAAGAATAATTGGGGAAACACTAGTGATATTTTTACATACATAACTATTTATTATAAAGATAATTAAGCAATCATCATAATATCACTCAATACACAACTATTTGAATTACATAAAAGAATACTAGAAGAGAGGGTTTGGATAGGCTTGACGGTTTACATTCATCACCAGAGTTACATACACAATCTATTTATAGGAGTATGTTGCCCAACATAAGAACAATGAAAAAAAATAGAAAAAACACAAACTACATTAATAAACACAGGTGCCTTGTGTTTTTACTAGAACTCTCAACTTTTTCCAAATAATGCAAAACCAAGGTGCACCAAGAAACATGGGTTGTATTAATTAACATGGGCTCCTCTTGTTCTCTCCCTTGGCCTCTATTTTAGTCCAAACTCTTTGAAACACATTTATACAACAAATTACACACATAAATACAATTCATGATCTCATAATCTCCTCCTTGATGCAGTATTTATAATAAAAAGCAATAGGATCACAAACCTATGGGTTCAAAGAGTCACTCAAAGCAAATGAACACAAGCAAGTAGGATTCATTAGTGCACACAATGTATCAACACTAGAAGAAACTCCTCATATTATCTTAGCCTCATGAGCTAACACTCTAAGCAAAACAACATTATTAGCTCTTGTTATAACTAGTATAGGTATTTTCTAAACTAATACCTTTGAGCTTAGGGGCTGCTAACTCAAAAGAATGAAGGTAAATGAAAAGGCCTTTTAACATACTCATCTTCTTTGTTTTCCCACCTAATACCACTCTAGTTTGGTCTACCTTACTATGTAGGGACGGTTGATTACTCCCAATCGCACAATACTCTCCCCCTTTTCCTCCTCCCTAGTTCTACTTTTATAAATATATGGAGTCTTGTACCCATTTTGGGGATCAAAATTTTAAAATACGACTAACTCACTTTTACTCTCTTCTATATCCTTTGAATTTTCCCTTAGAACTTATCACCTTACATAACATCCCAAAATTTTATTTATTAAGAATCCCTCGATTCACAAATCACAAACAACAATAGGCATCATATATGGAGACTGAATAAAAAGCCATGTCTCTCATCTAATCTTCTAATAGGTTAATCCTACTACTATTGATCCTTCTGAAGAGGAGAATCTAGTCATTATCTCTCAACTATAAGCTATTAACACTGAACACTCTAAAGAGGAGAAAGTTGTTAACATTGGTCTTAAACATGCACTACTATGAAAACAGAAAATAATAACGGGACATTAATAACGTTGGTTCAAAACCGTCATCAAAAGCGTGAAAATTAATGTGCAAGATAGTTTTAATAACGGTTATAGTTAACAACCGTTATTAAAAGGGCAATGTTAAAATTTACACGGAATTTTTAATAACGGTTCATACAAGAACCGTTGTCAAAAGTTTCAAAGTTTTAATAACGGTTCTTATAAGAACCATTATTAAAACCCCAAATCTACCTTTTATTTCGTTCAGTTTTGTTTCATGCCAAAAATTTCAGACTCTCTGCAGCTTCCCTCTCTTACTCTCTTTCCCTTGCAAACCCTTGCACCACCACACCCACCACCATTCCGGCTCCTTAGAAGTAAGGGAAACCCTCGCACCGCCAACTCTCCACCACCCCTCTGCCATTGTTGGCTTTGCATATGCGTGTTGTCATTCTTGCGAACCTAGCTAGCACTTGTACCTTCATCCTCCGCCATGTTTGGAGGTCGTTGCCGCTCTCAACTTGCTCGTTACCAGTTTCTTGCATGCCGCCACTCCCTTTACGTATGTGTTTGTTCTTTCCTCGTAGCTTTGTCTCTACTGATATATATATATATGCATGCATGTTGCTACAGGGTTGCGTTTGTTTGTTATTGCAAAATTGCAGTTTTTTGTTCAAAAATGTGTTATTGAATGTGTTGGTGAAAAATGTTGCTGTTCCTTTTTGAATTTGTTGCATTACTGTTATATATTAACAAATATAGATTTTTGCCGAGACCTTTAAATATATATATATAACATGCATGAGAGTGTAGAATTATATATATATGAAGCTAGAGAAATAAAAGAATTTAAATTATTAATAATTTCAATCATCATAAAAACTATATATATATACACATTTTCATTAATAAGTGTAGGACATGCACTAGCTATAAGATATAGGAAATATCATATAATGAAATGAAAATATATTTTACATATGCACATCAATAAATGAAAATTTCAATTAGAGATGCATATGTTAATGATTGTTATTTGATGAGGATTAAATAGATATAGAAAATAAGGAATATATAAAAGTGAATAATGATAATAATAATAATAATAATAATAATAATAATAATAATAATAATAATAATAATAATAATAGGATTTATATATTAGGATTTAATTATAGTTAGCTAGGTTTAGGATTAGGGTTTTATGAGGTTTTGGGTTAGGTTTTATTATAATGAAGATGTGTTAGGGTTAGGTTAGGGTTTATCGATTATTATACTAAATATAAAAGTGAAAAATTAAATAAATAGGTATAATTGTGTATACTAATAATAATAATAATTACTATTATTATTATTATATAGGATTTATTAGGGTTTAATTATAGTTAGCTAGGTTTAGGATCATTATCTTATGAGGTTTAGTGTTAGTTTTTATTATAATTTATTAGGGTTAATTAGGGTTAGGGTTTATCGTTTATTATACTAAATATAAAAGTAAAAAATTAAATAGAGAGGAATAATTATGTATAATAATAATAATAATATAGGATTTATTAGGTTTTACTATATATGTATGTGTATATATATATATATATATATATATCTTATTAATATCTACTTGATTTTACTATGCGTAGCTTGAACGATTTGATGATAGTTTGATGTTTAGCTGGTTTGTTAAATATATAACTAAAGATTATGTCCTTATTTTATATAGTTTGATGTTGTTAGCTTTACATAGTTGGTTAAGATCTGGTAGAATATATTTATGATTTGTCTAGCTAGTTGAAGATCAGTTTACATATTCTGTAATTTAGATCCTTTTGAGAACAACCTTGATGATAAGATTTAGTGGTTCTCATTTGTAGGTAGTGAGATGACATACCCTCCACCGTATTTTCATATGGTGCCACATACAGATGTACGGACTCATGTGATATGGTTATATGACGAGCTATGTCATTTATACATGAGTGACTCATCCTATCACCCCTTCCATTTTAGATCGTATCACCTTCTGTTGACCCTACCTTAGATAGAGCCATGGGCGTTGGCTACGTCTACTTTTTTGCAGTGGTTTTTCTACCACACTGATGCACCACACCCGAGATTTATTGAGGGTGAGGTCTTTACTAGAGAGTATGATAGGATATCGAGAGAACTTATGGTCATCGATGATGAGTGGAGGTTTCGTAATAGCTTGCTGTAACACCCCAACATTCACTAATTTTTTTTTCTTAAAAGCGGAAGCAATTAAATTAGAAGTACTTAAAACCCGTGAATTCTGGAAATGTTACCGCCACACTTAGTACCAGACCGGTTCTCTCCGACCGTTCCAGTACCAAGTGCTAAGGCTAAGAAAAGAAATAATCAATACAATCCAATTTCCAAATAAGCATTAAACGGTTGTAACACAAAATCAGAGTACGCATCAAGAAATGTAATTCATTTCCAAAAGAGAATTAAACTTACAACCGATAAAAGGTTCATTAAAAACTCAATCGAGTAATGAATCAGAAAATGGTAAATATTATACCAAAGAAATAACAAAAGGAATGAAATCGCGTAAAGAATGAATACGGCCACAACACTCTCGAACTTCGAGCCAAACACGCTCAACACTCAGCCCCAACTGATATCTCGCCCACCTGCACAAATCAGAAGGGCATACTACTCGTGGGAATGAGCAGCACCCATAAAAAGGGTGATCAGTACGCTACGTACTGAGTAAGGTAACCAAGCACTAAGGCCAACACGTAAGCTCATAAACCATGCATAAGAATAAAAGATCATAACCATGATAACATAATTCATGTGATCATCCAAGTAAAAGTATAAAGGCCCATGAATAATTTGGATTAATCACTTAATTAATCTCTTATCAGAATCTGATTCACACCATGCCTTTTATCAATCCATGTAAGTACAGGAACACCCCACTATTATTGCCGGTGGGCCGGTCACTTGCGGGACAAAGTCCACACCACTATTATTCGCCGGTGGACCGGTCACTTGCGGGACAAAGTGCACACCACTATTATTTGCCGGTGGACCGGTCTGGCTCCTGCTCACATAGGGTTCCACTGTAAGTAATTAATATCTTTTAAGTGTCTTTAACAAACTCGGGTTCGTTTTTATTGAGCTCGAGTCCCCCACTATTATTCGCCGGTGGACCGGACACTTGCGGGACAAAGTCCACACCACTATTATTTGCCGGTGGACCGGTCTCACATAGGGTAATAACCCTAACCACTATTCCTAACCGGTGGATCGGTTGGACCCGGCTCAATAATCTTTCGCTTTAAGTGATTAATATCTTAAATATTTTATTCAAAGATTTCACCCTGGTCATGCATGAATCAACACACATCACAAATCACAATTACCCTTTAATCACCAAATATACTTGATACGACAAAACCCTAAGCAGTTGCACCAAACCCTAATTATCCACACGAACCCTAGCTCGGTTTCCTACGTACCCATATAATTTTCCACGCACTATTTTCCCTTCAAATGTTTGATCACTCAAAACAACACTTACATTATTTTCCTCAAATCCCAAATCAGCGTTCCATACATAAACTTCACTCTCATACAAACTTTACACCTCCCATGCAATTATTAACTTCCATACAAACCCTAATACCACCATACCACCATTAACCATTATGCAAAACCCAAAATCTCATCATACAAAACCCTAGATTCAAACCATATACAACCCAAAGATTCATTCACACAAATCCCTAAATTCAATCCATACCAACACAAAGATTCAAATCATATAAAACCCAAAGATTTTTCCACATAATACAATTGATTAGATTCTCCCCTTTCATAACCACAAATTATATTCTCCCATACAAGACTATAAGTTAGATTCTCCCACATAAAACCATAAATTAGAATCTCCCATACAAGACTATAAGTTAGATTCTCCCACATACAATCACAAATTAGAATCTCCCAAGCAAAACCATAAATTAGGTTCTCCCAAATAACGTCTTAAATTAGATTCTCCCAAATAACGTCTTAAATTAGATTCTCCCAAACAAACAATAATTCGATTCTCCCATATAACATCATAAATTACATTCTTCCAAATAAGACCATGCATTAGATTATTCCTTATAAATTCATAAAATTAGGTCAACTCACTTCCCTTAGTCAAATTCTTTCCCCATCCTCCTTTTTCATCCTTTCTCCCACATAAAATCATATCAACATCCTCACATGCATGTCTTACAAGGTCATACACAAATAATACACATGCCATACGAAAACATACTTCAACTCCACGTCATATCATCCACGTTATATCACATACAGAATGATCATAATAATACATAGGATACATAGCATGCGAAACACATAATGCCCATAAGCACATAAAAGGCCTTAGCACCCCTTACCTGAAACGACACCGGTCTTGGAGCACGTTTCTACGCCTCCTTAAGGCTTTGACCAATTAATAACATACTAATAAAATAACCTTAACAAAATTCTAACTTTGCTAAAGACATAAAAATAATAGAGATATTATAAACCTTGATAATATAGGGTCAAAGATTTTACCCTAATGATAATAATGATACTAATATAATAATATCAAGGATAATAAAACTAATATCAATGAGAATATAAATAATAACAATAATAACAATAATACTAATAATAATAATAATAATAATAATATGCTTTAAAATAACTAAAGACTTACCATTTATTTAATATTAATAATAAAATTAATAACATATATAATAATATTAAAATAATAAAGATAATGATAATATTATTATCAATGGTTATAAGAACAGTAGAAATAATAATACTCAAATAAATAAGTGCAAATGTTAATACAAAGTTAGGGCCTAAGATTTTTCAGAATAAATAATAAAACGTTAATAATACTTATTCTAATAATTATAATATTAATAATAATAATAAGAAGAAGAATGATAATAATCCCATAATAATTCAATTAATAACTTAAACTTCGAAACTAACAATAAAATTATTTTATTATCACTCTCCACCCTGCAAGTACAATTCAGCATAAAATTTCTCATCAAATAATAATAAAACATATTAAGAATATAAATATTAAGAATAATAATAATGGTAATTATATGCAAATAATTGAAATAAATTAAATCAAGGCTTATAATAATATGGAAAATGGTTGAGAGGGTCTAGGGTTCAACCTTAAGCTGGTGGGGATAGGTGGCACCGGCGGTGGTTCACAGCGGCGGCGGCGGTGGCCGAAAAATTAGAAGAAAAGAGGGAAAGATGGATGTTGGAAAAAAGATAGGGAGAATTGAGGTGATATAAGAGGTGTTTATTGTTGCCCAAGAGGAGAGGGACAAAATGATGGTGGTGGTGCAGCCAAAGGTGGCGGCGCACGGCGGTGGAAGGCGGTTTAAGGCTTCGGGTTCAAAATTCCGGCGAAACGAGCATCCAACTTTACATAATTATTGAGGCTCATACAAGAAGAATCGAGAGGTGAAAATGGTTTAGTTAATTAGATGAACTTTCAGGGAAGAGAATGGAATGTTTCGGTGGCGCTGAGGTTGGCTAACGGCGGCGGAAGAGGCGTCTGAAGTCGCGGTGGCCGTCACTTGAGCTGAGGGTTTCGGGGAAGAACCAACTCCAAAAACTCATACAATCTAGCTATTTATAGATTGTAGATGGTATAATAGGATTTTGGGGGTCGGCAGGAAGTTATGGGTTGTAAGAATTTGGGCAGCCGGCGGCGGAAAACGGTCGACCAACGTTTGGTTTGCTTCGACGGTTCACGAGGTTGGGGAGAAGAAACGGGCGAGACATAACGTCGAATAATTATTCCAATTTATTCCTGGAGTTAAGAGGAAGGCAATGAGACAAGAAACGGCCGGTATTATTCATCGTAACCGGAGATGCCATTGACGGAGTCGAAGGTGCAGCAGCATCGACGGAGGAGGAAGGAGGAAGAAGGAAGAAGGAAGGGAGGCAGACCGGTCGGCCAGGGAAAAGAAAAGAAAAAGGGAGAACCGGGCGGTCGGGCTCGGGTCGAAGGGGTCATTAAATGAAACGGTGAGTTTCGGTGGTAAAGAAGGCAAAACGCGGCGCGGCACAGGGCGGAAGGAGGACGCGCGGGCGCGGGCTGGGCCGAGGGAAAGAAAGAAGGGGAAAAAGATTGGGCCGCGGGAGAGGGCAGCCCAACCAGGGAAAAAGAAGAGGAAAAAGAAAAAGAAGAAAAAGAAAGAAAAAGAAAAGGAAAAAGGAAGAAAGAAAAAGAAAAAGGGAAAAAGGAAAGGAGAAAAATAATTAGGTTAGGGTCAATTAAATTAATCTGAATATTTAGAATATTTTAAAAATATAATATTTAAATAAAATAATATTTAAATCCCTTTTTAGGCTAAATTAGGATATTTAAAATATTTTCCATAAATTCCATTTTATTTAGCAAAACACCCTAATTTTCTTCCATTAATTTTTTTATAAAATTAACATTAATTTGAAACTATTTTCTCCTCATTATTTTATATAAAATAATTTATTTAGTTAATTTCTAAAATAAAATCCTTAATTAGCTAAAATACCCAATTTCTCTTAATTAACATACTTATAAATTTATTCTTGATTTTTCCTAATTAATTTCCTTTTATTTTAATTAAAATAATTTATTTAATTAATCTTTATGACAAAACCTCATTTAAATATAATATTTAGAATTAGAAATTTTCGGGGCATTTCACTTGCCTCGGAGTATCCACCCCGGTTACCCTAGAGTATTCGTGAGTAGACTCTCTTGCGATGATGTCAGGGATTAGATGATATATTGTGATGAGTGAACTTTCAGAGTTATAGTTTTTAGTCGGGCTCGACGAGGCTACCGGGGGATTTAGTTTTAGGGATATGAGTTTTTGTTTTTTAGGTATTTGGGTTGTAGCAACATTTTGATGCATATAGTGCTGCTATTGCTTAAATCCTGTAGTATGTATATCTTTTGTAATTTGAACTATTGTACAATGTTTTGCTATGTATGTATGTATATATACATATATATATGAACTCTTTCTAAGTATGAGCAGTTTCATTGATCAACATTAATATCTTTTTGGAAACATGTTAGCATGATTCATATATATATATATAGAATAACATGATACATTTGAGATTAATTATTTCTAAGCATGAGCAATTTGCGAATTAATAAACTTATAATTCAATTGATTTTTAATAATTACTTTCGCGTGGGATATATCTAGATTCAGAAAATATGGATCGAAAATGGTTGTCTGCAAATCGTCTGTCTAGAGAATATTACAACGGAGTGGAGTTTTTCATCAAGTTTACAGTTGAACATGCTCGGGACTCTAGTAGAATAGTCTGTCCTTGTTTGAAGTGTGCTTATATTCAGCATGTCAACGCTAATGATTTGAGAGATCATTTGTTTGTGTATGGAATTGATACAAGTTACACTTGTTGGATATGGCATGGGGAAACAGAGTCTAAATATGATAATGACGATGTTAGGAGGGATAGTAGTGGATCGTCATTTGATAACTATGAGGGACATTCATTAGAGGAGATGACTTAAAAGGTTGAGAAAATTGTTCAGGATTGTCCAAAAATGTTTGAGAAGTTATTGAATGACTTGGAGAAACCTTTGTACGATAATTGTAAGACTTTTACGTGATTATCCGATACTTTAAGGTTGTACAAATTAATAGCATGTAACAGATGGAGTGATAAGAGTTTCACAGAATTATTATCACTTGTGAAGGATATGCTTCCTAATGACAACTTTCTACCCTATCGTACCTATGAAGCGAAGAAGATTCTATCCTCTATAGGCATGAGTTATGAGAAGATATATGCATGCCCTAATGATTGTATTTTATATCGCAATGACAATGCATCTTTGGATAGTTGTGCTAATCTTGAATGCAAAGCACCACGATACAAGAAGAACAAGGTGCTCGCTAAGGTGTTATGGTATTTTCCTATAATACCAAGATTAAGGCGGATGTTTAATGATGTTGAAGATGCCAAGAACCTAAGATGGCATCCTGATGAGAGGATAGATGACAGCTTCTTAGACATCCATCTGACTCTCCACGATAGATGACGATTGATGGCTTGTTTCCTGAATTCGGTAAAGAAGCAAGAAATTTGCGCCTTGCACTTTCTACGGATGGAATGAATCTGCACAATCAAGGCACCTACAGTTTATGGCTGGTGATTTTGGTTATATACAATCTACCTCTGTGGCTCTATATGAAACACAAGTATATGATGTTATCTTTACTCATTTCGGGGCCAAACCAACCTGGGAATGATATTGATGTTTATTTGGCACCTTTGATTGATGATGTGAAGTTCTTATAGGATATGGGCATTGAAGTATTTGATGCATATAGTGAAGAAAATTTCACTTTGAGAACAATGTTATGTACTATAAATGATTTTCCGGCATATGGCCACTTGTCAGGTTATAGTGTGAAAGGCCATTATGCATGTACGATATGTGAGGGGGAAAAAGAAGGAAAAGAAGGCAATGAGGGTAATAATATTGTAATATATGATATGTGTGTTGGGTTTTTTAAATGCATTTTTCAACCTTCATGATAGGATATTTATTGTATCGATAATATAATGGTACATTATGCTCAATACATAACATTCTAACATAATTTGGTTATTGATTTTTTGTAGAGATATGGCCAACAAAAATATTGATAGGGACAACAATGATGAAGAAGGGAAAAGATGACCTACGATTATGAGAATCATCACAGATATGAGGAATAAAGGAGAACTAGTCGAGCTGGGATGGAATACTTACAGTCTTCCCATTAGCCCTTATGGAAACATGTTCTTGACTTACATTTCACTTGTGACTCGTAACCGTGTTCCTATCTCCTATAATAATTGGAAGCAGGTTTTTGTATATTTGGTAGGAAATCACGGTAAATATACTATTTTATGTAATCATTTTTGTATGTCAAATGTTATTAATTTTAATACATTAATATCAGTATACATTTATATGTATTATTTTGCATAGAGTGTTTAATGTGCTAGAGAGTAGGAAGAAATGACTTCTTAGACATTGTGGGGAGTGTCTAAGAAATTTTAGGTCATATTTAGCTTGTAGGAAAATGTACAGAAAGAGGGATGGTTCTCTATGGCAGAATCTACCCAAACGATACGGTTTCACTGATGAAGAAAATTGGAACCAATTTATTGCATATCATCTTACGGGTGATTTTAAGGTATTTGTTAGATAATAATTAAACTTTTTGTATCGATCCTAGTATTGTGCATAATATTAAAATAACCATGTCACTATGTTTTGTCTTGTCACATAGGAAAAAAGTGCCAAAAATAAAGACATTGCGAAGTAGAATAAATATCGGCATAATATGGCTCGCAAAGGGTATGCAGGCCTTGAAGAGGAGTTGGTATGCATTTTGTGATTCATCTATTTACATATATTGACGAATTTTATAATATTGGTACATTATAATAATATTTTTTGATTTATAGCTCCTAGCTCAAGACTTAGACCCATGTACCTCGTCCATCAATATTGGTACATTATGGAAGAAGACTAGAGTAACAAGAGATGGATATATTAATGAAGATATAGATGTTGTAGCTGAAAAAATTGTAAGTTTATAGATACCTATAACCCTGCATAGTTTTCTTTTAGAAAACTATTATATTATGCTTATTCCTATAAGCTAAATTTACATATATTATATACATTACAGGACGAACTTCAAGCGTCAGATGGTGAGGAGGGGATCGACCAATATAACATTGTGTCACAGGCTACAGGAATTGTAGAATACTCTAGAAGGCACAGGGGTCTTGGATTAGGTGTTACGAGAACGAGCGTATGTGGTCGATCTCGTGGTTCTCGTAGCACTAATGAGCAAGTCATCATCCTCACCCAGAAATTGAACGTGGCATTTGAACGAATGGAAATAATGGAGCAAGAGTTGTCATTTATTAAATCTCAATGGTATAAGCCATCCGATTCAGTCAACCATGATCAGCTTCACACACCTAATGTAAATAGCATCAGAGACAGTTGTGAAGCCGATGCACGTATTTCTTCTCTTCCCGAGGTAAGCATTACAAACTATGAATTGTTAATAAATGTATTCGGTGTCATAAATAATTAATAATGTGTAATATTTCGTTTAGGGTTTGCATAAATGTGACTTGTTAGCGAATGACCTTTCAACTCTTTTGGCGAAAGGAAGGGTCCACATCAGTCATAGTACCCAAACGCAAACTATCAATAGGTACAACTTAGCCCTAAATACAAGGTCGGTGAGCATTGACACTCCAATCATTGGCAGTGCGCCCTTGCCTTGTTATAAAGAGGGCAATGAGACAACCACGGTGCTAGAAGCTCATGGAAGCTTCGTGTCTTGGCCTGCGGATTAGATACATCTCACTACTGAAGAGGAATTGACATTCGACATCTTCATTAGATCTTGTTTAGTAGTTACACTATTTATACCTTTTTCATATATATATTCTCAATACATATTTTGTTTATTATTATCAATTAAGGAATCAAAGAAGAAGACTACTCCTGCTAGTAAAACCAAGAGAGGTACTAGTAAAATGAGCAATACAGAAGAGGGCACTGCTAAAGGAAAGAGAGATAAATCTGAAAAATCAGTTGCCCCATAAAAGATTCCTTCTTCAGAAATAAGACAACCTCCACCGGCATTAGCTTTATTGTATTTCTATGCCCAAAACTATCTCAGGGACAATTATATTTTCATTGATTGTCATCCTGAGTATGTTGGGAGGGGCGATGCTACTTACATGGTATCAATAGTTGACATAATCGACATTTATAATCAGGAATGGATGTCAGCCACGAGTGTCGCCGTTTATGTCACATAAGTATTATTTCATATTTGCGATTTTAGTATTCTTGTACAATTGGAATTTTTATGACCTCTTATATGAGTTATTAGTTATTAACAAATATGCATTGTTATTGTCGTCTATAAGTTGGTAGCTAGTTGCGCTGCGATGGAGGGAATGTTGTCCTCTATTGTGTTTGTGTGCCTATACAACATAGCTAATGGTAGTACAATAATAGAGGGTAGGCACATAAACTATTTAGCGGATCGCATTTTGATTGAGGGACAAAACAAGCTCTATCTCATTCCTCACCTCGCACATGAACATTAGGTTTTGTATGCCGTCCAACCTGATCTTAATAAAGTCTATGTGTTTGATTCCCTTCGAACCTTTGATGTGCCTTTTGAAGTCGCTCATTATGGTGGGAAGGAATTTATCATCATGTTAGTATACTTTTCACTTTTTACTTCATTAGATTATTTATACATATATTCTACTTTCATTATTTGAGGTATATATACTTACAATATTGTGTATCCAACTCTATTTATTAGGGAATGGTGTCCCAGACCCAAAGAATCTTCAATAGGAGCCTATCATGGTAAGTAGGAAGACAACTATTTTGTATTTTATTTTAATTCAAATTAATATCTAATAGTTAGAGAGCTAACTGAATTCATTTGACAGTGTCCACAATAGCAAAATGGCAATGATTGTGGATACTATGTATGTAGAGTAATGGATCTTATAGTCCAGAATAGATTGGTCAACATAGATCTGAGCCATGTATGTTTGCTTTTCCATATTTTTCTATTAATGAATCATGACATATATATTTTTTACCTAATAGCTAACTGTATATTAATTGAAACTTGGACGTTGTAGTTTTTCACCGATGACTATGCACGAGGCCAGCAATACAATGTTGATGAAATTGATGAAGTTAGAGACCAATGGTCCAAGTACGTGCACTCATTCATTCAGTATTAGGTAGAGATATATATATTCTACATGCATTTTCAGGTTTGTATTTTGTCTACATATTTCGGTCTTCTACCCTAGATCTCTAAAATTTTTTCTTTGGGGTGTAGAGCTACCAAGTTGTGGTATGCCTATTAATTTTGATTCATAAGTATGGCCAGTGTATTGAGACATGCATACCAATTAGAGATTGATTAAAATTATGGTGTGATTGCAGATTTAGTATGATTTGATGTTATTTTACATTGCAGATTTGGTAATTATTTGAACATACAATTGTGTATGTGGGCATGAACAAAACAGAAAAATCATTTAAAAAAACCTATAGTTTTAAGAATGGTTCTTATAAAGAACTCTATAGTTTTAAGAACGGTTCTTATAAAGAACCATTAGTAAAACCACGTATTTAATCTCAAATGTATGCTCATTTAATATGTATTAGGGTTTAATAAATACATACTCAGTCCCTAAAACCCTAATTGGATTATAGACATTTAATAACGGTTCCTATGCAAACCGTTATTAAAACTTGGGTTTTAATAATGGTTTTTATAAAGAACCATTATTAAAACATATGTTTTAATAACGGTTTGACAAAGAACCGTTATTAAAACTGTGCATTTAATCCCTATTTTATGCTAATTTAATACGTGTTAGGGTTTAATAAATGCATTAATCAATGACTAAAACCCTAATTCAATCATATTTTAACAACGGTTTTTGTTAAAACCGTTCTTAAAATATGGTTTCCACGACGGTTTTTACTTAAAAATCGTTATTGAAACCTTTTTTTAACAACGATTTTACTAAAGAACTGTTATTAAAACATTGTTTTTAACAACGGTTTTTACTTGAAAACCGTTATTAAATATGAAGTTTACGCACATATTCGCGGGTTTTTGTATAATTTTTTTATGATGGTTATGAATCGTTATTAAAGATTTAATAACATGCGGTTCAATAACGATTGAAAACTGTTATTAAAATGGTAAAATAACAGTTATTAAAACCCCTTCTCGGGGTAGTGATGCTAGCCCCTCTAATGCACACACTTGGCTAGTTGACACACCTCCTTAATTAGCATCACTGTGATACACCTCAGTAACACTTTAGTGGTGGCCTTAGATATTATAGAAATAAAGTAAAAGGACTAGGCTATGTAGTTCCATCATCCAAGAAGAAGAAGTGAAGTCAATGGAAGACATACCGGTCAAGAAGGCTAGGAGTAGTAGACAACTATAGTCTTAGAGCCCTCCTAGGTAGAACGGAAGGGAAAGACATTTGAGTCAAAGAAGAAAATTATGATGGCCTTGAAATTAACATGGATAAAGTAGAAATGATTGATCATAATAGATGAAGAAGAATATTAATGACATGATGGTTGGTAGATTAATAGATTAAGGAAAGCTATATCAACAAAATGATTGATCAAAGGGTGCAAGAAACTTTGAAAGCTATGAAAGAAAAGAAAGGTGACAATAATAGTTACAACCAATAGACGCCAATTTCAAGAGATATTTTTGAATTACCTACATAAAGAATCAAAATACCTATTTTCAAATCATTCAATGGTTTTTCAAATAGAAAGGACCATATGAGTGTGTTTAGGAATATAATGCTACTAGTTGGGGCTCGAGAAGAGACACTATGCGCGGTATTTCCAAGAACCTTGAAACGATAAGCATTAAGGTGGTTTAGAAAGCTCAAGGTTGAGTCAATAAGCTATTTTTTCTAGCTTTCGGGGACTTTTTTTAAGAATTTTATGCATTCTAGCAACCTTAAAAAGATTACTCAATGCAAATGGGATTCTCCTAGAGGTTGGCAAAATTTGTTCAATCATTTTAAACTAAATTTACAAGGAGGTTAGACAAATTGATGAGTTAGATAATGGCATCATCAGATCTTTCTTATGTAGGGGATTGGTTGGTATAGAAATAGTTGAGAACTTATATTTAGCTACGCACAAATTCTATACTTCTTTGATAAAGAATGTGTAGGAGATAATATATATATGTTAAGGAAGTGACTAAGGCGATATGGTCAGTGGCCAAAAAAGTAGAGATACACTTCATGCCTATACAAAGGTCGTATAAGGAGATATACAGGATAAAGGAGATATGTAGGCTAGAAGTATATCATGTGAGTTTAAGGTTGATGGTTCCCATAGCTTCCCAATGACCCTCAATGTAGGATTTGACAAATACACTCACATAGTGGCCATCCTAGAACATATATACAATGTGAAAAATGAAAAGCACACATTTCCAAGGCTATTTCCCATTTGATCTAACATGAAGCAAACTAACTTGAATAATTGGTGTGCCTACCATGAAGAGTATGACCATATTACTGATGATTGTTGGTCATTAAAGGATGTATTTGAATATCTACTTCATAAGGGTCATCCAAGGCATCACATGTACACATCCTTTAGAAAATAAGATCTAGGGGCAAACCATTAATTCCCCTTACCACCTCAAGCTAAGGAAACTCAGAAAATTATACATACTATTGTGGAAGGAGATCCCTTGATGGGAGAAAGTGTAACACAACCAAAAATCATCATTAAGTAATTTCATTTTAATGTAGAATTATACACCATGAAATGGGGTGTTACCACCATAATTGGTATATTTCTGGCCCCAGGCCATCCTCATAACAATTATAAGGCTTAGTAGAAACAGGTATAACCATGATAAACATAACAAGGATAGCATTTTAGAACATAATAAGGGTTAAATATTATTATTAAGAAAATACAGAAATACAGAACATCATTAAATTGGAACAATCATTAAACTAGAAAACTAAAAAGGTAAATATCCAAATAACACTCTCTCCAGGCCTCAACCCTAGGTTACTACAACATTACTCTGCCTCGATCATGTCATCATAAGCAACAAAGTCATCTAAGGCATCCTTAGTCACCTACATAGACTTAAGAGGGGCCATTGCTCATGGGAATGAGCAACACCCATAAAAGGGTGATCGGTACATTGCGTATTAAGTAAGGTAATAATATAAGAAAAAACGAATATAGTAGTTCATAATATTATAGCAAGACATAAAGGCACATGAGCAAGTTATAGTAGTTTATTCATTATAGTTTTAATTAATGCCATTAGTATAGTAATTAGTCATCTCTTAAATTATATACACCTAGTTTTGAGGACCCCACTATTCTTACCAGTAGGCCGGTAAATATAATACAACCCAGGACAACACGCTCCTAGCCACTATTCTCAACAGTGGATGGGTAAATATAATACAACATAGGGAAGCATGCTCCTGGCCACTATTCTCACCAATGGACCTGTACATATAATACAACCTAAAGCAGCACATTGTTGGCTACTATTTTCACTGACGGGCTGGTATATAAATATAAGGTATAACTGGTCCCGACACATAGGGTATTCCACTATAAGTAATTAGTGTCTTTCTATAGATTATTATAATCTAATGGTTTCATTTCTTGAGCTTGGAACCCACACTATTCTCATTGGTGGATCGGTAAATATGATACAAACCCAAGGTAATACACTCCTAGCTACGATTCATGCTAGTGGACCAATATATATATATATGATACAACTCAAGGCAATGTGCTCCTGGCCACTATTCTCACCAATCAACTAGTATATATAATACAACCAAGGACAACACACTCATAGCTACTATTGTTACTGGTGGACTAGTATATAAATATAAGTTACAACTGAGCCAACTCAAGCGATCTTCCACTTTAAGTGATTCTTATTCATGTTTTATTTATTTAGATATCACATATAACCATGCGTAACCCAAGGATGAATCTTAGCCTACTATCATCTTGAGCCAACCTTAGCCCCTTAGAAACCCTAATTTCTTAATTCCAAGATATCCCCACCCCCTAATGATCCTTTGAGTTCCCAAATTATCGAACAACCCCACCTTGTCATTTGGAACCCCATTCATGCATAGGTCATAGCCCATTTCTCCCATTCCTTATATATGATACAACTGGCCCTTAGGGTTACCCCTCGAAACCCTAGTTTGGCCTAGATGGGTCTAACCCCTTCTATACTACTTATTTAGCCCTAAACTTCCACAACCAAGCATATACTACCATGATAATCCATCCCCTAAAGTTTTATAACCTAACTCATTCATTTTGCACATGTGATAAAACCTCCTTAATTAACTCATCTTGAAACATTAATTTCCCTTTATTAGTTATATCTACTCCTATTTATCCCCCCAAACCATCAGACTTAACACACAATCCCCACAAAGTATATTTGACATTATAGTTCTAGGCACAAACCAACTCCCCCATCTGCTACATGCAATAAATACCTACCATTAGGGTTTTGTATCACCAAAACTTTAATTTAACCCACTTAGTACTCTACTGAAATACCCCAAAAATCCTAATTTAGGAATTATGGCAAATAATAATTTATTAGAGAAAAATTAAGAAAATATGTGAATTTATTAAATAAAGGGGAAATTTATTAAGGAAAAATAAGGAGAAAATAATAAATAAGTTATTAGAAAATTTTGGACATTTTACTAATTAAAATGGAAGTTAAGGACAATTTATCCAAAATAGCCTAACTAATTTAAAAATGGATTTAATTATTATAATTAAAATAATTATTATTAAAATTAAATATATAAATTAATTATATAAATAAATAAATACCAAAACCTCCAACCCAACCATTTTATCATTTCTCCATTTTTTTCCTTTTTCCTTTTCTTCTTTCTTTTCTCTTTTTTTTCCTTCCTCCTCCTTAACTTTTTTTCTTTTTCTTTCTTTCTTCCCCCCCGGACTGGGTCGGCCTGCGCAGCCCACACCCCCTCCCCGCCTCTCCTTCCTTCTTCTCGCCCGCGGCCCAGCGAGCCAGCCGCCCGTGCACCCAAACGCAGCGTTTCGACTCTCCTCCCGCTGAGACGCTACGTCCGATCGCTGAAGATAGCCGTTGCCAAACGGGCAACGCGACGCGGCGCTCTGTCCCCCATACCGTTGAAACGCCGCGTTTAGTTTTAAAAAAACCTTATAAATGCCGAACCGGTCGGTCCCCCCCTTCTTTTTCTTTTTCCCCTGGACCGCCGGTCCTCCTCCTTTCCCCTTCCTTCTTCTTCCCCCGCACAGCCGCCGACCTGCAGCTCGAATTTTGCCGGCGGCCACCAGCCCAGTACCGGCTATATTTCCCTGCCTCTCTCCTTGTCGTTTTCTTTCTCTTTTTGACCCCGACCAAGTCCATCTCTCCCTTTCCCGCGTGCCCACCTTTTTCCCTTTTCCTCTCCCCTTCCCCGACCCAGACTGCCATGGTAGGACCTGCACCACCTGCCACCGGCCGGCCACCTGCACACCTGCCTCGCACGCCTCCTTCTCCCCTTGTCGTCTTCCCCTTCCAATTGCCTATAAATACCCCCATTGGCAGCCCCAATCAGCTCCCTTTTTGTTTTTTTTTGCCCCAAAACCCTACCTCTCCGCCGCCTCAAAAAGACGGGCTTTTCGCCGTCACCGAAGACAGCCGCCGCCACCTCTGGCCACCGTTACCATCCCTGCACCTCCCTCGACAAAACCAAGCCACCACCACCCTCCGCCTTTCCCTGCACGTGCCGCCCTCACCGTGCAAAGTTCCTATCCCGAAAACCACCACTCCCAGCCTTCACCGCCCTTGCGCCGCCTCCCACCGCCATCCCAGCCGCCACTAGAGCCTCTTTCACCCTCCAAAATGCCCAGCAGACCTCCCTCTACCTTTCCCTGCCTTCAAATTCCCCTGCCTCCCTCTCCTCCTTCCTCCCTCATCTTCCCCCTCTCTCCACCACCCTCGGTCGCCGCCGCGAGCCGCCGCCCCTTGCCACGCCACCACCCTCACTCCACTCCCCTCCACCTGCTACTTCTCCCCCACCTCAAACTTCTCTTTTCCTCCTGCCATCCAGCCCCCACCTTGATCTTTTCCCTTCCCTTCCTCCTCCACCGCCACCACCGTCGCCGCCACGCGCTGCCGCCGGACCACCACCGACCCTAGGTGGTTCTCCACTCATCCGAACCCTAATACCCCTTTTATATAATTGCTACTATTTTCTACTAATATTGATACTAATATACTTATTATTATTATTATTATTATTATTATTATTATCATTATTGTTATTACTTTTATTATTACTATAATTATTATTATGATTATTATTATTATTGTCATTATTACCATTATTATTGTCTCTATTATTAATGTCTTATTTTCTTACTAATACTAACATCCCTTTTAAACCCTAACTTGTATTATACTTAACTTTGGTCCTATTCTTATAATTATTAGTATTAACATTTTTATTATAATTATCTCTATTATCCTTACTATGGTTATTATTATTACTGCTTAACCTTACTTGGTTGTATTATTGTTATAACCATTACTACTAGGAGTATTATTATTATTATCGTTATTATTAGTATTATTACTATTATCATTATCACCCTTAAGAATAGTTTACTTGTAATATTGTGACCTTATAATATTATTATTTCAAACCTAACACCATTGTTGGACTTAATCTTAAAAACGCTAGAGTTCTATTATTTGAAACATAAGTATCATTATTAGTATTCTTATTATTCTTATTATTATTATTATTATTATTATTATTATTATTATTATTATTATCACTATTTTACTATGACTAGTGAACACTAGTATTATAAGAATGGAACTAATGGGCTCAATAAAATAAGGGTAACAATAAGTATCATAAATAACTATATTTTGACTACTAATATTTAGTATACTAATTCTAAGGTAAAAACCCTAGCTTTTGTATAAAACCCTTTTTAGTAATAAAAACCCTAACCTTAAACTAGAATGAGGATTGATAGTAATTATAAGGGAAACTAATACTTAGCATTTTCCCTTTTTATAGGTAACCCCGACCAAAGCCATAAGGAGTTAGAGGAGCGTGCTCCAAGCCCGGCGTCGCCTTAGGTAAGGACGAAGCTAATGGCCTTGTGCTATGTGTGACATGGATGTGTTGAATGTTATGTATGTCATGCTATGCCATGTATTATATGATTTGTGTATAACTTGTCTTATGTGTAGCGCAGCTTGGAGATTGAGGTATGTTGTATGTGCTTCCGTGACATGAGCATGACATTTATATGTATTATGTTTATGATGTAATATGTTATGGCCCACTAGGACATGCATGTTAAGATAAATGGTAATATGAGTTGGGAACCATCATGGGAGTCTTGAAGTTTGTATAGTGGGATTAGGGTTTGTATGGTGGCATAAACGTTCGTATGGTGGTACTAATGATTGCATAGTGGTATTAATGGCTTATGGTGGTATTCGGGTTTGTATGGTGGTATTTGTGATTTTATGGAGGTATTAATGTTGTATGGTGGTATTAGGGTTTGTATGGTGGTATTAGTGATTTTATGGTATTAATGTTCGTATGGTGGTATTAATGATTGCATAGTGGTATTAGGGTTGCATGGTGGTGTTATGGTTTGTATGGTGGTATTAAGGATTTCATAGTGGTATTGATGGCTTATGGTGGTATTAGGGTTTGTATGGTGGTAATTGTGATTTTATGGAGGTATTAATGTTGTATGGTGGTATTTGTGATTTTTATGGGGGTATTAATGTTGTATGGTGGTATTAGGGTTTGCATGGTGGTATTAGGGTTCGTATGGGGGTATTGATGATTGCATAGTGGTATTAATGGCTTATGGTGGTATTAGGGTTTGTATGGTGGTATAAACGTTCGTATGGTGGTATTAATGGCTTATGGTGGTATTAGGGTTTGCATGGTGGTGTTATGGTTTGTATGGTGGTATTAATGACTGCATAGTGGTATTAATGGCTTATGGTGGTATTAGGGTTTTCTTGGTGGTGTTATGGTTTGCATGGTGGTATTAATGTTAGTATAGTGGCCTTAGGGTTGCGTGGTGGAGTTAGGGTTTTGCATGGGAGTTAACGATTGTACGGGATTAGGGTTTGGAGTGATTAACTCTGGGGTGTTGTGATTAAATAGGGTTGGAGTAACTAATCGTGATTATTGAGGACAATTAAGGTTTGGGATGGCTAAGTATGGTGGTTATGGTAAAATAGGGATAAGAGTGGCTAACCACGGTTGGTGTGGACAACTAGGGTTGGTTATGGCTGCTTAGAGTTGTTCGGTGTTATCATGTGTATCTATTGATTGAAGGGTAGTTATGTATGTGGGATTTTATTAGTTGTGATGAGTACAGTATAAAGAGAATGATTTATGCATGTCAGGGGTGTGGTGCGATTCAATAAGACACGAATAAGACATTAATTACGTAAATCGAAAGACTGATGAGCCCGACCCAGTCTGGTCCACCGGTTAGAATAGTGGCCAGAGGCGTTTTGCCCTGGGTGTTTATTTTCGGTCCACTGGCTATAATAGTGGTCAGAGGCGTTCTGCCCTGAGTGTTTATTCTGGTCCACCGGCTATAGTAGTGGGAGAATCGGGCTCGACAGACCCAAACGAATAAGTTAATCCACCGGGAAAATACTAAGTACTTACAGTGAAACACCATATGAGTCGGGGCCAGTCCGGTCCACCGGTTAGAATAGTGGCCAGTGGCGATCTGCCCTGGGTGTTGATTCTGGTCCACCGGCTATAATAGTGGTCAGAGGCGTTCTGCCCTGTGTGTTTATTTCCGGTCCACCGGCTATAATAGTGGGGCTCCCGCGCTCACATGGATTAATGAAGAATTCTTTGAATGAATGTGAATGAAATAACCCATGGGAAAATACTAAGTACTTACAGCGGAACACCATGTAAGTCGGGGCCAGTCCGGTCCACCGGTTTGAATAGTGGCCAGTGGCGATCTGCCCTGAGTGTTGATTCCGGTCCACCGGCTATAATAGTGGTCAGAGGCGTTCTGCCCTGAGTGTTGATTTCCGGTCCACCGGCTATAATAGTGGGGCTCCCGCACTTACATGGATTATTAAAGAATATGTGTGAAATGGACATATTATTAACAAGGATAAAGAATAAGTCACCGGAAAGTACTCAAGCCTTATCTTGTGTGTTATCGCTTGTTGTCTATATGATCGTGCTATGTGCGCTATGTGGTATGATTGTATGCTTGGCCTTAGCGCACCAGCGCCCTTACTCAGTATTGGACCCGTACTGATACTACATTGATTGAATGGGTCCTGTGATGATCCACCAATGGTGGGGAGCAGACCTCCTATGCAGGTTTGATCGGTTACAAATTGTGGGGTGGAAGGCTTGGCTTAAGTGAGTAGGCGATCCGGATATTGGTCCCTTGGGATCTGTTTCATTTAGCTATATTTTGTACTACGCTTCTTGTTTTGAAACCGTACTCTTAAGTTGTAATCTTAACGATATTTTAACTGCTGTTGACTCGTGGTTTTCGTGAATGGTTTATGTTAACTATGGACCTATGTTTTGATGACTCTTACTTAACGATTGTTTAGTTTAGCCTTAGCACTTAGTATCAAAACGGTAGGAGTGAACCGGTCTGGTACTAAGTGTGGCGGTAATACCCCCAAGTTTATGGTTTTAATTCTTTCGCTTCCGCTAAAACCTTTGACTTGAACGAAATTTTTCAGGAGTGAAATTTGGGGGTGTTACATCTACCATCCCCTAGCATCCAAGGAATCCCCTATATGTTACTATATTATCCCAACAACACCATCATCTCCCCTTATAAGTCACCCCCCAACACAGTCCATATTAAGTTTGACTCATCCCATGCATGGTCAACCCCCTTATGCAATATTTGCCTTAAATACTCTTTTATAAGTAGCATACTTATTATTTAACATTTTCCATAGGATATTTGACTAACTCTTTACCTTAGGTTTCCTTATATGCCATTTTCCACAATATTAACCAAAATTCCCTAGGGTTTTGAAGACCCTACCCAAGTCATCATAGTTTAAAATACAAGAACTTCTCAACAACCCTCAAACATGTAGTACCAAATAATAGAATTATACATAAACATATGAACAACCACAATCAAGTCCACACATACTCTTAACTTAGATCCTTGCAAACTAGGCTGCATATATAACCCTAGGGCATGTAACATTTCATGTAGATATTCACTTTACACATAAAAAAATCACATAACACAAGGCCCTAGCTATGACTATATCCTTACCATAACAACTTCAGTCTTGAAGCAAGAAATCATACACCTCCTTTCCTATGGACATTGGAATAGTACCTAAAAATGGAAATACCCAACTTAGGCTATCTTATCCTTTTTTTCCTTTTTTTTTATTTTTTGTCCTTTCCTTAAACAAAATAATAGTGGTAATAATAATAATAATAACAATAATAATAATAATAATAATAAGTTTAATTAAATGGAGCTAAAAAGGGATGAAAGGAAAGTGGTGTGACTAAAATACGTAAGAGGATTAGAGGGTGGTGCAGCGGTGGTCATGGCAGCGGCATAAGGTGGAAGGTAGTATTTTGGTAGGAAAATAGTGGGGGTAAGTCCTTTAAGGTTTGAAGATGGTGTTATCACTAGGTAGGCTAGTGGGAGAGGAGGGGGTCATGGCGGCCATGACAACTAGTGGTGGTGCAGCCAAAAGGAAGTGAAGAGGAAAAAGGGAAATTTAAAGGGAAAGATGGTTGAGTGGGTTGGCTCCACAAGGTGGGCACCTATATAGGAGGTGGAGGTGTGGCGGCAGTGTAGAGAAGGGGGAATGGGCTGCTGGTAGTGGTGGTGCGAGGTGGTGCAAGGTGGCACAACCTGCCCAATTTGTACACTCAAGGAAAGGAGAGGAAAAGGAGAAAGATAGAGGTGAGAGGCTTTACAAGTGCTGGGAGATACAGGGAAGGGAGAGGGGAGGAGCTTGGGCGGCAACATGGCCTAGCTACGACGACGGTGGTAGCTAAAGGCAGGAGTTAAGGAAGGGTATAAGGTGAGGTCCATGAGGGAGAAAGAGAGGAGAGGCAGTGTTGAGGGGTGTTTATAGGTTGTGGGGAGGATAAGGGTAAGAGAGGAAGGGGACAAGGGTGGTTGATCGCTGGATGGCATAATGGTGGTAGGGAAGGATAACGTGTAAGCCATGTAGTGCAAGGGGTATTGGTGTCGTGTAGAGGGTGGGGGACTGTGTAGGGGCATGCTAGCATGCATGCCCTAAATGGTTGAAAAGGGAAAGGGGGTGGGAGGTTAGCTGGTGGTAGGTTGTGGGGGCGCAAAAATGGAAAGGGGGTTGTGTAGGTCTGTAGAGCAGGAGGTAAGGGACGAGGAGAGAAAGGGAGAAGGAGAAATAAGGGAGGGAGAAAAAAGGAAAAGAAGAAAAGAGAGTACGGCTTAGGTCATTGCTTGGGGGAAAAGAAAAAAGGGAGGGGGAGAGGAGAGTTGGGCCTGTTGTGGGAGAAAAGAAGAGAAGAGAAGGGGTGCTTAGGATGTTGTAGTGCAACCTATGAGGGGGAAGGAGAAACAATGAAGAAGCAGGAAGAAAAGAAAAGGAAAAGAAAAAGGAAGGAGAAAAGAAAAGAAAAAGGGGAAAGAAAGGGAAAGATGTGGTGGGATTTTTAGATTTTTAGGGAAGTAATAAAATAATTAAAAATTATTTTATTTACCTATAATTTATTTTGGGCTAAATAATTAAAATAAGGCCTCAAAATAGGACTAACTAATAAAGTGTAAATCTTATACTATTATTATTATTATTATATGTACTTATATTTTATTCCATTTATTACTTTATTTTTAGAAAAAAAAACTTTTGGGGTATTACATCACTACCTCCTTAAAGGAAGACTTTGTCCCCGAAGTTATAGGCCAAGGTTCGATAATAAAAGTAAAGGAATGGGGAGTAAGGTGGTCCTGGTGGCCAACCTTAGATGTGAAAACACACACTACTAGCTATTACCCCCTTAAAGGAAAAAGGGTTTTCCAATAATTGTTTTACCTTAAGCGAAGCATTTAGGATACTCCTCACGCATGTCCTTCTCTGCTTCCCAAGTGGATTCCTTCATCTCGTGGTGGCTTTAGAGAAACTTTACGAGTGTAACTACACTTGTTTAATTCTATCAGAGTTTGGTATTAAGGATCTGCATAAGCCTCTCCTCTTAGGTCAGAGAGTCATCAAGCTCAACTTCATCGGGCCAAATCATATGGGAAGGATTTGCAACGTACTTCCATAATTGTGAGACATGGAATGCATTGTGGACACGTGTTAACTCTTGCTAGAGTGTCCACTTGTAAGAAACCTCACCAATCCTATCCAAAATCTCGTAAGGTATGATATTACTCGGGCTCAGCTTACCTCTCTTGCCAAACCTCTGCACTTCTTTAGTGGGGGAGACTCTTAATAATACTTTGTTATCATGTTCAAAGTCACTACCATGGTGACTCTGATTGATGTAAGTATTCTACCGACTTTGAGTAGCTTTTATCCTATCTTGGATTATACGAACCTATCAAGTCATCTCCCCAATCAATTCAAGTCCCAGCACCATAATCTCACTGATATCACTATAGCACAAGGGTGTTCGGCATTTTTGCCCATACAACGTCTCGAAGATTGTTATCCCTATGTTGGCATGGTAGCTATTGTTTTATGAAAACTATACCCAGTGTAGATGATCCTCCCAAAAACCCTAAAAGTCCATAGCACAAGCCTGCAACATGTCCTCAAGTGTCTGAATGGTCCTTTCAATCTACTAGTCTCTGGCTAGATGGAAGGTAATACTCATCTTCAACTTTATTCCTAGAACCTCCTACAAATTCCCCTAAAAGGGTAAGAGAAACCTCGAGTCCCTGTCTGAGAAAATATCCACATGTACATCATGCCTGTTAGCCATGAATTTCATATAAGCATTAGCTAACTAGTCCATACTCTTGGTTGACTTCATTGGTACAAATATGACTCACTTAGTCAGCATGTCCACAATAGCCCACAAGGTGTCACACCTCCTATGATTCCTAGGCATCCCAGTTATGAAATCCATGGAGATATATTCCCATTTCCATCCCGACACTTCCAAAGGTTGGACCAACCTATGGGTCTGCGGTATTCAAACTTGAACTTTTAATGGGTCAAGCATTGAGACAAAAACTCAGCTACCTCCCTTTTCCTGCAGGGCTACTAGTAAACCCTCTTAAGGTCCTTGTATAACTTTTCAACTCCTAGGTGGACAGAGTAGGGCATGTGATGCCTTTCTTCAAAATTCATCACTTCAAGTCTAAGAAACCCTACGGTACACACCAACGACCCTTGTAGCAAATACTACCATTCTCATGTATCTAGAATCCTTCGACTCGACCTTCCCGTATCTTTTGCCATATCCTCTTAAGTTTAACATCACCAAACTGTCCAGCATGGACCTCCTCAAAAAATTTTGGAGTAATCCTTAAGTTGCTAATGCGAACCTAGAGATTGCCTTGCTAGATCAACTCTACTTCCATCTCACCGAACTCCCCTAGCAACCGGTTAGCTACCTTGCGAGAGTTTATAGAGTGCGAGGTCTTCTAGCTTAGGGAATCTATGACCATGTTGGCTTTACACTTTTTTGATATGTTATATTTTTGGATATGTCAATGGATGTATCATTTTCCTTTATTTACTTTAAGGAAATGGTTAGGTTGCATGGTATCTAAAAAACAATCATCTCTTATCAAGATACCAAGTTCCTTAGCTATTGCTGGAAGACCTTGCAGAGGCTACTCGGTGCCAAACTTCTTTTTAGCAGCGCCTACCATCCACAAGGGGTTGGCCAAAAAAAGGTTACCAACTACAGGATCACAATACTTTCAAGGAACATGGTCCACAAGTCCTTAAAATATTAGGATATCAAGTTGAGTCATGCTGAGTTCACTTACAATCACTCTCCAACATATGCCACCAAGAATTCCCCTTTTGATGAGTGTATGGTGTGAACCCCACCACCCCCATTTACCTCATTCCACTACCCATCTCCATATAAAAAAATTTTGAGGCAAAGCAATGAGCGAATGAATTCAAGAAGTTGTATAAATAAGTCAGGGCTCGAATTGAGAAGATCAATGACATAAACCAAAATAGATCCAACATGCATAGAAAAGAACAAGATTTCAAAGCAAGGGATATAGTGTGGTTTCATACTAAAAAATAAAGGTTTCCTTTATGAAGAAATAATAAACTCATGCATCAAAGTGATGGTCCTTTCAAAATTCTTGAAAAGATAGGCACCAATGCCTACTGATATGAACTTCCACCAGACATGGGAAATTTGTCCTCTATATTCAATGTAGGAGACTTACTATCTTACATCCATGACACATCTTTTGAATATGCAAAGGTCCCTTCTCAAGAGGGAGAGGATGATGTAGGAGCATCCCAGCATACCCAAACTAAAGATAATCTTCTTATTCATTTTCCAAAGTAGAGGAGTTCAAATTCTCATTTGGGTTAATAATTAATTATACTATTAAATAACCATGCAAGCCAAGCAACCTACACCACCTCGTGTGTGCATGACTCACTTCCACCTGATGTATGGCTCACCCAAACACTCATAACATATGGCTTAAATATGGCTCCCAAAATGGCTCCATATTTTCGCACATCTCCATCATTTCTTCACCACTTCCACAAGCCACCACTTTAGCCAACTTTCACCTACTAGTTTTCCAAAAATTGTGCAGGATTTGTGGAATTTGGGAAGACCAGTATGATATTATTAGGAGCCCCCAAACATGGCTTAAATTTAGGGACAAGCAACTAGCTTCTTGATAGTAGCATCCAGAATGACAACCGATTAGATTAGCTAGTGGTTTTACCTTATTTAGCCTAACTTAGGTAAAGTTAGTTGTTTAACTTTCCTAAAGTGTAATATATATATCTAAATCCTTGTCATAGGGTGTAATATTTATCAAGAGATGATGGGGGTTGTGCTCCATTTCGACACACAATTAGCTAGTTGATTGGTGTTTAAGAGGATTATCTAATCTAAGTAGTCTCAACCATGATGGAGGTTGTACTAACTAAACTGTATGGTTAGAACTTGTAACTTGTTTGATGACCACCCCCTTATTAAGTTAAAAGAGTATTAAGGTCTGCAAGGAGAGGCACATATCTTTGGCTGAAAAAATCCCCCCGTGTATTCAACTTCATCTATGTGAAGGAAGATTTGAGTTTTACAAAATCTTACAACATTTATGCTAAAGGTGGTAATCAAAGTTGGTTGATGAAATTCCGTCAATTTGTAGTTCTCAAATTCAATCCCATTTGTCCATATTTATCCTCATCCCCCTTTCTCCTTTTCAGTTTTGTTGAAGCCCATCCCTAACTTTAATATTAATTACTTAGCTTAATGCCATTCTTTTAGCATTATGCATCACTTCCCAACTTGAATATCATAGAAAACTATTGGAGTAATTACCAAAGAGCTCATATAAACCTCTAAACTAACCTACTAGATCATATCTAACCACAACTTTCCAAGCTCCTCTAGTAATCGATTAGAGACCATATAGAAACTTAATGAGTGTGATTCCTTCCTACTCAAGGTATCTACAAGAATTTTAGCCTTACCCTCATGGTAGGTTAACTTATAATCATAGTCTTTCACTAAATATAACCATCTTCTGTACCTCATATTCAACTCCATCTGTGTGAATACATACTTGAGGCTTTTATTGTCTGTAATGAATCTACATTGGGTACTATATAGATAGTGCCTTCAATACAAAAATAAATAAGACATACTCCAAATCATACATAGGGTAGTTTTTCTTATGTTGTTTCAAATAATGGAAAGTATAAGTGGCTACCTTATGATGCTACAACAACACACAACCCAATCTATATTTTGGTGCATCACTATAAAACTCAAACCCATATGATCCCACTGGTATAGTAAAAAATAGTGTTGTTGTTAGATGCCACTTCAACTCTTCAAATACATACTCATATGTATCATCCAACTAAAGCTTGATAGTCTTCTTCAAAAGGTTCATTAAGTGATGAGCGAACTTCAAGAAAGTTTTAAACAAAATTCCTATAGTACCTGACCAAGCTCAAGAAGCTATGTGAGTCCTAATCAATTCCTTCCACTCTATAAGTGCTATAATCTTTGATGGATCTAAGGTGAATCCTTCAGCTCACACAAAATGATCCAAAAAGGTAATATCCTAAAACTAAAACTCAACCTTGGAGAGTTTGACATATAGCTTGTGCTCTCTAAGAAGTGACAAAATGGTGTGAAGGAGCAACTCATTCGACACTCTACTCTGAGAGTACATTATAATATACAAACTGATTGAGGATTGACTAAAAAATCGTTTTCATCAAGTCCCAAAATATGGTAGGTTTATTGATGAGCACCTAGAAGGTGGTCAAACAAATCATCGATCCTTAAAAGCAAGTATTATTTTTTCAGCATTAGCTAGTTCATGCACTAATAATCAATACATAGACAAAGGCTCCCATTCTTCTTCTTCACAAATAGAGCTAGTGATCCCTATGGACACACACTCGGGTGGATGCACCCATGATCCATCAATATTACACCCTCAATTTTTAAACCAAAATGTTTTATTTTTAAGATAATGAGGAAGAGTTTGAAATTTATAACTACATCAACCATGAGAGAGGTGTGATTATCACCTAACACATGCCTGATGCAAGGTAAAATGGAATAAGGAACAAAAGGTACATGCTCATAACATTATTTTGACAAGATAAGTTAATAAAGGCAATAACCATATAATACATAGAATGAGTATGGCAGTATTACTAACCAAATATTGGAAAATGAGCCAAGATTTTAAATAACCAAAAATATAAAAACTTCCAAATGTAGTGGGAAAAATACTTACAACCGGTTACCTTAACTCTTACACATAATCATAAACCTCAAACCCAAGTAATAGCCCACTAATGGCCCACATCGTCACCCTCAACATACTTTAACTAAGAGTTATAACCCTACAAATCATACTCTACTCCCTGGATGAGAAGCTGGATCATCACAATGACCATACAAGTGTAGTATCAATATAGTGAAGTACTAGTAAAATATATAACCTAAAACATGATAAGTCTCATGCACCACTTTGAATTCAGATAACAACATCGTGATATCATATTGGTATAGCTCAAGTAAAACAAGGCGTACTTACATGGAAATCATGAAAGTATAGAAATACGGTAAATATATGCAATCCATACAATATAAACCATATTAGAATTCCTCCTTTAGTGACCATATAAATTATAGTTAATAAGATAGTTTGTTCGACCACACCCAACTCTCCACCATGAAAAAAAGTCACGGCAACATAAATAATTACAATGGCATACCACACCCATCACACAAGGTGAGGATACATCGAAGGGGCTTTCTTTGGGGATACCACACCCATCATAAATTAGGATACCACACCTACCAGATTTAGTTGAAGTACACCAAGGAAGCTTATACTGGGATACCTTACCCACCATACCTTGATTGTCTTCACCACGAGGGCTAAAAAGTTGTGATACCATATCCGCCTAAGCAATGGACAATATAAAGTGCTAGGGGGCTTGTACTAGGATACCTCACTCACTCGATCTAGACACAAATAGCATGTCGGCCTACCATAGTATAATGTTACAACTCAAGGATATGTACATACCCCCTACTGATTGCATCTTGATGGAGAAGAAAATAGGTAATGAGTGAAAAAATAATTATGGATGGCATGCCCCCTAACTCCTGATAGCTACCCTAAGAGCTGGAGAAAAAGACTTGAACAAAATCCTATACCACTAATTTATATTTTCAAGTATTATCACAAATCACAATAGAGTCCACACATAACAAAATGGGTGTTTCCAAGTGACAACACCAAAGAAAATTAAATTCCATCATTTAACTAAATTGGTTGTTTCCAAGTGATAACACCAACCACATCACAAGGCATTACTGCTACCATGTAGGTGTTTCTAAGTGCTAACACCAAAAACATCACAAGGCATAAAATCCACCAATAGGGTGTTTAGAGATGACACCAAATCTAACATAATTCAAGTCCCAAATACCATCATGATGATTCATATTGAATTAGGGCAATCATAGTTGAAATCATAATTTAAATGTTGCAAATACATAGAATTATCAACACAAAAGAACCAAGAGAAATACAAAACTTATAAACAAACCAATCGGCTCCCAACCAAACTAGTCAATGGGTCCCTCAGATAAATTGACTTATCTGGTCGTACTAAACTTGTGCCAAAAAAATATCAGAGAACCAATCGACTAG
This sequence comes from Tamarix chinensis, assembly GCA_030549775.1. Taxonomy (NCBI): domain Eukaryota; kingdom Viridiplantae; phylum Streptophyta; class Magnoliopsida; order Caryophyllales; family Tamaricaceae; genus Tamarix; species Tamarix chinensis. Next base: position 9,877,854 of record CM060172.1, read on the forward strand.
TTAGCCTCACCGATTGAGTGTTAATGGAAACCAATTGACTGGTTTGGTCCAATCAGTGAATAGGTCTAAGTAGAGGCTAAACATATTTGGTATACAAGGACACCAATTGATTTGTTTGGCACCCTAATCAATTGTTCATCAAAACTAGTCGAGTGGTTTATCAAACTAATTGACTGATCTCCTAACCAGCCAATTTAAAGGTCCTAACCATTTAACTACTTGCATAACGAGTCAATGGGTTGGAGGAACCGATCTACTGGTTTAGTTAAAACATTACCCTACCCAGACTTGTGATACACAAACTGAAAATTACCAAACGTTAATATATTAATCCTAGCACAATTCTATGTCAAAAAACATATAAAAATACATGCCACACATATAAAATCATATAGATATGTGGTAATATACATACTCAAACAATTCATGATCAAACGACGAACTTTATGCTTAAAATCAAGGAATTCCTACAAAATTAACTTGGGAAGAATTATACCATAGGCTCAAATGATGGAGCACAATTAGATTGTACTCACATAAAATCAACACATGGAACCCCAATATATCATAGAACCCTATTTATGTTAAAGATAAGAATGTCTTACCTTGAATCAATTCCTCTAGCACATAACCTCTTACTTTATGGCCATCGAGAAAAACCTCAAGTCCTAAGAGAATCAAAGTTAAAAACATTAAAAATCATATTCCAAAACTTCATGAAAGGCACGAAAAACTAGAATGATAAGAAGAACACAAAATACCACCTTTTGTTCCTCAAACATAGGGTCTCAAGGAAAGGTGTGAAATCTTCAAACTTTTTCAACCTTAATTCTTTCTTACTTAATGAAAGTATGAGAGAACTAAAACTAAGATCAGAAGCAGAAAAAGGAACACAATGCTTGCACAAAGAAGGGAAAAATCAGAGAAATCTTATGTTTTTTTTTTCCTTAATAGAGGGAAGAAGAGGTGAAAATGAAAGGATGCTCAACACTTGTGGAAATTTTCCATGAAGAGAAGACTGAAAAGAGCAATAACAACAAGTGAGGAATGAGAATGGATCATAAATGAAAGGTATAGCGGCAAGGCTAGGTCGACATTCTTAGGAGAAAGGAGGATGAGACTGGTGAGGTTGAATGTGGGCAACTAAGAAGTGAGGGCTGATTTGATGGGGTAGAGTTCGGGTTGAGTGCAGTCAAGAATGAGCATGGCCATGGGTTGGCAAGTTAGGAGATGGTGTACAAATCAATCTCGTAGTCCTAGCTGCTAGAAGAGAGAGGGATAGGTGAGGGATAAGAGAAAAGATGAGGATTGCCTGGAGAAATTTTAGCTAATTAAAATTGTGTAATGGTCTAGTTAATGTGAAAATAATGCCATAGCACTTAAAGATGGTTATTAGAATAATTGGATTCTAATTATAAGTTTTCATAAAGTTTAGAGAGATATTCAAATCAAATCAGAAATGCTTATGAAATCGCAGAATAGTCAGTTGATTAGTTTATGAAAAACAATCAATTGGCTTGTTAAGAATCAAAAATTAAATTTCTCAACGCACTAGTGGATATGTTAGGTAAACTAGTCGATAAGTATTCTAAAAATCCACATCTTTATTAGAATTTCAAGCCCATTTCTAAGCTAAAACTAATTTATTTTATATCAACAAAATTTTAAGCATATTTTAAAGGATTTTAGGATGGGATATTACAGCACTATCCCCTTGAAAGAGACTTCATCCCCAAAATCCACAAAAGAAGAATATTATTGGAAGAATAAAACATTAGAAAACCCTAATCCATCAACCAAAAGAATACAATAACTAATAGTAAGTACACAAGAGAAATTTATTACCCCCTTAAAAGAGGCAGCGTTACCCTTGCAACACACCTAAACAAACAACTCAGAATAATTTATCTTAATCTCCTCCTTAGGCTCCCAAGTGGCCTCCTCTACCTCATGATGTGGCTTCAAGAACTTCATGAGTGGAACAATCTTCGATTGTGTCTCCTAAGTCTTGGAGTTAAGGATCCTTAGTGGTCACTCTTTGTAAGTCAACATCTCATTGAGCTTAATCAACTTTGGATGAATGATATGTGGTGAATTTGACACATACCTCCTCAAATGAGAGATGTGGAAAACATTATGCACGTGTAAGAGCTCAACAAGCAGGTTAAGATGGTAAGAAACCTCTCCAAAATGCCCTTATGACCAAATGCATCATTCCCTTAGTTGGTGAAACTCTCAAAAGGACTTGGTTTTCTATCTAAAACTCATCTGACCTCCTTTACTGATCTATATAGTTCTTCTATCTATCCTCAGTTGCCTTCATTTGGTATAGAATCAACCTAATCTACTTGGCAATGTCCTTTTCCATCTTTGGTCCTAAAACAACCATCTTACTAGAGTTGCTCCAACACACAGAACTATGACACTTTGATCCATAAATGTTTCTTGAAAGGTGCCATCCCTATGCTTATATGATGACTTTTGTTGTAGGAAAACTCTCTAGGATATCCTCTCGACTACTCTAAAAATAAAGAATACAAGCCTAAAGAATATCCTCCAAGGTCTGAATAGTATTCTCAATCTGCTTGTCTGTTGTTAGATGGAAAGTTGTGCTCATCTTAAGCTGTGTCCCAAAAGCCTCTTGAAACTTTATTATAATCTAGAATCTCGATCTAATACAATGTCCCTAGGCACCCCATGGTACTGAAATACATGCTTCCTATAATCACTGACCATCTGCTCCATACTGATCAAGTGAATATTCTCTCTATTTTTTCCTTTCTTTGCCTTCACTTTGAGACTTCATTTAAGCTCTATCATATATTTTACTATAGTTCTAGTCTATTATTCACATTCTTGCTTTCTTGAGTTTTGTATTTCAGGAAATTCCACAAGAACACACAAATTCAATAAAGAAATGCATGTTTTTAGAACAAAGGACCTAGCATGGAAAGATTTGAAGGATAGTAAGTTAACCAAACATGTTTTTGGAAGAGTCTAGAAGCTAAAAGAGATAGAGATATGCCAAGAATTCTAAAAGAAACAAGAAGAGAAGGCTGCATAGCCGGTTGCATATCCAGCTGCACAACCATGCAACACCTATCTGTGATTCTCGAATAAAAAGAAACCACACGTCCTGACAGTGCATGAATCTCATGGACATGCAGAATATTTACTGATGAAGTCGAGGCTATAGACTTTGCACAGCTAAGCAGTGCGTGAATCGCATAGCTATGTAGAGTTTGAATTTTCATCTATTCGAGAGCTGGAATGTGCTACACGGGTAGGCCGGAGATGTCGGCATCAATTATTCAATGATAATGAGATGTTGTAGTGATTAGTTTGATCTCCAAATTCATGATTTCTTACCTCTAGACTTCTAATAGTGATTAATTAGATCTCCAAATTCATGATATCTTTGTATAGTTGATCCTATAATATAATTATGCCCAGAGAATGAGATACCTTTTAGCTAAGTGCATTTACCACCACTCATGGTAGGTTAATTCCGACTCATAATCCTTAACAAACTCTATTGACTTAGGTTCTGCTCCTGCTAGGTGATGATATACTTCAGGCTCTTATGGTCAGTTTAAAACTTATACTGAACTCCATAGAGATAATGCCTCTAGATCTTCAAAGCAAAAACTATGAAAACAATCTCTAAGTCATGCATTGGGTAGTTATTTTCATGCGACTTAAGTTATCAAGATGCATAAGCCACTACCCTTCCATGTTAAATTATCATGCAACCTAAACGATACTTGGAAGCACCACTATACACCTTAAGACTCTCAAAACCACTTGGTAATGTGATCACTAGAGCTAAAGTCAAACGCATCTTCAACTCCTTGAAGGCTTCAATAAACTTCTCGTTCCATTGGAAATGTGTAGCCTCCTTTGGCAGTTGAGTGAAGAGTAGCGCTATCTAGGAGAAATCTACCACAAATTGATGGTAGTAAATGACTAACCATAGAAAACTAAACGCCTCCTTGATAGAAGTGGGCATGGACCCTTAGAGATAGCTTGAATCTTGGTAGCATCAATTACCACTCCATCCTCAGAGATCACATAACTAATTAAAGATACTTAATCTAAATAGAACTCACACTTTTAAAGATTGGCATATAGTTGGTGTGATATTAGTATTGCCAAAGTCTACCTCAAATACTTCTCATGCATCTCTTGGTTGTTGGATTATACGAAGATGTTGTCGATGAACACTAAGATGAACTAATCTAAGAATGGAAAAAAGATCTAGTTTATGAAGGGCATAAAAGCTGTTGATGCATTAGTGAGTTCAAAAGGCATTATAGTGAACTCATAATGGCCATACCTTATTCGAAAAGTAATCTTAGGGATGTCTTGTTCTACTATCTTCAGTTGATGGTAGTCAAACCGAAGATCAATCTTCGAGAATGCCCTAGCTCCCTTAAGTTGATCCAGCAAGTTATCAATCATCAACAACATATAATGGTTCTTCACCATAATGTGGTTCAATCCTCGATAGTCAATGCACAACCTCAAGCTCCCATCCATCTTCCTCATGAATAGAACTGGTCCTCCCCATGGTGATATGCTTGGTCGGATGTCACGATTATCTAAAAGCTCCTCTAGCTGAGCCTTGAATTCTTTGATCTTCAAAGTGCCATATGGTATGGAGCCTAAGATATTGGATCTATCCCTAGCAACATATCTATGGTGAATATGACTTCTGGAACTAGTGTTGATATTGAGATCTCCTCAATGAATACATCAAGAAACTCACAGGCCATGGTTATTTGCTCCATGGGCATCTCACTTGCTTGGGTATCTCTAACACTGAATAGGTAGAGCGGATACCCTCAATGTACAAGGTTGCTTAACGCGATCGCTGATATGATCCTTACAGAGGGATTAGGTTCACACTTCCAATATAAAACCCTAATACCCTTTGATCCTCACAGAACCACTCATTCTTGCATGCAATAAATCAATGATCACATCAAAATCATACGACTCAAGTTCTATTAGGTCTAATGGAAATTCTTCTCCTTCCGCTACCAGAGTAAATCCTTGATAAAACTTTGAGCATGCCACCCTATCCTCCAAAGGCAACACAATAGAAGTAGAGATACTATTAGAAGGAGATAAGGTAGATCTGACTACGAACGTAGATGACATGAAGGAGTGTGATAAACTAAAGTCAAATAATAGGCAAGCAAGAAAGGTATAGACAATAAGTATACCAATCACCACACTAGACAAACAATGCCTTTACCTAGCTCATCATATTTAGGTGTTCTACTGATGGGACTCCCATGACACTAGCTAATCCTTACCCTTGCTGGAAAGGGCAAGGCCTTAGACCTCTGGGTTGGCTGGCTAAACTCACACCATTAGCTGGTGAGGGTAGAACTTTCTGCATCTGTGGCTATGGTTGCTGCATTAATCTAGTACTCTAAGCTCTAGTATAGCTTCTCTAGATGCTACCACCGCTAACTCGGCACTCATAAGCTCTATGCCCCACCATGCCCATCCATGGCACATCACATTGTTATCTCTGTAGTCTACCCCTGGGTAATCTATTCCACCTTAATTGTAGTGGTAGTGTCTCTCCTCAACACAATCCTAGGTTTTAGAGGCTTAGGAGAACTCAATTTAGGACCAATAGTAAATGAAGAAAATAAAGGCTTAGGGTATCATGAAGATATTGAAATCTTCTCGGCCTTTACCACTTTGGATATTAACTTAGGTGAGGTACCTTTTTAATTCTACTAGCATTTCTTGGGTGGTTCCCCATCTTATTTTGATAGCATTTTAGATATTAACTTAGGCTAGGCTCCTTTATTAAGAAGATAGATGAATTATGAAGAAATAGTAACTATGTAAACTAAGGGGATGCATAACGGACATAAAACATGCATTGCTAAGAAAGCTCACAGTAAAGTAATAAGTATTTCTAACCGTAGTCAACTTTTCTTTATTCTTTTGCTTTTTAGGACCATGATTTTTAGGTAAAAAAAACTTTTAGAACCTTATTACAAATAAACATGGTGGTAATATATCATGGGACTACAAACGTTTGGTTTAGTGACCCAGATAATAGATGCCCCACTTGGAGGATGAACAATGAGAATTTTTATGCCCTTATAAAGGTTAGATGAAGCATGTTGTTATTTAGCCTTCCATGCATTACACTCTAAAGGAAAAAATCAAGGTAATGAAAAAAGGAAAGCGTTGAAAGAAGGGTAAGATACATACCAATGTTAGAGATTAATCCTATCTTCTTAAAGATGATAGCATGATTCACAACTTCTTTTTTATTTATGTTGTTCCCATATTGCAAAAACTTGTATAATTTGTCCACACATGCTTCCAAATCTAGAGAGAAAAGTGGGCATTCGCAGACACAAAGGTTCAGTTAACCCTACTTTGGTAGATTCCACTCAAAATAACCCAAGATAAGGAAGCATTGAGACTTCTACTTCTTTACTAAAGACCAAGGCTCCTTAAAAATTTTATTTTTCCTCTTTTCTAAATGTCTTAGAAACCTAGGGCTAATAAATTTCTTAGAAGCTTGATGAAATTCCTTAATAAATCCATCGTTGGCCTAACTTCCAACAAGTGGAAACCATACAAACATCTCATCACCATTCTCCAAGTTTTAGGAAAATTGAGCATGTCTTAGCTTGCAGGCTTGAAGAAATTTCTTTATGAAAGTGTGTCAGGGAAATCATTGTAATACCTTAAAATTATAAAACCTAGAATTTAATAATTAATCTTTATTTGGAATAATTCAATATTAAACTATTAATTTAATTATTTTATGGACTTTTGATTAATAAAAATGGATATGATTATTTAATAATTAAAATAAATATTTTAATATTTTATCATACTCTTTTTATTTAAATACATTTTTAGGCCATATTTTACTCAAATTACCCTCTTAAATTAATACCTTAAATGTTAAATAAATTAATTTATTAAAATAATGTCTCCATCTAAATACATTCTAACCCTAATTCAAAAAATTATTTTATTTTTCATTTTTCCTTTTTCCTTTTTCTCTCTTATTTTTCCTTCATTTCTCCTTTTCTTTCTTTTCTTCCTTCCTTTGGCCAACCAGCTTACTTCTCCCTTCCTTTTCTTCACTAGGCCGCTCGCCATCCACCTCACCAGCCCCACCCACATCGTTTCTCCTCTCCCCCTTCCCTTCTTTCTTTCCTTTTTTCCTTCCTCACCCGTTGGGCCAGCCTAACCTTTCTTTTTCTTTTTTCATCTCCCTAGCGCATAGGTCGGCCTGCCTTTCTTACTCCTTGTCAGGCCTACGTCCCTTGTTCTTCCCTTATCTTCCTTCTCTCCCCTACATATGGAGCCCAACCATCCCCCATACCTGCACCTATACCCCTGCAACTCCCCCTCTACACCTACCATTGCAGGCCTAACTTGCCTCTCTCTCTCTTTCGTCCATTTCCTTCCATTTTTTGACCAAACGCCCCTTACACAGCTCCTAGCATGCCTCCCCTTTCCTTTTTCTTCCTTCCTTCTCCTTAGTACACTTCACCGACCTACAACACCTTTCCTCTAGTAACCACCTACCCTACACGACCTTGACTACCCTCATTTCCCTCTTATTTGTCTTCTCCTTCTCTTCTTCTTCTCTACCCATTTTCTCCCCCCTAGAGCTCTCCTTATCCCCCTACTGAGCCCTCTTTTCTTCTTCTTTCATTCTCCTTCTCCTCCCCTTCTTTTACTCTGCCACCCAACTAACCATCACACCAACTCCCCTACATCCCCTACTTCCTTCCTGCACCACCTAGCACCCCCATACACCCTTGATACCAACGTTTCTCCCTTCCTTCTATTTTCTTCTCCTTTTGACCCTCCTCCTCACACACCACCTTACGCTGCCTATTCCCCCTCTTTCGTCACTGCTGAAGCCGCCCCTTGACCACATGATACCTCCCCTACTCTGAAATACCCCTATAGCCCCCTTATTCCTCCTCTTCTATTTCCTTCCTTTTTCTTATTCTCTTTTCCTTACACCCATCTTCCAGCCCCTACTACCACCATCTCCGCCACCCTGATCCATCACTTTTTAACCCTCCACAACCACCTACACCTTGTCACTCTTCCTACACCCGGCCACTACCCCAACTCACCTCTGCAAGCCACCATTGAGCCCCCTTTTCCACCTTTGTCCAACCCTCTTCCCCCCTATTTTACCCTTTCATTCATGCATCCTCATAATGCATGGATAATATGAGTGTTACTGCATAATTGTAACATGATTTGACTAGTTTTTAAAGGTATAATATAATTAGCGTTGATTTATATTTAATAAGAATTTTGATAAAAAAAATTATCCCTTTAATTTTCTACTACCAATATGATAATTTTGATATTATTTCTAGGTACAGATATTTACTAATCAAGCTTAAGCTTTTAACTGGGGTATAGGTAAAGTTTAGTTATTGCTAGAAATAAGGTAGTCATTCTACTCTACTAAAATGTGTGGATTTACAAATGCTAGCACATTAAGGTTTTGAAATGAGGTTTGTGTGTATATTAAGTGTTGTTAAGCATATCATCACTTGTAATGTATGTTGGAAAATGGAATGAAAAGCTTGCTATATTGTATGAATGTGATCTGAGTAGAAATGGTGGTTAAGAAGAGGGATCCTTGTTGTTAATAATGATATTAGATACATATATATGTCATGATAAGTAATATGGCCACTTGTAGTAGAAATAATGCTAATATGAGCACTAAGGGCATTTTAGTAATTTTACTTGTACATAAGGTGTGGCCTAAATAAATATGCATGGTAGGTGATAATGGGTATTATTCATGGATAACAAGGGTTGTAGTGTTAGATGATGCATATGGACCATGGGGGATAATATTTCATGTGTTAGGGGTAATATGGTAAATTTTGGTATGAAAAAGGGGTAACTTGGTAATTTTTTGAATAAAAAGGATAATTTGGTAATTTTAGCATGAGAAAGGGGTAACTTGGTAATGTAATGAATAAAAAGGGTAATTTGGTAATTTAATGACTAAGAAGGGTACTTTGGTAATTTTAAATGAAAAAAGGGTATTTTGATAATTATACAAGTACAAAGGGAATTTCAGTAATTATACAAGTACAAAGGGTATTTTGGTAAATATGCAAGTATGATGGGTAATATACAAGTATGATGGGTAATTTGGTAATTTAACAAGTATGAAGGATATTTTGGTAATTTAATAAGTACGAAGGGTATTTTGGTTATTATACTAGTATGAAGGGTAATTTGGTAATTTGGCAAGTAAAAGGGTATTTTAGTAAATAGGCAAGCAAGAGGGGTAATTTAATAATTTTGTAAGTGAGAAGGGGTAAACCAATGATTTTCATATGATATGGCAATTAATTTAATAAGCCTTTATATTAAGTCATGAGTGATATTAAGTAATAGAATAAAGGTATGGCCTTAATATTACTTGTTTAAGTATAATAATGTATATTATAAGGATGAGGGTATTTTAGTAAATTGGTATGTATCATAAGAAAAAATGCATGGTGTAGGGTTGAATGAATAATTAAGGGTATATTATGATGTCAATTTTACAATCATGAAAAAGGTGCCTTAATTGTTAATTATGCATGGAAATGTGTGTTGGATGTGCTAGAAGTACATGTTAGGGTTTATGTGTTCAATGATCAGTTGGTTTGTAGAGTACTTGATTCCCTAACCAATAATATAATTATAACATGATAACCTATTATGATATGTGGATATATAAAAATAAAGTATGTGTGAAAATAGATGATAAGAGGAGGACTTAACCGTAGGGCATTTTGGTCATTTTGACCTAAGGTACCTAGATATAGGAATTGGAACCTAGGATGGCCTTATTAGACTATTTAAGTTAACAATGACAATAATACTAATAATGATTACTTAATAATAATGCAACAAATAAAATCGAGTAAGTATGTGATTATTGTGTTTCTTGTGGTCACCTTAATTAAGACACTAATAATTAAAGTAATAGACATTGAGATCAGAAATGGTGACTCTTTAGGAGTCACTAATCTAAAGACGTGGTTTAGCCCACGACTATGCTGGATTTTGTTGGTGTGCCTTACTACCCCAGCCAGACCCTACATCTTAATCTATTTAGCTATACGGACCTACTTAAGGGGTATGCATACTCATGAACTAGGTGTTCTTGTTATTAAGGTATTGTGCGTCCTTATGCACCAGTGTGAGTAGGGTACCTTTTCTTCTCTTTGTTGTTGGTTGGAGGGTAGTGTGATGCTTATATGCTCCAATATGACCGGTGTACCTTTGAGTCTCCGGGTTTGTGATCCCCCTCTCAAGTTAAATAAATGGAATTAATGTGCTAATTAAATGGAAAGATACTAATCATTTGAAGTGGAATATTATTGAACTAGGCTTAGAGAGAATAGTGGCCTGGATCATTTTGCCCTAAAGACTGATCCATCGGCAAATAATGGTGACCATGTGTGTTATATCCTAGAGTTGTATTTCCAATCAACTGGCTATAATAGTGAGTTCCTATACTCACATGGATATAATTTGAGAGATGAATATGAATCATACTTAATTAATAGATTAAGTTCAGATAATGATGATTAAATGTATAACCTATTGTTATGGTATGAATGTGGTCGTGGTGCTTGTCTTAGGTTGAGTGGTGGTATGTGTTGATGGTGTGTGGCTGGACATTGTAACTGTACTACACAGAGCTTTGCTTGAATGCTTTCTTTGTAAGTGCTGGAAATGCTAAATAAATGGACTTTGTGATATATGACTCTTGCGGTACAAGTCCATCCAATATTGTGTTTCTTTCTATGCATTGTGTAGGTATTATTCTTATGTTAGAATGATGTAGTGCATGTGGGTCCTACCTTTTAGTTTTGTATAAAGGGTTAATTAGTATCATAGTATTGAAGGGTTCCTTTTGTGGACTCCTGCCTACTCAATGGGTAGTGTCCCTTGCAGGTTAGCCTATAGGTGTTATTCAAGTTCTCATCAGATAGGAGCGTAAGGACTGTTTGGGAAGCTTTCTAAATTTATCCTTTAAACTTTCATATTTTCTTGTATAATGATTTTATTTCTATAAACATGAATAGTGGGTTTAATTCTTGTAATTTAATTTAACATGCTACTTTGATTTAGTTTCATAACTTGGTTTTGTGTAAAATGTGTTCTCTTTCTTTTTAAGCCTTTGCACTTGATACTAAAACAAAAACTGGTCTGGTACTAAATGTAGTGGTAGCATCCCCGAAATTTACTATATTTGATTCCACTCAATTTTAATAAAATAAAATTATTTTAGTAGTGAAATTAGGGGGTGTTACAATCATATCCTAGTATAAAGCACCTTAGCATAAAAAAGTTAAACACCTACTTAGTGGTTTATTAGTACTATCTGAAGGAGTTGGCAGAATCAAATTAATGGAAGAAGGAATATAGTATTTCATCCAAAGATGTTCTATTTAAGTTTTAGTAACATTACTCTGAAACAAAGTATCCAAGTCAAATGAAGAAATTCCATACATATTGACCAAATGGGAAGGATTACAAAGCAATAAAGAAAAAGATGGTTTCATAACCGACGAGTTTGTCAAAGACAAAAAAGGAAGCAAAAATTTGAGAGTATGATAGATGTATTTAAAGATGGAGAAGAAAATTAATTAGGATAGTTATTAATATGTTTGATAAATAGGTCCTTTAAAATGGTAAAGGATTTACAAGGACGATCAGGAAAGTTGGTGATTAGTGTGGCGGCAACACGAACTCAGTAAGTATGATTACCATCATTGAGCTTATGATATTGAATACCTCTACTTATGGTGATGGTAGGAAGAGTTGTAATGATACCTATGGATAGAGATGATAGTGGTGTAGACTATGTATAGTTCCCTAAAACAAGATGAAAATGGAGATATGAAGGTCTTACGTTAGAAGATATAGAGTGAAAGTTAAAGAAAGATGAAGAGCAGTAAACACAAATGATGAAAGTAAGATAAGAGTAAGTGAGGGTGAATATATACATATATATAGTTAGAAAAATTGAAGTTACCTCATTTTTTATTCGGAATATGAAGAGTTTGCATTCATTACTAACTAAAACCTCTTATTAATATCACCTTTAGAAAATATAAACATAAAATTAAGCCTCGAGCATCACCTTTTCTTAAGTGATGTAGCAGTGTGAAAATGAAAGACTTTCAATAACCTAGGAACTTGTTCCTTTTATAATAATAGTTGGCAAGAATGTGTCACCCTTTTTTAAAGGCTTATCCTCTAATTTAAACATGTACGGGAAGAAAAATGAGTATTATTTAGAAATCCTCATATTGGTACCATTTTATATTTTATTAAAATTTAAATTTTTAAATTTACAAAAAGTGATTAGATTGGTGTAGTTTTTTTCCCTCAACTAGAAACGCCAATAAACTTTATAGAAAGGATATGATTTTCCAATACACTACAGTACATATATATGATGTATGACAACATTTTTATATGTGAATAACCAACAGTCTTTTATTTGTGAGTAACCAATGATCTATTCTTTGGTAAGTGATCAACGGTATTCTTGTGTAACTTTATTTGCAATTAACCAATAGAATTTTGTATAACCTTTTTTTTAAGTGTCCAGCAGTATTTTTTTCTTGTAAATGTGTCTTTTGGATTGTTGGTGATATAGCCAAATCCTAGTTTATCTAGATAAGAGAAGTATATGATGCACTTGATCATCAGTACAAAAATTGAAGTTTTTCTTGTCTACCCTAGGAGAGTGGTCAACTCAATAGATTAAATTTTAAAATAAGTGGTGATATGGGTCTTTCCCAAAAGAGTACTACAATGCCTTTGGAATGTTGGCCCAAAGTTCGAGAGTTAGATCAAAAGCTTCCAGCATCTCATCTTCAAACTAGTCTTGGACTGGTAGTTATACTGATTATAAGTTAGGCTGATCTTCTACGCATAATATGGGTATCTTGTTGTCCTCAACTACAACATACTTTTTCCTATTCTCATTCCCTCATTCTACCGTTCTTATTTCTTAAGATGTCCTTAGTGTTGATCTTTACTTTGACTTGAACCATTGACTTTAGGGTTAACTTAAATAATTGAAACTAAAGAAAAATTGGTGAGTATGGTATTAGAATCATTTTATATTATGCAATATTCTTTTATCCCTATATCAAGATGTTAATATTTAAAGTGTAAGTCCTTGAGATTTGAGAATGATCTCTCTTTAGGATTAGCTACTTTAGAGATGATGCATGAGCCCTTGATTTGGGTTGGTGGTTTTGTTTGGCCTTCAGGTTAAGACTCTATTCTTATAACACCCCAAATTTTCATAACATTTTCTTTTGAGTATTTTACCTTTTATTCAAAAATATAATCCTTAAACATTGGCCTAATTATTTTATTAATAACCTCTAACACATAACCTAAATAATTTCTTAAATATTTCCCCTAATTATTTTACCATTTTCCTTCTTATTAAATATATCCAAAAGTGATTTATTTTTCTCAATATATTTTTCCTATCTGGTACCCTAACCTATCAAAACTAAACCTAAAAATAAAATAAATTAATTTCTATCCTATCCTTGCCACCTCCTACCTCACATAATCTTTTGTCGGGAAAATTTTTCATTCCCCAAAATAATCTCCTTGACTTCCTTTCCTCTTCTTCTTCTTCCAATTCCTCATTTTCATGCAGAATCCCAAGCAGAACCATGTTCAAACATCACTAACCGCCACCTTATCCTTGTAGCCCATCATCAACCCTATTGTCATTCTTCTTCTTCTTTCCTTCTTATTTCCTCTTCTCCTCTACCACCATCCCAGCCAACCAAGCTACCCAAATTATCCCTTCCACTCTATATTCATTTCCATCCTTTCTATGCTACCCCATTAAGGATGTAAATGGGGAAAATTTTATTCGAAACCCGATGGATTTTATCCAACAGATACTTAAGCGGATATAGATACTGATATAGATATAGAGGATGGAAAAAAAATCCTGTCGAGTTTGGGTATGGATATGGGTATGGGATATCCATATACGTACCCGTAACCATACCCGTATCCATATCCGTACATGTTTACCCGATATATAATTACCATTTTATCCTTAATTTTAAAATAAATATAGCATAAATTAAGGTTAAACTTTTCATTTGGCTTAACTCTATCTGTCAGGTAATGGATCTATCCACTAGATAATATCCATTAACTCATAAATGGATAATTCATCGGGTAATGGATATCCAATGGATGCAAATATGGATATGTTAGTGGATATAGAATCGGGTACGGGTACGGATTCATATACAATTTTTTTTTATCAAGTACGGATACGGGTATGGGTATACCAACCCCAAACCTGCCCCATTTACATCCCTATACCCCATCGAGCTCGACACCACCACTACCACCCTCCACCATAGCCCTTACAAACCCCCTTCATTTGCACTAATCATGTTGTACATGCAGCATGAGGTATTTTTCTTTTAAAAACATTTATACTCATTTTTAATAAGGGTATTTTGGTAATTTTAGAAAATAAATACTTTAATATAAATGATTATTGTATTCTTTTAATATGAGTATTATTCTTGTAGCATTATTTTTAGGTATGAAAGTTTTAGTAAAGGAGCTCAATAATTTTAGTAAGATACCGATAATTTATGCATTTTCTCACGTAACTTTTATACCCTACTAAAATGATAGAAATTCGACGATAGTACATTATGGTTTTTAATATAAATTATGTTAAGTAATATTTGTTAAAATGTAATTATTGGCTTAAATATTATTAGCACAAAAATTAGAAAAAAAATATGTCATTTTATGTTAAATATTTCAAATCCAAAAGTATGACATAAATGATGTTAATTATGATATGTACATGTAAATCATATGTTGAGCATGCTTAGTCATATTTATAGGATAATTATTATTACTTTGTGCCATAGGGTTTGTGTATAATATAAATTTTTTTAACAAGCATGCTTAATATGTGTTATTAATTTTTGAACATCGGAATATGTGATTTTAGATGAAATAAAAGTGCAGGCTATGGTCTTACATGCATAATAATGATTAAGGGAAAATAGTCATTAGGTGTATATGATAATTTAATCACATGATAAATACTTTAATTATTTTGTTTTAACATTTTGTAAAGAAATTAAAAAATAAATTGGAATTAGCATTTAAAATGGATGATAATGTGGAAATTTTGATAGCAGTGGCATTTTGGTTATTTTTAGCCTAATGAGTCCGAATGTGAATAATTGAGCCTTGGATGGAATTAATATAATTTTATGATTGGCCTTGGTAATAATATTATTAATGGATATCTTAAAAAAATGATAAATGAGTACAAATGGTTAAGTATGGAAACTAGATATATGTAATTGATTGAGATATCATGGTAACCCAAATAAAACCTTAATACTTATTGAAAAAGGTCTCGAGAGAGGGAATGGTGGCTCTTTAGGGATTTCTATCCTAAAGATGTAGTCTAACACATTATTAATTATGGATTTTTCTTGGTGCACCTTAGTACCTCAACCAAGTCCTATATCATACTCTATTTAACTCTACGGACTGATAAAGGGTATAAATACTTAAAGATTTACTGTCCTTGTCAGTAGGTTATTGTGATACCTTCATGTACTAGTACGACTAAGGAACATCTATGTCTTTCAATTGATAGTGTAATTATAATATCCTAAAAATTTATTTTAGGATTTAAGAAAAAAAAGGAATTATTGAATAAGATTTAATTATATGTACAATTTCTAATAAAATAATAATAATAATAATAATAATAATAATATTATTATTATTATTATTATTATTATTATTATTATGGCAATAAAAGAAGAAAAATTATGTAGGGACATAATTAGTAGAGACTAAATTTATTTACTCACCTAAGATAAATTATAAATAAACCATAATAGTTTTAATTTAATAAAATTTTATTATTATTATTATTTATTTTTATTATTCCTAAGACACTAAAAATATCCAAACCACCCTACCACTCGATTTTTCCTTTTTCTTTCTCCCTTTTTATTACCTTCTTTTTCTTTCTTTTCTTTCTTCTTTTCTTCCTTTCCTTTTCTTTCTCCTTACTTCTCCCTCCTTTGACCAACTCTTTTTTCTTTTCCTCCCCCACCCTACTCTTTTCCTTTTCTTTCCCTCTTTCTTTCTCTACTCTCTTTTGCCCCTGCCTGAAATGCCCCAAATCCTAATTTTAAGAATTTTAGTTAAATAAGAATGTATTAGAAAAATTAATTAAATAAATTATTTTCATAAAAATAAAAGGAAATTAATTAGGGAAAATCGAGAAGAAAATAAAAATTTTGGGTATTTTGCTCATTAAAATGGAATTTAGGAAATAAAATCTTTCAAAAACCCTAAATTAGCCTAAAAAGAAAATTAAATATTATTTTATTTAAATATTATTATTTTTAAATATCACAAATTACCAAAATAATCCAAATATCCCAACTCACCTATTTTTCTTTTTCCCTTTTTCCTTTTCCTTTTTCCTTTTTCATCTTTTTCCTTCTTCTTCCTTTCTTTTTCTTCCTTGCTGACATGGGCATGTCCACGGCCCATTTTCCCTTCTTTTTATTTTCTTCTTCAACAGCCCAAGACACTGCATTTTGCCTTCTTTTTTTTACCATTGCCGGCCGGTTCTTCTTTTTTTTTCTTTCTTTTCGTTTCTTTCTAGACTGCCAGTTCACGCCATCTTCTTCTTCCTCCTTGTTCTTCCCCGTCAACCTGCAACACCCACCTTCCCAAGAGTTTCGCCACCGGTTACGCTCAAATTGACCGGTTGTTTCCTCTCCTCTCTCCTCCCCCTGACTCGCCAGTCAACTTGACCCAACCCACTCCCCTCTCTTCTTGCACAATCCCCCTCTTTTTCCCCTAGCCAATCGCAAGCCACATTTGAATTTTTTCGGCCAACCGTCGTCGCCGGTGAGCCCTAACTGACATGTTCTTATTCTCCCATCTCCCCTCTGACCTTATCCCTACTTAGTTTTATAACATACCCCCATAACCAACCTGCATGAACCCCAGCTCCCAAACCTTACCTCTCTCTGCGTCACGCCCAATCACCACACTATTTTGGCCGCCATCGGCCAACGCCGCCGCCCACTTTGCCCACCTGAGTACTCCCTGCACCGCCCTCTAACTAACTACACCTCCCATCTCCCTCGATTTCCCCTGCATGAGCCACCCCAGCTATGCAAAATAGTCCCCTCCACCATCCCGTTCTTCCCCATCCGCCGCCCTTTGCACCACCCTTAGCCACCGTTTTCGCCGCCACCACTGCCCCTTACACCTCCCAAAAACACCTTTAAACCCTCCTTTTATTTCCCCCTACTCTCTTTTTTTCTCTTCCTCCCTCTCCTATTCTTTTATTCTCCGAAGCGTCCTGTTTTAAGCCACCATTATTACATTATTATTATTATTATTACCATTATTATTATTATTATTATTCTACTCCTCTTCATCTAGGCAATCATAAACACCCCTGCTTACACCCTCATTCTTCCCCTCTTTTTCCCAAAATTTGACTTTTCCCCTTCTTCTCTTTTTCCAGCCACTGTCGCCACCACCGCACCCCATCATCATCATCATCACCACCAACATAAGGTGGAACCCTATCTATTTTTCATTTATTATTTTATTATTTTATTTGTTTATATTTACATTATTTTGAATTTATTATTATTCCTACTACTACTACTAATGTTATTATTTTTATTGAGGGTCGAAGCCATGTTCTGTTTTAAGTTCAATTATTATTATTATTATTATTATTATTATTATTATTATTATTATTATTATTATTATTATTATTATTATCATCATCATCATCATCATCATTATTACTATTATGTGTTGTTGTTGTTGTTGTTGTTGTTATCATTATTACTATTATGTGTTGTTCTTGTTGTTGTTATTATTATTATTATGATTATTATTATTATTATGATTATTATTATTATTATCATCATCATCATCATCATCATCATCATCATCATCATCATCATCATCATCATCATCATCATCATCATTATTATTATTATTATTATTATTATTATTATTATTATTATTATTATTATTATTATTATTATCATTATCATTAATAATGTTATTATTATTCCAAAGTAGGGTTGAAACCCTACTTTACTTTATTTTTGGTTTATACTATTATTATTATTATTTTCTAATTCCTATTATTGTTATTTCATGATTATTATTATTATTATTATTATTATTATTATTATTATTATTATTATTATTATTATTACTATTATTATTATTGTTATTATTATTATTATTATCGTTATTATTTTTTTTACTATTATTATTATTATCATTATTTTTTTTAGTATCATTATTATTATTAGGATAAAAACTTCAAACCTTATATTATCAACTATTAAAATATTACTATTATTTCTTATATCTTTAGCAAAATTAGTAATTAGTTAATGTCATTATTATTAATATATTATTATTTTATCAAAAACCCTAATTTTAGAATAAATTAGGAAATAATAGTATTTTTAGTAGGAGGGAACCTAATCTTTATTTTTTCCCTCATATAGGTGAGACCAGTCAAAGCCCTAAGGAGGCGTAGGAATGTGCTTCAAGACTGGTGTTATTTTAGGTAAGGGTGTAGCTAAGTCTGTATGTATGTAAAGTGTCTTATATGCCTTGTATGCCATGTACCATAATATGTGACGTAGTTTATGTGCATTGTTATAAATATTTTATGTATGGTGCGGCTTGGAGTTGAAGTACGTTATGTGTTATCCTATGATTTGTATGTCATATGTTTGTGTTGTGAATGTGATGTGATATGATGTGAACCTGTAAGACATGCATGCTAGGTTATGTAATATGATGATATTGAGTGAAATGATGTGGAGTTGACCTAAATGTTGCATGACCATGAATGAAAGGACCTAGGATTTTGTATGGAGGAATCTAAGGTTTGTATGGGTGAATATAGGGTTTCACGTGGGAGTTTTAGGGTTTTGCATAAAAAGGGGGATAAATTTTATGTATGTAAAGTTGAATTGAGGTGTGAGGAAAGTAATGGAAGTTTTCTTTGGGTGTTTGAATGCTCTAAATGAAAAATAGTATGTGGGACAGTGTAAGGGCACATAGGAGACCGAGTTAGGGTTTGAAGTAGCCAGCTAGGGTTTGGTGTGGCTACTTAGGGTTTCGTGGTCACACGTGTACTTGGTGATTAAAGTTTGATGATGAGGGTGGAATCTATGGGTTTTGTGGTGTGGAGTGTAAAAATGATTTGGGTTGTGTGAGAAGAAAAGTAGTGGTCCTTGACCCATATATATGGGAGATGGACTTCTAGTGTGATATAGGTTATGGAGAAAGGATGTTGGGCCAGGTTAGGAGGTGGAGGAGTCTTACAATGTGAGACAGGTCCTTTTGGAGGATAAGCATAGAGGGAGTTAGTCATGCATGTCTAAAGTTAAATTTCTGAATAAGACACATAAGATATTAATCATGTAAAGTGAAAGATCATTGAGCCGGACCCAGACCGATCAACTGGCATAATAGTGGCCAGGTGCCGGAGTGCCCTGGAGACCGATCTATAGGCGTATAATAGTGGTTAGGGCATGTTACACATGTTGTCCTATGTATAACTGATGCACCGGTTATAATAGTGGGGGATCCCGAACATAATAAACCAAACCCTGATTTTGCTAAGGCACATAAAAGACACTAAGTACTTATAATGGAACACCATGTGAGCAGGGGCCAGACCGATCTACTAGCATATAATAGTGCTTAGGGTATGTTACCCGATAAGTGACCGATCCACCGGCTATAATAGTATGGTTCCCGTACTTGCATGGAATTAATAAAAAGCATGGTTTGAAATAAGTATCGATAAGAGATTAATTAATTAATTAATCTAGACTATAAATGGGTCCTTATGTATTTACCCGAATGATCGTACGATACTATGTTATCATGTTGGACTTTATGCTATTTTTATTATTCCACTTGGTTTTATATGCTTCTATGTGTTGGCTTTAGTGCACGGTTACCTTAATTAGTACGTAGCATACTGATCACCCTTTTTATGGGTGTTGCTCATTCCCACGAGTAGGGGGCCCAACTGAATTGGTGCAGGTAGGTGATTTCTACTTTGATGCCTTCGATATCCATGAGGCATCAGGGGAGCCGAGTGCTACATAGGACCTGAGTCGTGGACTGGGAGTGACATGGTCAGATTCTCTCTCCATGTTATTTTATTTTCTTCTATTACTTTATTTCTGTATTGGGTTTTCTACAAGTAAACTTTACCGTTTGTAGACTTATCTTCTCTTAAGAAACTCCTACTCTGTACTCTAGATTATGACTCATTGTCATATACCCTGATCTCTATTTTATAGTCATTTTATGCTTAATTTAAGTCGTGATTTGATTTGATTTATATTAATTATTAAATTCCTTTTAGCCTTAGCACTTAGTACCGGAACAGTCGAAGTGAACTGGTCTGGTACTAAGTGTGGTGGTAACGTCCCCGAAATTGACATGTAACCTACTCCCCTCACCTTGTGAACCCACCCTTTGTCCCTCTTGTCCTACTACTACTCTGGCCTAAACGCCGGCTGGCAGCCACCATCCCCCTTCCTTTGTCTTCTTCCCTCTCTTGTCCACTTCCCCCAACCCCTAAACCTATAAATACCCCTCCCTAGTTAATACTTTCATCTCTTTTTCTCTGTTAGTCCACTCTCCCTAGCCTTACTCGCATTGCCCAAACAGCCGCCAATAACACCTCTACAAGGCCATGCCACCATCGCTACACCCTCCCATCCTCTTCCCTACATCACCCTATGCCTAACTGACCACTCTCCTTCCACTCCTTCCCCTTCCTCTTCTATCCCCATCGATGCAAAGTAGGCAACTTGAGTTTCCCTTTTGCACCTTCCATCGCCACCTACACCGCCCTACACCGCCGCCACCACAACTACCACCACCCTCCTTGACTCCCTTCGTACCCAGAAAAACTCTCCCCTACCATACCAAGCCAATACTACCCTCTTTTACCCCTCTCCTTTCTTCTCTTTTCTTTTCTCTCCCTCTCAGTCACTGTCGCTACCACCATTGCACTACCGTCGTGATGCCACCACCCCCACCCCAAGCTACATAACCCAGGGAACTCTACCACCTAATAAACCCTATCCCCCTCTCTTTTTCCAACCCTAAAATGCCTCCTTTACATCTCCTCCACCATCAATGCCGCTACCGTCCTCTCACCTGTTGTTCCTTCTAGTTGTACCCTTCTCCCTCTTACTTACTTAGTATATTTTATTTTTATAATGTGTTATTATTAACACTATTATTATCATTGATATTATTGTTATTATTATTATTGTTGTTATTATTATTATTATTATTTTCATTAACATTTTATGAAGGAAATAACTAAAAAGGAAAAGGAAGTAGGAAGAAGGTGAAATGACTAGTGATGCTCTCTTTATAGGTTTTAAATGTGTGGTATCCGAGGCTGACCAACTAGGTGTCATTATCCATCGTGGAAGTTGAGGAGTTGAGATGTGAGGTTTGGAGTGGTTTGAGTATGGTGATGGTATTGGAATCAGGGGGAATTTGGGTGGAGTAAGAAGAGGAGAGATTAAGGGCACATAGGCCAGATTAAGGTTTCAAGGTAAAATCCTAGTCGGCGACGGTGAGTAGAGGTGGGGAAGTGGGGAAGTGGGGAAGTGGGCCTTCACCCATATATGTGGGGTTCTAAATTAATTTTTGATTATAGAGGAAGGTGTATAGGGATCCTAGAGTCTTGGGGGATATAGAGGTCTCAGGTTAAAAGATAGGGTAATCTAGGAAGTCTGGGTTGGAAGAGTGGTAATGAGTCAGGAGAGCCCATTGGGGCGTGCATAACTAGATGGAGGTTACTTGTTGAATAAGAAAAGAATAAAATACTAATTATTTAAGTAGAATATTATTAATCTAGTCCCAAACTTAGGATGTTTAATGTCATTCCACCGGCTATAATAGTGACTAGGAGTGTTTTCCCCTAGATACCATTCCGCCGGCTATAATAGTGTCAGGCATGTATTTCCATAGAGTATTATTTTTGTTCCATAGTTATAATAGTAGGGGTTTCGAGCCCAATAAGCTAAACCTTAGATCATAATTATTTATGAAAAAGAAACTAATTAATTACAGTGGAACACAACATGGATAGGAACAAGACTTAAGATGTTTACCATTCTACTAGTCATAATAATGGCCAAGAGCGTCTTGCCCTAGATATTTTTATGATTACCAATCCACCAACCATAATAGTAGCCAGGCATATTCTACCCTAGAGTAATTATTTCTGTTCTACCAGCTATAATAGTGGGGTCTCCGTACTTATGTGGATATAATTCGAGAGATGTTTAAATTTGGTACTAAGGGCTTATACTCTAATAGTGGTAATTAATTTAATAAAACCTATTACTTGCATTATCTATATTTTATGTACTATGCCCTATCTTTGCTATATGGTTACCTTAATCAGTACATAGCATACTAATCACCCCTATCATGGGTGTTGGTCATTCCCATGCGCAGTGGTCCCTCTTGAGTATGTGTAGGTAGGTGATGAGGCCCTTAAAACTTGTTATGCCTATGAGGAACTTGTTGGGGCAGAGTGATATTTTGATGTCCTTTTATGTTTCTATTATTTTATTCCCTCATAGCGGGATGTTGTCTTGTATTTCATTTCACTCATATATTAACCTTGACTTTTGTGCACTATGGTTTCTATATTTAATGTTGAACTACCTATATTTTTAATCATCTCCTATTATTGTTCCTTATATCTTTTAGCCTTGTGGTTAGTATAAAGCTGGCCAGGGGTTAGTCTTGTATTAATCACAGTAGTAGCACCCCTCCTTTTTGCATGAATGATTTTCCTTAAAAAATGAAAATTTTCAACTATAAGTTTTGGTGGTGTGGCAGTGGCACCCCCATTTTTAAACTAGATAATTTTATTTTCAAGACAATGTAGAAGCAATTGAAAAACAAAATCAGGAAATATTACTGCCACATCAACTATGAGAGAGGTATGATTATGACCTAATCTATACCTAATATAAGGTAAAACAAAGCATAGGACAAAAGGATGCATGAGCATAATAATAATGTAACAACACAAGGAAATAAATACTACAATCAAATCATAGATAAAATGAACTTGATAGTTCAAAAAATCAAATACAGGAACCGGAGCTAGGAGTTTAAATAAATAAAAATGCCAAAAGCATCCCAATATAGTGGACAAAATACTAATAACCAGTTATCCTAACTCTTAGGCACAATCATAAACCTTAAACCCCAAGCAATGGCCCACAAATGACCCACATATTCACCCTCAGCATACTTTAACTGAGATTCGTAACCCTACAAATCATCTTCTACACCCCATACTAGAAGCTGGATCATCACAGTGACCACACAAATATAGTATTAGTATGGTGAAATACTGGTAAAACATACTACCTAAAACATGGTAAGGCTCATGCAGCACATTGAATTCATATAACAACATGGTGATACAATATTAGTACAACTCAAGTATGACAAGGCATGCTTGCATGGAATCATAGAAATATAATGGTATAGTAAATATGTCGCAGTCCATGCAATATAAACCATATTAAAATCCTTCCTTCAATGGCCACCCAATTCAAAAAATATCTACACATAACCCAAATAGGTAATATAACAACACACCATAAGACCAATGGGGTGTTTTACAGTGCTCACACCAAACACCTCATTAAGCATAAAGCCTCTAACTAGGTGTTTTATAGTGCTCACACAAAATACCTCCTTAGGTATAAAAGCCTC
The DNA here is from genome assembly GCA_030549775.1 of Tamarix chinensis. Classification (NCBI taxonomy): domain Eukaryota; kingdom Viridiplantae; phylum Streptophyta; class Magnoliopsida; order Caryophyllales; family Tamaricaceae; genus Tamarix; species Tamarix chinensis. The sequence continues at coordinate 9,901,806 of CM060172.1, forward strand.
CAATTGGGTGTTTTACAATGCTTACACCAAGAACCTCATACCAACTAGGTGTTTGGAGATAACACCAAACTTAACCAACTAGGTGTTTAGAGATAAAAACCAAACTTAATCAAAAATCAAGTCTCAAATGCCATTATAGTGATTCATATTAAACCAGGTCAATCATAATTGAAACTATAATTAAAATTTTCTAAATACATGGAATTATCAATACAAAGGGACCAAAAGAAACACAAAAAATTATAACAAACCAGGTGTCTTCCAGTCATACTATTCCATCGATTCTTCAAACCAGTCAACTAGTCTAGTCATACCAGACCTAAACAAAAATAAAAACCAGAGCACTAGTCGACTAGTTGGCCTCACCAATCAACTATTCAAGAGAACTAGTTGAGTGGTTTGGTCAAACCTATCAATGGATCTAAGCAAAGACTAACCCATTTTGGCCTATAGAAGAATTAATCGATGGGTTTAACCAACCGGTTGACTTGTTATAGTAACCAGTCAATTGGTTTGGTCCAACTGGTTGATGGGTATAAATAGAGAACAAACCACCTTGGTTTATAGGGACACCAATTTATGGGTTTACCAAACCAATCGATTGATCTCATAACCAACTGATCCTAAACTCCAAACCATTTGACTGGTTTGGTAAAACACAACCTAGACTTGCAAAACACACACCGAAGTTTTATCATATTTTCTCATATTAATCTTAGCATGATTCTATGTCAAAACACACATAAAAATACATTATGCACTCATAGAATCACATGGATAAATGGTAATGTACACATTTAAACAATTTATGCTCAACAATCCATTTTTATGCTTAAAATTATAGAATCTCAACACATTTACTTTTGGAGAGTTATAACACATGCTCATAACATGAATAAAATTTAGATCCTACTCATAGATATACTAGCACATGAAACCACAATATACACATAACCTAATTATGTTAGTGATAAGAATGTCTTACCTTGAAGCAACTCTTATATTATAAAACTCCTACTAGATGGCCTATCCATGAGAAATTTGGTTCCTAAAAGAATAAAAGTAAAAAAAAAACTTAAAACCATCTTCTAAAACATCATTAAAAAATAATAAAATTAGAAGAACACAAAATATGACCTTTTGCTCAAAACATGGTGTTAAAAGAGAAGATAAAATCTCCAACTTTTCTCAACCTTAACTCTTCTTTACTTAAGGAAAGCAAGAAAGACCTAATGATAAGAATAGAAGAATATAAAGGAACACAATTCTTACACAATTCAAAGGATAAAATCATAGAAGATCTCTATTTTTTCTTAATAAAAGGAAGAAAAGAGGAAAATGGAAGGGTGCGCAACACTTAGCTAAATTTCCACAAGGATAAGGGAGAAGAGAGCAATAACATAAGGGATGAATGATAATGGATCATCAAATGAGAAGAATAAAATTAGCTTGATCAACATTCTCAAGGAAAAGAGGGATAAGACATGTGAGGTTGAGTGTGGGCAAGCTAAGAAGTAAGGGTTGACTTGAGGGAGTGGTGGAGTTGAGTGCAGTTAGAGATGGGCATGGAAGTCAGTTGGCATGTCAAGGAAGAGTGCAAAAAGTCAAAAATTATACTCCCATTTTCCAAAAGAGAGAGGGAGAAGGGAGGGAGAAGGAAAAAGGAGACTTTCTTCCAAAAGTGGCTTTTTGGGAAAATTTTGCTAATTAAAAACATGGAGTAATTTAATTAATGTAAAAATAATACTAGTGAACTAAAACATGCTTATTACAATAATTAAACTCAAATTAGAATTTTTCATAATCATTAGAGAGAAATTTGAATCAAAATCAAAAATTGATATAAAATTATAGGAAAACCAGTTGATCGATTTAGGTAAACCAGTTGACTAGTTAGTCAAGAAAAAGAATATAAATTTCTCTAATGCACTAGTCAATCGATTATGTAAACTAGTCAATTAATATACCTAAAATTCACATTTTTTATTATAATTCCAAGCCCATTTCAAAATAAAAAAACATTTCTTCCATATCAACATAATTCTAATATAATTTGAAAGGTTTTGGGACTATGTATTATAGATAGTTGGTAGGATACTGTGTTACCCTAGATGCAAGTATGACTAGAGTGCCTCAATGTCTCTAGGTTGATATGATATTTGCTTAAGTAAATGAAAATGAAAATTACTATTATTAGATTATAGGGTTGGTCGGTAGAAGCATTTGTGCCAACCTGTGCTTTGATAATAGCCTTCATGCATATGTATTGTTGAGTAATAGCCTTTGTGCCTACCTCTGGCTTTTTTGAAGCCTTTGTGCCTACCTATGGTTTTTGGCAGCCTCTATGACTATTTGTTGTTCTATAGCAATCTTTAGGCCTATCTGTGGTTTGGTAGTAGCCTTTGTGCCTGCCTATTATTTGGTAAAAGCCATTATACATACCTATGGTTAGGTAGCATCCTTTCCATGTACTTATGATTCTATAGCATCCTTCATGCCTACCTGTGATTAAGTAGATTTTATTGGTCTTGTTCCCGTTAGCTAACCTATGGTATGGGATATATTGGTATTGATAATGAGATATGTGACTACTACTATTGTTATGTTTTCGGTTGATGTTGGTTCTAATTACACTTCAATAAGCATAACTTAGATGTTTGGTTGGTAAGTATTATCATGCTTAGATAAATGTGCATGAGTAATATAAAGCCTTGGTGGTATATTGTTATCTTATAAGATTATAGTATTTCAATCATCGTATATATAATTTTATCTATTATACCATATATTGTTGCAATACCTTATATGTGTTCTATAATGGTTTTTAATATATTTTTTTGGCATAATGGATTACTCCATTATACTAAAGGGATCCTTTTGTGGGTCCCTGCCTATTTAATGGATAGTGGATCTTGCTAGTTAGCTTATAAGTTCAATTGCAAGCTAGTATTTTGGGTTAAGAGGTTAGGACTAGTTGGAGCCATTTTGAATATCTTTAATTCTGATTGTTTTTGTACTCTTATGTCCTCTTGTATTTTCTTCTGTTAAGTTTTTTAACCGGTAATGTGGTTTATTTTCAAAATAATGTATATTTGTTTCTTCTCTCTAATTGAATTATTGTCATTGTATTATGAATTTAATTAGAGTAATGATTTTAGCCTTGGCACTTGGTTTGATAATAGTAGAGGAAATTAGAATTGCACAAAGTATGGCAGTAACACCCTCCATTTTTTATTTTTCTAGCTTTTACGCTTAACTCTTTAAATAAAAATTTTAAGTCCTAAAAATAGGGGTGTTACAAGTTTATATTAGAGCTTTTTGTTGTTGAGAATCATGTTTTAGTTAGAGATTCAATTCTCATGATTCTAAATATTTTAACATATATATATGGTGTTTTAAACCCGAATTAGTCTTGTGAGTACTCAAGTTTGGGTAGACTAAAAGGCTTTGAATTGTGCTTATGTGTCATGTGCTAGTATGATAGGATTTTTCTTAATAGATTTTTTGTTTTTCAACTAGTCCAACATATCCTTGAATGGACATGTCGGCTATTTGGAAAGAACACTCGAGCCTTTCATGGAGTTCATTCAATATCTGCCTCTATCTCAACCTAATCCTCCACCACCTCTATAAAACCCAAAAAAGGGTATAAAAAATGACTAGCTTCAAAAAGTTTTAGGTTATAATCCACTAACATATGTTGGAGAAAAAGAACCTATTATCCTAGAAAGTTAGATGCATGAATTTGATAGGAAGTTTGAGGTAGTAAATTACCAAAAGTGCAAAAGGATAGCATAGTCACGTTTCATCTTCAAGGATAAAAAAAATGTCTGGTCGGTAGTTTTTTGTGTTCAAGGAGGACCATCGATGTCTTGGGAAGACATCAAGATAACACTCTATACATGTTTCTATAGTGAGAGCCTCAAGAAGGATAAAGTCAAGGAATTCATGCTTAGGTAATCCTAACAGTGTGGGAGGAGTATCATGCATGGTTTATAGAGTTTTTAATGTTTTCTCCAGTTATAGCCACTACTAAAGATGTGGTCATCTACTAGCTTGAGCAAGGACTTCACTTCAGTATCTAAAATATGATGGGTGTACTTGTTTTCCATGAATTGGCTATGTTGTGTAAATGGGTGTGTGTCATCACTGCTCTAAGTAAGAGGAAAGCCTAGGTGTAGATTTCCATAGGAAAGAGTATGCACCATATTATCAAAGTTTTGAGTATTCAACATCAGAGTAGTGATCGATACTAGAATGGTTAGAGTGGATCCTGCAGATGAGGTATTCAGAGACGATGCTCAAAGTTATTAAGTGCATCCTTTAGGACTGTTCCACCAGCAGCAGCATGTTCAGCGGGATTCGATATTTAAAGCACTCATTTTGGCCAGTCTAGTGTTTTGCATGTTCCCATGGAATTCCTTTGTTAGTAGGATTTTTCATTTTAAAGGGGTGGTTGCTTCCCTAGGTACCTTGGGAATCCTCGTGCACTTTTTGAGTAGTGCAATGTGCACTTTAAGGACAAATTCCATTTTAAGGAATAGTCAATTAACACTCAAAAATTTTGTAACATTTACTTTCAGATGTTTAGCCTTTTATTCAAAAAATGAACCCTTAAACCTTGGCCCAATTATTTTATTAATAACCTTTGACCCATAATCCAAATAATTTATTAAATATTTCCCCTCATTATGTTATCATTTTTCTTCTTATAAATCCTATCATAAACTAATTTATTTTTCTCAATCTATTTTCCTACTTGGTGCCCTAACCTATCCAAACTAAAATAAACTAATTTCTATCCCTACCATATACCTCACGTAACCCTCGACCGTGTAAATTTTCCATTCCCTAAAACACTCTCCCTATCTCCCTTTCCTTTTCTTCTTCTTCCTACCCCTCTATTTCCGTACGGAATCCCTAGTAGAACAACACTTAACTATCACCCACCACCACCTTCTCCTTGCGACCTATTGCCAACCCTCTTTTCCTTCTTCTTCTTTACTTATTCTTCCCTCTTCTTATTAATCACTAGCCAACCCACCCTTCATCTCCAATCTACCCCGCATTCCCTTCATTCCTTCTTCCTCCTCCCTATTGATCCCAACACCACTAGTACCACCCTCTACTATAGCCCTTCCAACACCAGCCATCTCATCCCCATTGCAGCCCTTGCCCAACCATCACCACCCTACATCCCAACACTATAGCCATGGCCTCATCGTCTCACCATCTCCACCACCTTGCAGGTATCCAACCCCCCTCTTCATGCGCACTACTCACGATGCGCATATAACGTGAGGAAGTTTTCTTTAAAAAAATTGTACCCATTTTTTAAGTAATAGTATTTTAGTAATTTTGGATAATAAAAATTCTAAAGGAAGTTATTATTTTATTCTTTAAACATTAGTATGATTATTATGGTATTACTTTTAGGTATAAAAGTTTGATTAGTAAGGCTTAATAATTTTAGTAAGATGCTGATAATTCATGCTTTTATTCAAAATCATGTAATTTTTATATCCTGCTAAAATGATTGATGTTATATGATAGTGCATTTGCTTTGTGTAGAATTTATGTAAAACATGAGTCATTACAGTGCAATTATTAGCTTAATTATTGTTAGTATGAAAATAAGAAAAAAGAAGCATGTCATCATATGTGAAATATTTTAGGTCCAAAAGTATGACTAAAATTGTATTAATTATGATATGTACATGTAATGATAATTATTATTCTTGTGTGCCTTAGGATTTTGTGTGTAATATGATATGTTTCCCAAAAGTTATGCCTAATATGTTTTATTTAGTGTTGAGCATGGGAATATATGATTTTAGATTAAATTAAAGTGCATGCTAGGTTTTTAAGTGTCAAATCATGATTAAGGAAAATGGTCATTTGGCATATTTGATAATTTAATTGCATGATAAATAATTTAATTATTGAGTCCAAGCCTTTTCTTGATAAATTTGTAAATAAAATTGAATTAGTATTCAAAAAGGATGATAATGTATTAATATTGATCTCAGGGGTATTTTCTTCATTTTTGGCCTTATGGTCCTAAATGTTAATAATTGAGTCTAAAATGGCCTTAGTATATTTTTATGATTAACCTTGGTAATGATCTTGTTTACAACTATCTTAAATACATGGGAAATATGTACAAATGGATAAGTACTGAAAGCGAATATATGTGATTGATTATGATTTCGTGGTCACCCTAATAAGGCATTAATACTTAAAGTAGAAGACCTCGAGATTGATAATGTTGGCTCTTTATGGTTCACTACCTTAATGACGTGATTTAGCCTATGGTAGATTATGGATTTTTTGCTTGTGTGCCTTAATGTCCCTATTCAGGCTGTATAACTTACTTGATTTAGCTCTACGGACTAATAGAGGACATGCATACTTATGGATTAGGTATCATTATCTATGGGATATTTTGTTACCTTTTTGTACCAGTACAATCAAGGTACCTTTGTTTCCTTGGGTTGATAATCAATAGGATACTCTGTTGCCTTTGGCACTAATATGACCAAAGTACCTTAGTTTTTTTGGGTTAGTATAATCTCCCCTTGAGTAAATAAGAATATAAATGATTATTATTAGATTATTAGATTGGTCAGTAGAAGCATTCGTGCCTACCTATTCTTCTATAACAACATTTGTACCTACTTATGGTTGGGTAAAAACCTTCATACTTACTTGTGGTTCGGTAGTAGCCTTTGTGGCTGCTTGCAGTTTAGTTGCAACCTTTGTACCTACCTCTGATTAATTAGTAGCCTTTGTGCCTACCTCTAACTAAGTAGCAACCTTTTTGCCTATTTTTTTTTTGTAGTAGCCTTTGCGTCTACCTATAATGTTGTAGATTTTGTTAGTCTTGTGTTTGTGAGCCTACCTTCGCTAAAGGAGTTATTTATATTGAAAATGAGACATGTGACCATTGTTATTGTTATGTTTTAGTTTGATGTTGGTTCTAATTAAATATCAAAAAGCATCGCTTGTATATTTAGTTAGTAAGTATCATCATGCTTAGATAAATGTGTATAATCAGTATATGACCTTAGTAGCATGCATTTATCTTATATGGTTAAAATATTTCATTCATCGCATGTATAATTTAATGTGTTATACCATATATTATTGTAATGTCTTATATATGTTCCATGTTGGTTTTCCATATTGGTTTGGTCAAATGGATTTCTTAGAATTGTTGTACTAAAGGGTTTGTTTCATGGGCCCCTAATTATTCAATTAACAGTGGTGTTTGAGGGAAAACTTACAAGTTTAGTCACAAGCTAGTTCTCCTAGTTGAGAGCCTAAAACTATCTAGATTCCTTTCGGATATCTTTAATTTTGGTTGTGTTTGGACTCTTATGGCCTCTTGTATTCTCTCTTGTTAAGTTTTGTAATTGATAATGTGTTTTATTTTCAAAACAATGTAAATCTGTTTGTTCTCCCTAAATAGAATATTGTGCCTGTGTTATTAATTTTATAGGATTAATGATTTTAGCTTTAGCCCTTCGTATGAAAATGGTAGAGGAAATCGGACTTGTACCGAGTGTAGTGGTAACACCTTTTATTTTTATTATTTTAGCTTCCATGTTTAACTCTTTAAGTAAAATTTTTAAATCCTAAATTAGAGGAATTATAAGTCTACTCTATAAGTGGCCTACAAGCTCTATAGGGGATATTAATTTTGTTGTGGAATAACTTGATTGAATGGATATACTCTAGATTCCAAATTAACAAGATGAGGAACAATTTATTAATTAATAACAAAATAGGACAATTAAAGGAAAATTAGATATCTTTATTCAAACTCTTGTGTAAGTACAAGATGATTAAAATAATCTATCAATTAATTACATAAAAATAAAAATCTCTAAAAATGGAGAATAATATGAAGAAGAAGAAGAAGAAGTCGGGTCATACGAATTGATAACTAAGGTTTCCTTGTATCTTTTTTATATTCAAAAAAATCCAACGGGGCAAAATAGTGTGTTAAGAAATAAAAAAATTACGATCTATGTTTAGGAAACATGGTCCCCCATTTATATATCTCCTAACTCTTAAATTTTTATCAAAAATTCACATCAACACATTCTTTGAATAAACATGGCCTGTGTTAATAAACACAGAGCCCTTGTGTTTATCACTTAACTCACCATTCTACATTGAAATCCTCCAACACCTATACGAACCAACATAATATTATTTTGTGTATAAAATACCTAATCAAATATCATAATTTTCTACCTTGAAGAAGTATTTGTGACTTATGAAATATAAAGACCTCTACAAAATATGCTAGCCCAAAGGACCTAAAGGCCTATGAACACCTATCTATTCTCATAAACACTCAAACTTACCCACGGTCAATGGCTTTGTTGGCATCCTGGCCAGATTATCCAAAGTACCCACTTTCTTTAATACAACATTGATAGTAGCAATAGTACCTTGAATAAAGTAATTCATGATGTTAATGTGCTTTTTTCAATGACGAAAACAATTCTGATTTTTCACTATATAAACAGAACTTTAGATATCACCTCAAATGACTAGAGCACCATAACCAAACCCTAGCTCACATATTAAACCACCAAGCCACATGGCTTCTTGAAAAGCCTCAATCATAGTCATATACTATGCATTTCATCTCCAACAAAAAAGCCTCCATCTAATAGCTAAACAATAAGCTTAAAAAAAACATATTCACTGATGGATCTCTTTTTATCAAGTCCTCCACCAAAATTAGAGTCCACGAACCCAACTAGTGAATCAATTGATCTCTCATACTCTATACAAGATGATGCATTACCCTTCAATTACCTTAGAATTCACTTCACTACTTGCTAGCTAGCCTTCCCCATATTCGCCACATATTGACTCACTATGCTAACAGCTGGAGTGATAGTAGGATCAATACATATCATAGCATACATGATACAACCAATAGAATTCGAATATAAAATAGTAACCTTGAATTCATCTTCCTCTTTGGATTAGGGACAATCCAAATCAGAAAATCTAAAGTTACTAGCTAATGGAGTGATCATCATCTTATCATCCATCGTATGAAACCTCTCTAACACCTGGTTCACAAAGGACTCTTATGAAAAGTGCAAAAGCTTCTGTCTATGGTCTCTTATGATCTCTATTCCAAGAATCATCTTTGCAAATCCAAGATCTTTCATCTAAAACTCACTCTTCAACATTGTCTTAACCTTATCGACATCAACATATCTTTTTCTACAACAAGAATGTCATCAACATATGGCAAAAGATACATGTGTGGGCCTCCCTCCATCTCCTTCAAGTACACACATCCATCATACTCACTCCTAAATAAGCCATGTTCAATCATAAACTAATCAAACCACTTATACTACTATTTAGGAGACTACATCAACCAAAACAGTTATATCTTTAATAGGCACACATGATCATACATGCCCTCAACAACAAACCCATTAATTTGTAGCATGTAAATCTCATATTCAAGCTCACTATGCAAAAATGTAGTTTTAACATCTAACTTCTCCACCTCTAGATCATGCATAGCCACAAGTACAAGCAAAGTATGAATAGAAGTATTTCTAACCACAAGAGAAAATACCTCATTATAGTTCATCCTTGGAATCTAACTGAATCCACATATATCTAAACGAGCCTTATACTTTGGTCACTCGACCCCTAGGGCTCCCTATATGAACTTTTATACCAACTTGCAATCAACTATCTTCTTCTTCTTAGGTGCCTTCAAAAGCTCTTATGTCCAATTCTTTAATAAGGACTCCATATCCTATTCCATAGCAACACACCACTCGACGGAATCAAAACTCTATATAGCCTATGATAATTATGTTGACTCATGAACTTCAACAATAGTCTCTACAATAGATAAAGCATAGCCACCTAATTCTTCAAAACCATAGCTAAGCAGAGGCTTAACAATCCTTTGTGCTCTACATAAATAAAATCCTCTTTGCTCCACCTACTACTTGAATCCACCTTCTTTAGGCATAATGGGTCTATCACAAAGGTCTCTATCATCCATATCAACATCGATCTGGCTCAAAACACTATCCAAATCCACCTCTTTAGATAAACATCACAAGAATCATTCTTCCAGAGGAACACAGACTCAATGAAGATAAAATTCCTACTTATCAAGAACTTGAATGCAGTTAGATCCCATAACCAGGCTAAGAAAGATACACTTTAGCTCTATGATCAAGTTTACCATAATTCACATAAGCATAAGTAGGGCAAATAAATACATGGAAATTAGAGTAATAACCTAGATTAGTAGATAACAAATCATCTGATGTCTTCAAATCAATAGACCAAATTGGTAATCAGGTCACTAGGTATACTACCACGTGAACTACCTTAGCCTAAAACTCTATGACTAGTCCTCCCTGTGATAAAATACAACAAGCCTTTTCTAATAAAGTTTTGTTCATCCACTCAAAAACCCCATTCTATTGTGATCTCTTGAAATAAGTGTGGTGTCTTACTATCCCATAGTATTAACAGAAATAAATAAAACTCTACTCCAAAAAATCTAGAACACTATATGTCCTCATATACTTAACTTGATTCCCAGTATGCTTCTCTATCAAGGTCTTCCAAACATTTGGAAACACCAAAAACTTCATTTTTATGCTTTAAGAAATGCACCCATATCTTTCTAGAGTAGTCATCAATAAATGTGAGGCATTACCATAAACCACCTTTCAAAACTACTCTTGCTTGATCCTATAAATCTGAATGAATATATCCCAAAGGTGCTCTCATACTATGCTTAGCTATCAAAAAGATAACCTATGTTTTCTTGCGAGACTCATAATGCTTATAAAATTAAATAGTAGCTATATTATGTCCATATAGTAGCCCATTTATATAAAACTCAATAAGTCCCATGACACTCAAGCATCCCAGTCTCATATGCCAAAATCTCATAACATCCTAGTATGACAACCTTGGTGATATCACAACACATATCCCTACAATAGTGGAACCCACCAACTTATATAGTGTATTGACTAGCTTCCTCATCATTGTCACCTAAGCCCCTTTTGTAACTCTTAAGTACCAATCTCCATAACACACTAGTACTCATTGTAGTCTGAGGCACTCAAAGAGATGAGATTATTAGTCATCTTAGAGATATGCCTCATGTTGGATAGTGCCCTGACTATACAATCATGCATCCTCACCTTCACTACCCTAATCCTAGTAACTTTGCAAGTGGCACCATTTCCCATCAAGATAACTTCACCTTGATTGGCCTCAAACATCTAAAGCCAACTCTGATTAGGATATATATGGTAAAGACACTTAGAATATGATATCTATCTATCACTAATCTTGGTTTGTCTGGTAGTGGCTATAGCACATATCCATCACTATCATCGTGGGATATAATACCATCATCCTTCATACTAGATGATTCACTAGACTTATTATTGAGATTCCTATTAGGATAAAAATTCCTACTATATCCCTTCTTTTTTACACCCATAGCATGTCACATTCTTTTGCCGACTCTTCAACTTAGATTTGGATTTCTTATGGCCACCAAACCCTTGCTCCTAATTCATCCCCATGCTATAATTCCCTCACTATGTGAGTCTCTGGATGTACCACGCCTAGTTAACTAGATGTTAATAAGCTCTGATTGTAGCAGGGTAAATTTCACATCCTTAAGGACTAACTCATCCTTCTCATACAACAAAAGCTCATAAAAATGCTTAAACTAGCAAGAAAAGAACAAAATAACATAATGGTTTACTTTTATGTTATGAAAATCCATTAAAATAGAATAAAATTCACCCAAATGAATTTTAAAAGAGTAACCCTTACCTAATTTTAGATCATGAAGCTGATTTTTCAACAATAGTAAATTTGCTACTAATTTCAACATATATAATGATTCAAGCTTCAACCACAATATATCTATCATTGATTGCATTGCCACTTCCCTCAATACCATATTTGACAAGAATAGTTTTATGGTAGAGAGGGCCTTTAAATAACTTATCCATTATTGAATATAGATTATTCAAATGACCAAATAATGCCATTTTTAATGTGATCTGAATTAGAATTGCTTGTATTTTCAATTTCCATAATCTAAAATTGGTGATCTAATTGAACTTCTCAATATTAAATATTTTACCTATCCTAATTACCAAATCTTGTCAACAACCACAACTCTAATACCTTTTTTGTGAAATAAAGTAGATTAAATGGATTGAAAACAAAATTGGAATTAACAAGATGAGGAATAATTGATAAATCAATCACAAAATAGAATAATTGAGAAAAAAAATAGAGATCGTTATTGGTACTCTTATGTAATTACAAGATTATTAAACTAATCAATTGATATATTGCACTAAGATATAATTCTCTAATGATGGAGAATTATATAAAGAAGAAGAAGAAGAAGGATCGTTGTACTAAAGGGTTCCTTTCATGGGCCTCTACCAATTCAATGAGCAACTGTGTTTGCAGGTCAGTTTTGAATTTAGTCACAAGCTATTTTGATGGAAACCGGTTAGGGTTTCGCAAAGGATCGAAGATTTAATCGAGCGCAACGTTCGATTTCCGCCGGTACAGCCTAAGGAAAACTTTCCAAAGGAAGAACCACAACTTTAGAAGCACAATTGATTCAATGGCAACTGAATTTAGAAGGTGAATGATCAAGATCGATCGAGAAGAGAACGAGATAGAAGCAGAAAAGAAGCGAATGAGAGAATCGCCAAGAGAGAGAAGGAGTCGAGAGAGATCGAGAGAACAAAATATCACTGAACTTTTTTTCTATCCAAAAGTGCGTATTACATCGTATCTAGCATATATATATATATATATATATGTATACAGCAGCCGTATCTGATACAAAATACATACGAACATCTCAGCCTGTTATGGACGGGCAACACGACCCGTTTGGGCCAAAAATATAAGGTGTCGAACAGCCCAAACCAAGCAACAACAATGTAGGGTGTCGACCAGCCAACCATCATAAAGAAAATGACCCAATAATACAATTAAGCTTAAGGCTTAATTTCCCATCAGCTAACACAACTATAGCTAATCATGGTCATTAAGGATTGATTAATCCACAATCCAGCTAGTCCAATTTTATGGACCGAGTGGCGGATTATACAACCGTCCTAATTCCCATTAGCCCATTCCGACCGGCGAATGCATCATATGGGATTACAAAAATGTTTAATAAAAATTTACATAATCTGTACACTCCAAGCATAGTCTGAACTGCCCAGCACTTATGTCCCAGTCCACAGAAAACCATAAGCTGCGATATTATCCTATTAATTCAACAAATAAGATAAACAATTGTAAGTAATTAATTCAAAACAAATTTCAAAATTACTTAAATATAAATTTACAAGATTCACATCATTCCCCTCTTCTTGGAAAGGTTTCGCCTCTGAAACCTGAACAAGTCCCAAAAATGGACTAAGGTCTGCCACATTGAAGGAATTACTCACATTTCCAAACTTAACAGGTAAATCAATTTTATAGGCATTGTCATTAATTTTCTCTAATACAGTAAATGGTCCATCCCCTCTAGGATCCAATTTTGACTTTCTAAAATTTGGAAACCTTTCTTTCCTTAAATGAACCCAAACTAAATCTCCAGGTTTAAAAATCATTTTCCTCCTTCTTTTATTAGCATGTTCAGCCATCTGTTGTACCTTCTTATTAATTTGTTGGCTTACATTCTCATGTAATTTTTTTATACTTTCAGCTCTAGATTCAGCATCAAAATTTTGCAGATCAGTATGAGGTAAAGGACTCAAATCTAATGGAGTTAATGGATTAAAACCATACACAATCTCAGATGGAGTTTTATTAGTTGTAGAATGTAAAGTCCTATTATAAGCAAATTCCACTTGAGGTAAAACATACTCCCATTGTTTAAGATTCTTTCCAAGGACAGCCCTCAACATATTTCCCAGAGTTCTATTAACCACCTCAGTTTGACCATCAGTTTGAGGGTGACAAGTTGTAGAAAATAATAATTTAGTCCCTAATTTACCCCATAAAACTTTCCAAAAATGGCTTAAAAACTTAACATCCCTATCTGAAACTATAGTCTTATGAATTCCATGTAACTTAACCACATTAGAAAAAAATAATTCAGCCACTGCTACAGCATCATTTGTTTTATTACAGGGTATAAAATGAGCAATTTTACTGAACCTATCTACTACAACCATTATGGAATCCTTAGCTTTATTAGTCCTAGGTAATCCTAACACAAAGTCCAAAGACACATCAACCCAAGGATGATTAGATACAGGCAAGGGGTATATAATCCAAAAGGTTTTGAAGTAGTTTTTGCCTGTCTACATTTAATACAATTAACACAATGTTTCAAAACATCCTTACCTTTAGCATAAAATCCAAAAGTGCCTTTCATGTCCTTTGTACTATGATCATTTCCCAAATTAGACTTAGTTAACTCCTTATAATCAGATTTAATTTTGGTTTGATCCTCAAATATTTCCTTTGGAGTCATAGGTGCTAAAACAATCTTCCTATCATCCTTCTGTACTGTATACCTATTCTTATAACCATCATGTACTACCCTTCTATCATATTGCCAAGGTCTACCCAACAACAAGTGAGCAGCATGCATAGGAACTATATCACATAAAACAGAATCCTCATATTTTCCTAATTTTAAATTCACTAGAACCTGTTGACTAACCTTAACATCTCCCAACTCATTAAGCCATTGCAATCTATATGGTTTTGGATGTTTAGTAGTGTTTAAACCTAATTTAGATACCAATAGGGTACTAGCAGCATTAATACAACTGCCACTATCTATAGCCATATTAAAACACTTATCATCAATTAAGCATCGAGTATGGAATATATTCTCTCTTTGTATAGCATTGGAATCAGGTAACTTATTACTATTTAAAGCTCTTCTAACCACAAAAAGATCCCTACTCACGGGTAATTCTATTTCATCTTCTAGGTCACTATCATTCTTTCCTACTACATTAGCCCCTTCTTCCTCTTCTTCAGATTCAGATTCAGATTCTACTTCCCCAGATTCTCTAATCAAGATATTTCTCTTGTTAGGGCATTCAGAAGCTATATGACCTAAACCTCCACATCTAAAACATTTAATATCCCTAGTCTTGTTTGACCCATTTACAGGATTTGCCATTACATTCCTGCCCTTTTCAGGTTTCTGTCCTGTCTTAACTTCATTGTTTCTCCCCCTAAACTCTACCTTACTATTGTTCTTCCAGTTTCCAGAGGTATTTCCCCCAAAATTTCTCCTCATAGTAGTCTTAAACCCAATCCCAGGGGGTTTCTATTGCCTAGATTTCCTCAATTGAATCTCTATCTTAGTAGCTATATTCACCATTTCAGTTAATGTTCCACAAGGATACAGCTCTACCTTATCAGCTATCTCTGAATTTAATCCACTCAGAAACCTAGCCATAGTAGCATCATCATCCTCAATAACTCCTGTCTTAATAATTAAAACTTCTAACTCTTTATAATAGTCATCTACTGATCTCACTCCCTGACTAATAGTTTGCAACCTTTTATGCAACTCTCTATAATAGTAACTTGGTACGAATCTCTTTCTCATTAAAGTTTTAAACTCTGCCCAAGTCTGTATAGCAGGTTCCCCACACCTACGTCTAGTTAACACCAAATTATGATACCAAGAAGACGCATACTCAGTAAACTCTACTACAGCCACTTTAATTTTCTTTTCCTCAGAGTAATCATGACACTCAAATACCAATTCTATTTTTCTTTCCCACTCAAAATAGTAATCAGGGTCATTTCTCCCATTGAACCCTGGTATGCTCAGCTTAAGATTATTTAAATTCCTATCTACGAATTCTAATTCCCTATCCTGCTTATTGTTCTGTCTAGGCATCCTATCACTATTGTAGGATATTTGATCTTCTAACTCCTCTAGATTAGCTATAGGTGGAATTCTAGTCCTAGGATCCATTGGAGCCCTTCCTAAAACTCCTGCTTGATTAGTTTCAATTCTGTTATTTTGCAATTCATTAAGTCTTACTTCCTGTTCTCCTAATCTTTGTTCTAGGTTAGCAGATAAGACATCAAATTGTGCAGTCATTTGTTCTTGGAAAGTCCTAAGGGTTTCTAGAAGGTCATTACTAGACACAGACTGATTCACTGATTGACCATTATTAGACATGATGAATTTCAAAAGTAATTAACAATCAACTCAGCAGTAATTTTAATCACAGAAGCAACTGATCCAAGAATCACAGATAACAGACACACAATATGCCACAGAAATATGGCTTCACAAATGTTAACAGTAATAGAAACAGTAAAAATTTTACTTAGAATAACTCACTACTTATGATAATTTGACAAAACTATTTCAATAATACGAAATAAGTAGGAGGGAACGATATTACCGCGTCTGCTTAAGCAATTAGTTCAATTATTTAGGGTGCCCCTCTTCTTGGAGGTCTATCCCCTTTCTTGAAACCAAGATAGTTCGCCGGTTGTAATTTTCAACCTATATACTTAACAATAAACAGATAATTTGTCGAAGATTGGAAATTAAGTATAGCAGATAGTAGTATTAACAAAGGAATTTACAAATCGAAGTTACCAACAACAGTAGGTCGCGCTGTCAGTCAAGATTCAGATTCTTGACCAAACCCTAGGTCGATTAGGGTTTTCTTTTTCAGACTTTCAAAATAGTGGGTCGAAATGCTTTAATCGCCGGTTTGAAAGCGACAAGAATCGACACTGAGTTCGTCGCTGCAAAACCCTAAATTTCACACCTCAAACTAGGGTTAGCGAAATACAGAAATCGAGTTAACAAAAATGAAGAAAACTTAATCAATGATACAGAAACTACGAGCACTCTAGAAAATCGAGGCTCTGATACCAAATGATGGAAACCAGTTAGGGTTTCGCAAATGATCGAAGATTTAATCGAGCGCAACGTTCGATTTCCGCCGATACAGCCTAAGGAAAACTTTCCAAAGGAAGAACCACAACTTCAGAAGCACAATTGATTCAATGGCAACTGAATTTAGAAGGTGAATGATCAAGATCGATCGAGAAGAGAACGAGACAGAAGCAGAAAAGAAGCGAATGAGAGAATCGCCAAGAGAGAGAAGGAGTCGAGAGAGATCGAGAGAACAAAATATCACTGAACTTTTTTTCTGTCCAAAAGTGTGTATTACATCGTATCTAGCATATATATATATATATATATATATATATATATGTATACAGCAGCCGTATCTGATACAAAATACATACGAACGTCTCAGCCTGTTATGGACGGGCAACACGACCCGTTTAGGCCAAAAATATAAGGTGTCGAACAGCCCAAACCAAGCAACAACAATGTAGGGTGTCGACCAGCCAACCATCATAAAGAAAATGACCCAATAATACAATTAAGCTTAAGGCTTAATTTCCCATCAGCTAACACAACTATAGCTAATCATGGTCATTAAGGATTGATTAATCCACAATCCAGCTAGTCCAATTTTATGGACCGGGTGGCGGATTATACAACCGTCCTAATTCCCATTAGCCCATTCCGACCGGCGAATGCATCATATGGGATTACAAAAATGTTTAATGAAAATTTACATAATCTGTACACTCCAAGCATAGTCTGAACTGCCCAGCACTTATGTCCCAGTCCACAGAAAACCATAAGCTGCGATATTATCCTATTAATTCAACAAATAAGATAAACAATTGTAAGTAATTAATTCAAAACAAATTTCAAAATTACTTAAATATAAATTTACAAGATTCACATCATATTTGTTTAGGTTGAGAGATTAGGAATATCCATAGTCCTTTTGGATATCGTTAATTTTAGTTTGTTTTGGACTATTATGTCCTCTTGTATTTTTTTTCTTGTTAAGTTTTGTAACTAGTAATGTAGTTTATTTTCAAAATAATGTATATCTATTTGTTCTCTCTAATCTAAATCTTGTGATTGTGTTATTAATTTAATAGGAGTAATACTTTTATCCTTAGCACTTGGTATGATAATGGTGGAGGAGACCGAACTTGTACTAAGTGTGGTGGTAATACCTTTTATTTTTATTGTTTTAGCTATCGTGCTTAACTCTTTAAACAATTTTTTTAGTCCTAAATTTTGTTACAAGTCTACTCTATAGGTAACCACCAAGCCCTATAGGGGATATCAATACTATTGCGGAATAACTTGATTTAATGGATCTAATCCAAATTCAAAATTACAAGATGAGGAACACTTGATTGATCAATTACGAAATAGGATTATTAAAGGAAAATAGAGATGTTTATTCAAGCTCTTGTGTAATTACAAGATGATTAAACTAATCTATCAATCAATTATACAAAAATACAATTCTCTAAAAATAGAGAATTATATGAAGAAGAAGAAGAAGAAGAAGAAGTCGAGTCACATAACTTGATGGATAAGATTTCCTCATATCACTTTTATACTAGAAAAAATCTAATGGGGCACAATAGCGTGTTTCAAAAATAAAGAAAAATTATGGTTTGTGTTTAGCAAACATGGCCCCCAGTGTTTATTTATTTACTCTTTAATTTTTACCAAAAAATCACATCAACACATTCTATGAATAAACATGACCAGTGTTAATAAATATGTCGCCCTTTTGTTTATCATATAACTCACCATTTTACATTAAACTTCTCCAACACCTTCATTAACTAGTACAGTGTTATGTTGTGCATCAAATGCCCATCTAATGCTCATAAATACTTAAAAATTATTTTTCCTATGATGGGAGGATATTATGTTACTTTAGGGAGACAATATTACTAAGGTACCACTAGGACTTGGTACTTGGTGTGTCTCTAGGTTATAAAAGTTAAGGGTAATATGTTGCCTTGTAATCTTGTCTAAGTAATTCATGAGAGTGTCTTGGGGTCGTGACCGTATCCCCTCAAAAAAGTTAAAAGAAATTAACCTTTTATGGAACCCTTTGGAATGTTTGGTTTAAACTATATTCTTAGTTAGATAAATTCCATCATACATTACCCTTAATAATTGGAAATGCCTTGGCTTAGTAGTTACCTTAGTGCAATATCCTAGTTATTATGAAATATGAAATGACTATTTTTGAAATGTTTAAGTATGGCTTGATTTCTTCCCTTGTGGAACACCCTTGACATAAATTAATTTATTTGGTTCTACAATATGATAAAGTGCAATGGTATAATGAGAATATGGCCTTGGTATTAATTATGGTATGGTATGATTTATTGCATTTCATTCCATATATATTCTTGATGTAATATACCATTTTTTTCTTATCATAACTTGTTATATGCTCCATGTGACCTTTATATTATTAGTGTTGTATAGTAGGTTTACTCAATTATGTTGTATTGATAAATTCTATTTTATGGTTCCTTGCTTATTAAATGGTCAATTGCGAATATATGGGATTAATTTGAGGATACTGCTTGATCAATAGAGTATGGTGTTAAGAATTAAGATTGTCAGGTGTATGCTCTAACATCTTTTGATTTAGATATCCTTGCACTCTTGTGCCCCTTCTATACTTATTTTCTTTTAAATTTTTTAATCATTGTTCGATCTTGATGCATTAAACCAATTGTAATTTGTAATATATTATGCTTCTTATTGTTATTGTTTCTAATTTAAGAAAAGTAACATTTTTTACCTATCACTCAGTGTAATATTTGTAGAGAAAACTAGACTTATACCAAGTGTAGGAGCAACACTCTACATTTTTAATATTTTATCTTTCAAAATTAAAATTTTTAAGTAGGAGTGTTATAATTCTTCATTTGTGCGCCTATATGACCAAGTGCATGCCAATGTCCCTAGGTCCTATGGTATAAATATATTATGTTATCCTTATATGTCAATATGATTGGGTGTACGTTGATATCCTTGGATTGATTTTATCTCCTTGCGAGTAAACTAAATAATAAGGAAGCAACCCTTATATGAGTATTTGATTTCACTATTTTAGTTGTTGATTTGATTAGTTACATTTATACACTATTTAGATTTGGTATTTTTTTTGGTAATTATACTAGGTTTTTCCTTCTTATATTATGAGTGATAAAGATGTGGCTATCGTAAATGGATAAATGATGGTTGGTAGTTTCTTTTCAAGGGACACCCTTGAGAAAATTGAATGGATGAAACAATTATAATTTGGTTAATTTTTATAAGATGAGCACATGATCTATGTTCTAATATGAACTATGGTATTTACCTATTATGTACTATTTAATGTGTTGACACCATAATTTATTTTATTACCTTCTATGTGCTCCATGCGATAATTGCATATTTAGTATTATATAGTAGTTTAGGTATTATTGTATTGATGGATTCCGTTTTATGGTTTTCTAGTTATTCAATGGATAGTCTACATTTGTAGAATCTATTGATAGTGGTAGTAGCTTAGGTTGGGTTATAAAAGCATGGTGGATCAGAAAAATCTACAAATGAGAAAGTAAGCCCTAAGACCTATGGTTTGAACTATGATCTAGGGTTAAACAATGACCTCAGAAAAAATCAAGAATGATGCCATTATAACATCAATAATGACGTCAACTATGCCTTAACATAAGCAATGATGATATTAATGACATAAACAATGATGTCACGAAGCAACAGCTATGCTTTGTAAACAACTCGTACCAACATGTGTGCATAGGAGAATAAAAGATGAAAAAAAGAGTGGTGTAGAATAAAAGAAGAAAAGGTGATTGAAGGATAGTTAGGAATCTTTTAACTTTTGTTTTCTCTGTACCATAATAATTATAGAAAGGGATAATCTTATCTCATTATAATCCAGATAACCAATAAGAGTAAGAGTCTTATCCATTGTAATCTATTATCGGTATAATACGATAATTACACATGGAAGAGAGAGCCTAGCTTGTGGGATTTTCTCACCTATAAATAGAGTCCTTTAGCTTAGTTGTAACCAAATCGCTTAAAGCACAATATATTCGGCATAAATAAAATCATCCTTTCAAAAAAAAAGTGTATATACTTAGTAGAGTGTTTTGGTATTAGAGTGAGTGATCTTTGAGGAAATCATTATACATCTAGTTATTTTAGTCTATTCATAAAACACTATATTTTGCTACTCCCGATAGAAGGTATACTCCTGGTTATGGAAAGAGAGTAAAACCTTTTTTCCTAAGACTCAAGGGGAAAGAAAGGTAAAAGGAAAAGAAGTAGAAACCATGACACACTGTAGCAGTATTGTAGCAGTGTCACTCCAGCACTATTATAGCTTCTCCAATTTCTAAAAAATATCCTAAGAAAATTAGGAGATCTTAGGAAAATCTAAGTAGTGATGAGTAGGTACCTTGTCTCCTAAATGACTAATTTTAAGGAAGTATAATCGAAGATTGAAGCTCTACAGAATCTCGAAGGATCAAGTGAAAATATGGAATGGTGTTGCATGACACCAGAGTCAAAAAAGGGAAAGAAATTGCAGAGGTACGAAATTGTAGGGAAGGAAAAAATGTTGTTAGATATGAATATTTTTGAGTTTTGCAATTCTATTTTTAATATCCCTTTTTGGGATAAAAATCAACTAATTCTAATAAAAGATAAGATGGTTAAAAAAATTTAATAGAGAAGAAGAAACTATCAACAAGCTAGTTGCCATAGAATAAAGCATGGTATCCCCTGAAGATTATGAATATATCAGGTTTCTAGAATTATTTCAAGAATTACTTGATAAACATATTAATAAAACCTTTTAAAATAAGTGTGTCAAATTATTTAGACTTAGCACATATTTCAGGCCAAAAGGAAACCCTAAACCCAACTAACGAGTACACTCTTACTTGTAACTTTGGTAAAAACTTTAGTCATATACTGCATTCAAAAGAAAAACAAATGAATTTGGTTGTATATCTTTTAATTACTTTAGGCATAGTATAACAAAAACAATTTTATAAAATGGAAAATTATATATAAAAAAATGTAGTCATATACTGCATTCAAAAGAAAAATAAATGAATTTGGTTGTATATCTTTTAATTACTTTAGGCATAGTATAACAAAAACAATTTTATAAAATGGAAAATTATATATAAAAAAATGTAGTCATATACTCCATTCAAAAGAAAAATAAATGAATTTGGTTGTAGATCTTTTAATTATTTTATGCATAGAATAACAAAAACAATTTTATACGATGGAAAATTGTATAAATAAACTGTTTGAAATTAATAATACTAAGATAAATATGCTTAAAGATTTAGAAAGGAAATTAGAACTTTTTTAAAAAATCAAGGTAACCAAATAGAAGAAAAGGTTACTAAGATATATCAAGAAGTTATAAAAAAATTCTTCATTGATGGTAAAGGTATAATTAATTCAAGAAACTCAAATATAATTAAAGGAATTTAGAAAAGGGTACAAAGAATTAGAAACTATCCAACAAAAATTAGAGGATAGTTTAACAAAAATAAGATCCTTAGTCTCATCATGAGTAATCTAAATTTTGAACACTAGAAAATCTATCAACAAACAATGAAAGAAAGCAAAAGGTATGATGACAAACTAATAGGCTTAAAAAAATATGTAGGAATATCAAAATCCAATAAAATATACCCAAAATTATTAAATTTCCAAACAATATTGTTACTAAATATTAGTAAAAATTTAGGGAAAAAACTAGAAATACTAATAGAAACAAGAATATCTGATAATCTAGAAAATTTAGAAGAAAAAATAAATAATGATAAATCAATAGGTGACTTAATCAAACAAATGCAAAAAATAAATTTGGACAAAGGGAAGGATACCCTTAAAGTTCCAAATAAACATTAGGTATATGCTTAAATGGAATTAGGAAGGACTAGTACTAGCTCAGAACTAAAAGGAGGTTTCTTAAAACCCCTTAGGTTTCGGAAAAAATAATAGAAACACTTTCAAAATATGGCATGGGGAAATGATTATCAACTAAAAATCGATATGTTTAGTTACCTAGAAACGCTTTTAGGAGATTCAGCATTCAATGCTTATAATATAGTAAAAATGGAAGATCTAGGACGAGCTGAAGCAAGAAAATTTTTAGGAAGCAATCCTTACTAGGAATAGAACCTGGTAAGAAAAATGTAAGCTTTCAAAACCAAGCATTAAGAATTTTGGAACAAACAACAATTAAAGATTGGACTAATATAGTAGAATTCACCAATGATTATTTTATCCTAGCAAGAAAAGTAGGAGTTCTTATGAATGATGACATAGCAAATAGATAACTAACTAGATTTCCTGGCTAAATAGGAAAAGAAATTGAAGAATCTTAGAATAATAAGAACTATCCCAAGGGACTAAGAATAGGACCAAGAATTGTGTATGTATTTAAATACCTCCAAAAAAAAGCGTAGAATATGTACAGCAAAAAGAATTTAAGAGATAAAGTTGGGCCTTCTACAAAAATGTTATGACACCTCAGGCTTATAAAAAGCCTAGGAAAAAGAACAAGAAATTATTTAAATCAGGAAAACAACCTCAAAGAGGAAAACATGTTAAAAAAACCAGATAAAAATAGGAAATGCACATGCTTTATATGTGGAGACCCTAATCACCTAGCAAATAGATGCCTAAATAAAATTACAAATCCATATAGGCCAAGCCTAATAGATGGACTAGAATAAGATATAGTCAGTCTAGATTATGAAGACTTGTCTTTCTATTCTATAGAAGAAATGGAAGAAAGGGATCTAGAATTAGAATTTATAGATCCAATGAAGAACATGTCTGAATAAATAAACTATCAGTTTATGCAAAACAAACATGAACACCAAGGGATGTATGGAGAAGGAATACTTTGCAATTAATGCGAGTGGTGTAAACTATAACCCAACATGGTTCATAGATATAGGTGTTTTATATGCCAAGATGAATTTTGTAGTATTTATATACAGAAATACTTTAATATAACCACAAAAGTTAGAAAGGTTGTAGAAACATCATAAAGAGAGGAAATATTAAACCTAAACCTAGAAAATAAAAAAAAATAACCATTTTAGAATATAAAATGGACTATCATAAAAAAAATAGTCCCATTAGTAAAAAATAAAAGAGATTGATTAAAAAGGAAAAGGAATAAAAATATATTCCAATACAAAATCTAATAAAAATCTTATAAATTTAAGAGAGTTTAATGAAATGAAATAAGTACATTGTTTAAATTCTTCAAATCCACTAAATTCATTACTAAATCTAAAATATATAATCCATATTAATGATGAAACCCAAATAGAAACTTTTTCTATAATAAACAACAGGAGTAAAAAAAGTTCTATACATAAAGACCTATTTAAAGGTTCTAAATGTATTTAAATTCCAAGAATGTGTGTCACAGCAATGTTGGCAGATGGGAATATAAATATAGTCATCCTAGTGTAAAGATTGAATTTTTAAATAACCCAAATGAAAAGGGAATACTTTATAATCTCACAATGACCTAGGTAACTGATGGACCAACACATCTTAAAGATTTTGTGTTTAGGCTAAATTTTATAACAGCAGATAATGGTTCGACATTAATAAGTAAGAACACAGTCTCAATTTTTAAGAAAACTGTTTTCATTATCACTGATAAATTAGAGTATATTCACGTAAATTTCACAACAAACGATGAATCATCTGATGAAGATTTATCTGAATATGAGATATTTCAAAGCTTTATTTATAAAAAAAAATTACTAATGAAAGGGTAAATTATAACAAATAAAAAGTTGAAAAGCTAATTCAGATAGTTGAAAAAACAAGAATAATACTAGATGATCCTATGGCATATTTAGGAATATTTCCAGTAAAAGAAAAATTAGAATTCTTAAACCAAAGATTAAAAATAATAGGAAAAGATATAGCTTATACTCCTCTGGATAAAGAGGAATTTAGTAAGCAAATAAAAGAACTAAAAGATCAGGGCTTAATAAAAAATTCAGCAAGCCCACATAGGTCTCCCACATTTATGGTAAGAAACTATAGAGAACAGCAACAAAGAAAGGCTAGGATGGTCATCAATTATAAGAGACTCAATAATAACACATTAGATTATGCTTATAAACTACCCAATAAAGATAGCCTTTTAAACAAAATACAAATTAAAAAAAAGGTTTAGTAAATTTGATTGTAAGTCAAGATATTAGCATATCCTAATGGAAGAACAATCTATACCTTGGACGGCTTTTACATGTCCAAAAGGAGGACATTACGAGTGGATAGTAATTCCCTTTGGATTAAAAAATGCCCCTGTAATATTTCAACGAATGATGGATAAAATGTTTGGAGACTTAAACTTTTGTTTAGCATATATTGATGATATATTAGTTTTTTCAACAGAAAAACAAGAGCATTATAAACATCTAAAATTAGTTTAAGAAATTTTTTTGCAAAATGGTTTAGTAACTTCCCAAAAAAAATGGAGTTATTTAAAGAATACATAGACTTTCTTGGATATAAAATTGGAAAAGGAACTATTGAGTCACAACCACATATAACAACAAAGGTTTTAGAATTTCTAGATAAATTGGAAGAAACAAAATGCCTTCAACAACTTTTAGGGCTTATAAATAATTCTAGAACGTATATCAAAGACCTTCAAAGATTAACAATTCCCTTGTACCAAAAAAAAGGGAGGGCAAAAGTATTTTAACAAAGGAGATGTAAAACTTGTTTAAACCATAAAAGAAAGAGCTAAAATCTAAAACCTTTAAAACTTCCATTAGAAGAAGACTATAAAATAATTCAAATAGATGCCTCTGAATTAGGATGAGGTGTCATCGTAATAGTAAAACCAAATAAGTATACTCCAAAAAGCACCAAGGAAATGGCCATATATGAAAGCAGCTTATTTAAGAATAAAAACTTACCAAAAATCGAATGTGAGATTGAGGTAGTAATAAATTCTTTGAAAAAAATTCAAGCTCTGTCTTAAAGAAGAATTTACTGTAAGAATAGATTTTGAGGCAATAGTAAAGTTATGGTCTTACAATAGTGAAAGAAAAACTACTACACATGATGCAGGAGAAAATACTCAAGAATTAGCATTCATCATTATAGAACCAATTATTCTACATTTAGAAAGGATATCTCAAAAAATTAAAAATAAAAGGATGGTTACGTTGCTAGTAATAGATGAAACTTACCATACAAGCTACTAGGCGTATACATACATGTGCATGGCATGCATAGAGTGTATGGCATGCATGGGGGAAGTAATGTACACCTTGGACATGAATATCGGTTGATTTAGTTAATTAATTAATTAATTAGTAGAGTTATAAATTAGCTAGAGAATAAAATAGCATAAATCTACCTTTTTGAAGAATATTCTATATTATAATATCTTTTAGTATATTCTATATTCTAGTAATTTTTAGCTAGGTATCTTTAGAAGAATTATGCTTTTTAGCTAGCATCTTTTAATCGGTAGCTTGGATATATAAAGCCATAGAGCCCACAATTGGAGAGAGCAAGATTGAATTGAAATTGAATGGAAATTGCTAGTATTGAATTTTGTGTGAGTTCATCTCAAGTTTAATCAAATATGTGTGAACAATTAATCTTAAAACCCTTAATCTCTTTATCTGTGTAAATTAGAGATTAAGTACTATCTTTTCTAAACTCCATAACCCTCACCTTTCTATCCATATCCATCGTCTAAACTCATCCCAAAATCAAAGCCCTAATTTAAAAACCCCAACCCTAAGTTTCGAACCAAACCCTAACCCTAACCCTAATTTTCAAACTAAACCCTAACCCTAACCCCAACCCGCAAAACCATCCGTCATCAAATCCTAATCATCGAATCATTATCATCATCATCTCATCATTTTCGAATCATTAGCATCATCATCTCATCAAATTCAAATCACCTTAATCATTCACTCATCATCATCGGATCATTAACACCATATTCGAATCATCATCATCATTATTCTACCTTATTTGAATACCTTAATCCTTAATTCATGATCACTGAACCTTTATCTTAATAACCAAATCCAATTTGATCCATAATATCACCATAATTGATAATTCCACATTCCCGCACACATCAACACATATATGGATGAAGTTCCTCGATGCAAGACAAGGTGGAGGGTATAAAATCAATTTTGAACATATAAAAGGTGAGAAAAATAAAGCTGCGGACTATCTATCCTGAGTATGGGAAAAGAATCTAACATTATTATAAATTTAGTAAAACATCGGGACACAACCTAGAAAAAGAAAGGAAATTGAGAACTAATGGATGATTCAATGGAAACAAATAAGCATCATAATAAAGGAGCAGAAGCTTGAGAAGGAGAAAGCCTCAATAGAACCTACAAAGGTTAAAATTGGAGAATTGATCAAGAAAAGATTGAGGTAAATTCAAGAGATTTCCTTAAAAACCCAACCCACGTTGTTATCTTCCCCTTCCCCGTTGGGTCAGCCCAATACCCTTTTACTTTTTCTTTTCTTCTCTTTTGCACAAGCCAGCCTACCCGTTTCTTCTCTCTCCTACCTAGCCTCCTTCTCCTTTCTTCTTATTTTCTTCATCCTTCTTCTCCCTGTGTCAATGAACCAAATAGCCCCCCATGCCTGCACTTCACCTGCTCCTTCAACCCCCCCCCCTTTACACCTGTATTGCCTGACTTACCCCTCTCTCTCCCATTCCTTTCCTTCCACTTTTATCCATATAAACCCCCAAAACAACTCCCCACATGCTCTCATTTCTCCTCTTCTTCTTCTCCTCCCTGCCACCACAAGCCATGCGCTTGCAACCCCCTTGCACCCACCTATCCTACACCACTGGGGCTTCCTCCTCCCTTTCTTCTTCTTTTTCTTCTCCTTCTATTCTTCTCCTTTGCCCTATCTCTCCCTATAATACCCCAAAACTTTATTTTAGGATTTTGAAAAATAGGGTTTAAATGGATAAGGTTTAATTATATATGCCACTTTTAATAAAGTAATGATATTATAATAATTATAATAATAATGGCCATAAACGGAGGAAAGTTATGTAGGGATCTAATTAGTGAGGCTAGAATGATTTACTAAACTGAAATAAATTTTAAGTAAATCATAATAATAATTTCTAAATTAATAAAAAAATTATTTTATTATTATCACTAATTTTTATTATTCCTAAAATTCAAAAAATCCTAAACCACCCATCACCTCACTTTTCTTTTTTTCTTTTTCCTTTTTCTTTCCCTCTTTCTTCCTTTTCTTTCTCCTTTTTTTCTTCTTTTCCTTCTTCCCCTCCCTTGCTTGACTGGGTGATGCCTAATGCAAACCTAATCCCTTTCCCTCCTCTTCTCCTTTATGTTCCTTCCATGGCCTACTCTTCCTTCTTCTTTTCCTCTAAAAGGCCCAGCACCCCTTCTCACGCCCGCTCTCCCCCTCTTTTCCCCTTTTCTCCCTTCTTTTCTTTCCTTCTTTTCTTTCCTTCTTCCCTTTCTACGCTTGTCTTCAACCTCCCCCAGATCGAAGTTGTAGTCATGGCTACTTTACAGCTCTGTCCCTCTCTCTCCCCCCACCCTCTTCTTGTTCAGACTTACAAGGCATGCATTTGGTATTACCTTGCACTGATCCCCTCCCTCCTATAACCCTAGTAACCCACATAACCCTCGTAAAACCCCTGCCTTATCCCCCTAGCATACAACTACACCTACCTGTATGCCGGCCAACAGCCAACCACCCCTCCCCTTATCTTCTTCCCTCATTTTTCTACTTCCCCATCCATTTTCCCTTATAAATACACCCCCTCCTTCCTCAATTATCTCTTCTTTCTACCATTCAAACCCCCTGATCTTACTCACAAAGCCTTTTTAGTCGTCATCGTCACGCTGCGCTACAGTCACCACACCATCCCTTCCTCTTCCCTACATCACCCTCCACCCAATGAGACCTTCCCTTTCCCCTAACTCCCCTTCCTCTCCTTTCTCCACTTATGCAAAGTGGGCAACTCAAGCTGCCCTTTTGCACCCATTTCCGCCACCTCTGTAGCCTTGTGCCGCCAGTACTACAACAACCACCACCCTCACTACCTCCCTTCCTACCCATAAAACTCTCTCCTACCTTACCACACCCCCACTTCCCATTTCCTTCCCCTCCTTCCTCCTCATTTTCTGTCCTTTCCTCTCAGCCACCATCACAATAGCCACCTGCGCCACTACCGTGAGACACCACCACCACCACCACAACCCCCTCTGACCCAAAAACCCTACCACCCAATAAAACCTAGCTCCTATCCTTTTTCCTTACCCTAAAAGCCTTCCTTTTCAATCACCACCACCACAAGCGCCATGCGCCGCCACTACTACCCCTGGCGTAGCATCCCTTTTTTGTTGTGCCCTTATCACTTTTACTTGCTTAGTATGTTTTATTTTAAGTAAATTATTATTATTATTACTACTACTACTACTACTAATATTTATTTAGGAAGATAAAGAAAAATGAAATAAAGTAGGAAGAAGGTTAAATGACTAGTATACCTTTCTTATAGGTTGTGAACAAAACCCTTCCCATGAGGAGGTGTAGGATTCATGCCCCAAGTCCAGTGTCATATTAGGTAAGGATATAATTAAGGCTTTGGGTGTGTTATGATTTATATACTTATAGGTGTGATGGTATGTCTTGTGTAGTTATATGTGAATGTGAACTAAATATGTGTGTAGTGTAGCTTGGCTTGCAAGGAGCTAAGGTATGTTATGTGTGATTCATATTATGTGTAATATAGGTGATATGACTTTTTATGTATGACATGATCTTATATATGGTTGTTATGGTATGACATGCATGTGTAGAGGCTTTAGGTTGATTCAAATGGTTATAAGGATCTAAAAGAAATAAAGAGGATGGAGTGAGTAAGAAGAAGTGGGAAAAAAATCCTAAGTGTATTGTGACATATAGGTGGTAAAATAGAGGAAGAAAGTAACAAAATGAAGGGTTAGGGTAGAATCTCTCATGCGTAGGGTTATTCATGTTATCCGATATTTGCTTATTTGATCCGATATCTGAAGAAATTCGATCTAAAAAAATAAATAATCGATCCATTTTTTGTCTCAAATCAAATATCTGATCTAATCAATGAAAAGTCAAACAAACCAAATATTTGATCTAAAAAATACAAATAATATCCAATCTAAAGGAAAATATTTATCCATTTTTTATAATTTTTTATTTTATATATAATTGTATATAAATAAATTTAGATGTGTGTGTGTGTAATTTTTACTTATTTTATTTATTATTTGAGACAAAATTTAATTTAGTTGAAATTATATTTTTAATATAATCTCTTTTTAGATATTTATACAAAAATAAATAAAAACACTATGTGTACTGATAGACCCCACCCACCCCTTCTTTATTTTAGCTTTAACATCGGATATTTGTTGAGCAAGCCAGATATTTTCTTAGCTAATTGGATATTTGCTCAGCAAATCAGATAATATCAAATATATTTTTGACTTGGTGGTTTTTTTATATTAAAAATTTTATTCGGATAATATCGATTATATTTGATATCCGGTCCAAATATTTAAATATCTAATCTTTCGAATATCGGAAGTTTCAAATCAAATATCAAATATCATTTTCATATATCTAAAATTTTGAATATCCGACAATTAAATATCCAAAATATCAAATATTTAAACCATGAACAGCCCTACTCATGGGGAGTGTGAGTCTTGCATGGAGTATTTAGTCTTTGCATGGGGAAAAAGCTTACATGAAAAAAGTTACTTTGAGGGTTAAACATAGGAAGGAAAGAGTACTTTGGGTGATTGGAGTATTTAGGGAAGAGATAGTACGTGGGTTGGTGGAAGTATCCATGGGAGCCTAACTAGGGTTGTAAGGGGGAAACCCTAAGTATAGGGGTATTATGGGAGAGTTTATAGAGGTTGGTTGGATTTTGGGTTATGATTAGAAGTATGTCATATAGAAGGTGAGAGTTAAGTTAAATGGAGGTGGAGTTGTGCAAGAGAGGATGGTATAAAAGAAAAGAGGTGTATTAGGATTTTATGGTGACCAAGGAGGATTATTTATCGCATGTGGAAGTTGGAGAGTAGGTTTGTGATGTTTGGAGTGGGTTAAGTGGATTAATGTCATTGGAATAAAGGGGGATGATGGGCTATAAAGGGGAAGGAGAGGTTAGGGCCATATAGGCCAAATAAAGGTTTCAAGGGGAAACCCCAGTAGGTAATGGTGAGTCTAGGTGAAGAAATGGGAAAGTGGGTTTGGACCCATATGTGTGGGGGGTTTGGATTTATGGTGAGTTGGGTGGAATAAGGAAAAGGGGTCTTGGAGTCTTGGGGAGTGTAAAGATCCCAAGTTATAAGATTATTAAGTCAGGCCTAAACTGATCCACCAACAAGAATAGTAGTAAGGAGCATATTTGTAGTGAAAACCAATCCACCAGCAAATAATAGTAGCTAGGCCAGTTCTACCCTAGAGATGTATTCTGATCCACCAGCTATAATAGTAGAGGATCCCGAACTCAATAAACTAAACCTTGGATGATAACAAATCATAGGGAGAATAGTAATCACTTTTAGTAGAACACCATGTGAGTCAGGGTCTGACTGATTTGATGGCCAAAATAGTGGCTAGGAGCATCTTGTCTTAGAGACCGATCCACTAGCAAATAATAGTGTCCAGGTGTGTTCTGCCCTAGAGTGTATTTACGATCCACAGACTATAATAGTGGGGTTCCTGTACTTATGTGGGTATACATCGAGAGATGGGTAAAGACTGAATTAATAGCCTAAATTCTAATAATGGTGATTAATCTTATTGACATACTACTTACATTATCTACCTTTTTATGGTATACCCAATCTTAGCTATATGGTTACCTTACTCAGTACGTAGTGTACTTATCACCCCTTTTAGGGATGCTTCTCATTCCCATGAGTAGTGGCCCCTCCTAAGTCTGTACAGGTAGGAGATGATGCCCTTGCTGATTTTAATGTGTATAATGCCTTGGGTGGGTAGAGTGATGATCTGATGAACCTGGTGTGAGGTCTGAGAGGGTATTCTCCAGACTTGTTGTTTTATGTTATTTTTACCCTATTTATTTCCCCATAGTAGAAGTTGTTTCGTACCTTATTTCAATTCTGTGTTTTTATTGATCATTTGTGTTAATAATTTATGTACCTTTAGCCTTGTGGTTAGTATGAGATTGGCTAGGGGCCAATCTTGTATTGATCACGGCAATAGTACCACCCATTTTTAGCTCATGGTTTTCCATAACAAACAAAAAATTTCAACTATAAATTTTGGGGTGTTACACTCCCCCCTTGAGCTCTTTCTTTCTCCCTTTCCGACCTTTTTTCTCCTATTCTTTCTCTTCTCCCTTGTTTTTGCTTTGCCCCTTCGTGCATGCAACTCACGCTACCATTGTGGCATAAGTGTTGCTACCTATTATAAGTTTAATTAACTAAATTTTGAGGTATAATATAGTTAGCAATAATGGTATTTAATGAGTATTTTTGATAAAAATTTATTCTATTAATTACCTTCTAATAATATGTTACTTGTGATACTATCTTTAGGTACTATTTTTACTAAACAAAGCTTAAGCCTTTAAACCAGGGTACCGGTAATGTTTAGTTATTGCTAGAAACAAGGTAACTATTATACCTTATTAAAATGCATGAATTTACATATGTTATCACATTAGGGTTTTGGTATGTGGTTGTGTGTATATTATGTGTTGTTAAGCACCTCTTGATTTGTAATGTTATGTGGAAAGATAGAATGAAAAGTACACTATAATGTATAAATTGTAACATGTGTAGAAATGGTTGTTAAAGAGGGGAATTTGTTGTTAATAATAATAGTAGATGAATATACATGTCATGATAAGTAAATAAGGCTACATGTAGTAGAAATAATGCTAATATGAGCCCTAAGGGCATTTTGGTAATTTTACTTGTACATAGGGAGGTGTCTAAATAAATGTGCATGGTAGTTGATAATGGGTGTTATAATAATAATAGTAATAATAATAATAATAATAATAATAATAATAATAATAATAAGGGTTTTGTGTTGTTAAATGATGCATGTGGGCCATGGATGCTAATATTTTATATGTTTGGGGTATTTTGATCATTTAATAATTAAAAGGGGCAATTTGGTAATTTAACCACTAAGATGGGTAATTTTGGTAATTTTACAACTAAGGAGGGTATTTTTGGTAATTTTATAAGTAATAAGGGTAATTTGGTACATCTACAACTAAGAAGGGTCCTTTGGTAGTTTTATAAGTAAGAAGGGTAATTTGGTAAATTTATAACTAACAAGGGTATTCTGGTAATTTTACAAGTAAGAAGGGTATTTTGGTCAATTTGCAAGTAAGAAGGGTAAATTAGTAATTTTGCAAGTAAAAAAGGGTAATTTGGTAATTTTATAAGCAAGAAGAGTAATTCGAAAATTTTATAAGTAAGAAGGGTAATTCGATAATTTTACAAGTAAGAAGAGTAATTTGGTAATTTTGCAAGTAAAAAGGGTAATTTAGTAATTTCACAAGTAGGAAAGGCATTTTGGTGATGTGGCAAGTAAAAGTATATTTTAGTAAATTTACAAGCAAGGAGGGTATTTTAGTAATTTTTAAGTAAGAAGGGTTAAATCGGCAATTTTACATGTAATATGGTAATTGATATAATAAACCTTCATATTAAGTCACAAGTGATATTAAATAATATAATAAGGGTTTATAACCTTAGTATCATCTATTTAAGTATAACCATGTGTATTGTAAGGATATGGTTAAGGCTTGGGCTATGTAAAAATCATGCATGTATGGATGTATTAGTATGCCTTGTGTTATTGTATGTGTACGTGAACTAAGTGTGTGTGCAGTGTAGCTTGGCTTGCAAGGAGCTAAGGTATGTTGAGCATGAATTGCATTACGTGTAATATGTGTGATATAACTTGTATGGATGACATGTTCTTATGTATAGTTAAGATGTTATGACTTGTATGCTTAAAGGTCTTAGGTGGGTTTGAGTGGTTGTGGGAAGCTAAAAGAAATAAAGAGGGTGGAGCGAGTAAGGAGAAGTGGGGGGGAAATCCCTAAGTGCATTATTATATATGGTTGAGAAAATAAAGGGAGAAAATAATAAAATGAAGGGCTAAGGAAAAATTTTGCATGGGACGTGTGAGCCTTGCATAGGATGTATGTGCTTTGCATGGGAGAAAATCTTACAGTGGGAAGTTTAGTTTGAGGGTTGACCATGAGGAGGAAAGTATATTTTAGGTGATTGGTGTACTTGGAAAAGAGTTAGCATGTGGATTGATGGACATATGTGTGGGAGCATAACTAGGATTTTTGGGAAAAAAGCCCTAAGGATAGAGGTATTATGAGAAAA
The DNA here is from genome assembly GCA_030549775.1 of Tamarix chinensis. Classification (NCBI taxonomy): domain Eukaryota; kingdom Viridiplantae; phylum Streptophyta; class Magnoliopsida; order Caryophyllales; family Tamaricaceae; genus Tamarix; species Tamarix chinensis. Next base: position 9,936,255 of record CM060172.1, read on the forward strand.
TTTTGAGGAGTTGGGCATTTAGGTTTGGAGTGGATTGAGTATGGTGATGGTGTGAGAATCAAGGGATAATGTAGGTCGTATAAGAAGAGGAGAGGTTAGGGCCACATGGGCCAGGTTAGAGTTTCAAGGGGATACCATAGTGGGCGATGGTGAGCCTAGGTGGGAGGTGGGCCTTGACCCACATGTGTAGGGGTTTTGAATTCGTGGTGAGTATAGTGGAAGGTGAAAAGGGTTCCTAAACTCTTGGGGAATGTAGAGGTCCTAGATTAAGGGATAGGGTTATTCAGGAGTCTAGGATGAAAGAGTGATCATGAGTCGAGGAAGCCCATTGGGGTGTGCATGTCTAAATAGGGGTTACTTATTGAATAAGATATGAATAAAATACTAATCACTTAAAGTGGAAGATCATTAAGTCGAGTTCAAAGTTATGATAATTTCTGCTCCTCCGACTATAATAGTGTCCAAGAGCATTTTGCCCTGGAGATTGTTCCACTGACTATAATAGTGGTCAGGTGCATTCTGCCCTAAAGTAGTGTTTCCATTCCACTATCTATAATAGTAGGGGTTCCGATCTCAATAAGATAAACCTTAGATGATACTAAATCATGGAAAAGACACTAATCACTTACAGTGGAACACCACGTGGGCCGAGACCAGACTAAGGATGATTTTTGTTCCACAAGCTAAAATAGTGGCCAGGAGTGTTTTGCCCTAGAGACTATTCCACCGATTATAATAGTGGCCAGGTGCATTCTACCCTAGAGTTGTTATTTCTATTCCACTAGCTATAATAGTGGTGCCTCCATACTTAAATGGATATAATTCAAGAGATGATTATGAATAACATCTAATTAATGGCTTAAGCCTAGAAAATGTTAAATATACTATTATGACTTGTTGTGATATGATAGCGGCACTGGGTGCCTGCCTTTAAATTAAGTGGTGGTGTGTATCAATTGAGTAGAGGTTGGACTTTTAATTATACTACAAAGAGCTTCACTCGGATGCTCTTGTGGTAAGTGCTGGTAATGCTACGTGAATATACCATGTGACATATGATTCTTGGAGTATAAGTCCATCTAAATGTTTATTGTAATTCTTTCTATGTATTGTATAATCTACTGTTCTTATAATTAGATTGATGTGTTACATGCTGACCCGACCTTTTAGTTCTGTATAAAGGATTACTCTGTACCATAGTATTTAAGGACTCCTTTTGTGGGTCCCTACCTATTCAATGGATAGTGTCATTTGTAAGTAAGCTCGTAAGTGTTATTCAAGCTACCTTTTTAGGTTAAAAAGCATAAGACTATATGGGAAGGTTTCAGTGTTTTCCTCTAAACTTCTATTTTCCCCTGTTCAATGTTTTTATGTTGTAACCACTATAATGGATTTTATTTTTGTAAAGTATTTAGAGCACTGCTGCGATTTAGTTTTGAAATTTAGATTTGTGTAAATTAGTTATTTTCTATTAAACCTTAGCACTTGGTACTGGAACGGTGGAAGAAAACCTATTTGGTACTAAGTATGGAAGTAGCATCCCAAAATTTACTGTATTTGCTTCTGTTTAAATTTTAATAAAATAAAATTTTTCAATAGTAAATTTTGGGGATGTTAAAATTAGGGTTTTCAAATTGCTCCTAACCACACTATGATTCATATTAAACGGTTGGTTATAAATATCCCTAATCACCCCCATTTGTTCACCTTTCTTTTAGCAAAAAAAAAGTACCTAACTTTCTAACATTCACCTTCTCCCTCTACAGTTCAAACCTTATAGACGAATTCCTTTCACTCTTTTGATCCTTTATATAGCTCTCTATTATTTTAATTATTAAGCAAGGAATAGTTTGATTTAGGAAAAATGTTGAGTGGTTCAACTGAGTATCCTCTATTTTCCTTTAGGTGTGGTATATTCATTCTTTCCTTTCTATTTCAAGTTTGAATTTATAAAATTTATGCATCAATTTCTAAGTTAAAACTTGTTGTTTAAAGGTTTTGAAAGTTAAGGATTTCACAGGTTTAGATTTCTTGTTTAAGGAAAACTTTGCCTACATTAAGTAAGTTATTCTTGATTCTAAATGGGTTATGAATAATCCTTCATGATATGAAACTTTTTAAGTTGATATTATATGTTTGGATGAATATATATAGCTTACAGAACTAATTTGGATGGTTAGATTGTGCATTTTGAGTCAAAAGCATGAATCTAGAGAAAAGATGGGTTGTGATGATTAATATTGAGAGGTGCAATTAAAATAGGTTAAAAATGTGTCATGCAATGTTAGAGCATGTTCTAATATAGTATGATTGAAATACCCCAAAAATCCTAATTTAGGAATTATGGCAAAATAATGATTTATTAGGAAAATTTAGAAAATAAATTATTTTATTAAATAAAGAGGAAATTAATTGAGGAAAGTGAAGAGAAAGTAATAAATAAATTCTTTAGAAAATTTTGGACATTTTACTAATCAAAATGGAAGTTAAGGAAAATTTATCCAAAATAGCCCAATTAATCCAAAAATAAATTTAACTATTATACTTAAAATATTTTTTATTAAAATGAAATATCTAACTTAAATATATATAAAAAAATAATAATAATAATACCAAAATACCCAACCCACATATTTTCCCTTTCTTTTTTTCTTTTCTTTTCTTTCTTCTTCTTTCTCTTTTTTTTCTTTTTCCTCCCCCCCCCCTCGACCTGGGCCAGCCCGTCGCACAGCCCAGCTTTCCCCCGGCAGCCCAAGCCCACACCGTTCCCCCCCTTTTTTTCTTTTTCTTTCCTTCCCCGGCCGGTCTGGTCTTCTTTTTCTTTTCTTCTTTTTCTCCCTGAGCCGCCCGGTCCCGATATCGTCTTCTTCCCCGAGGTGTGGCGGCGACCGAGGAGCTGCAACCCAGCACTCCGCCGGCCGCTATCGCTGCCACCGTCCTCCTCTCCCTCTCCCGTCGCTTTCTTTCACACTTTCAGCCCCAACCGACCCTTTTCCCCTCTCCCGAGCACCTGCCCCTTTCCCTTTCCTTCTTCCCTCGAGCTTGCCGCCCCTGCCATGGCAGTAACACCTCGACTGCCACCACCGGCGGCATGCCTGGCACCTGCCACCGCTTGTCTCCTTCCCCTTGTCATTAACCACCCCAATTGGTCTATATATACCCCATTACCTGCCTCGATTTGAACTTTGATCTCAAAACCCAGAAAGCCACTATTCTCGCCGCCGCCTCATCAGACGAGCCCTCCGCCGCCTCGGCTTATCGCCGCCAGCCAAATACCACGTAGAACCAATTCTTGCACCACCCTATACCTAACTAGACCCTCCTTTCCACTCGATTTTCCCTGCACGAGCCACCTTAGCCGTGCAAAACCGCCAACCCATTCAACATATTTTCACCTCTCGCCGCCCCTTGCGCCGCCTTCTACCGCCACCCTTGCCGCAACCAGCACCTCCTCCATCCTCCAAAACACCCAGGGAACCTTCCCCTACCTTCCCATACCATCATCTCCCCTTTCCTCTCTCTCCTTTTGCCTCCCCCATCTTCCACCACCTTCGGCCGCCGCACCAACCACCATGCGCCGCCACTCCCAACTGCACCACCACCTTCATTCCACCCCTCTTCACCTGCCGCACCTTCCTCCACCTCAAACACTCCTCCACTCCCTCTCTCTCAGCCTATATACCCATTTTTCCCCTCTCTTCCTCCTCCACCGCGGCCGCCACGCGCCGCCGCCGGTTCCACCACTAACCTTAGGTGGTGCTCTAACCTCCTCAACCCCTAAACCTTTTTAGCACAAGTGATTAATAATTTTTACTAATATTAAGGGTATTATTATTATTATTGTTATTATCATTATTATTATTATTATTATTATTATTATTATTATTATGGTTGGTATTATTATTATTATTATTATTATTATTATTATTATTATTATTATTATCTTTATCATTAGTTAATCTAACTTTAGAAACCCTTTTTATATAAGTGATAACAATTTTTAGTAATATTAATAGTATTACCCTTATTAGTATTATTATTATTATTATTATTATTTATTATTATTATGAAGGATGTGTTGTTGTTGTTGTTTTTATTATTATTATTATTATTATTATTATTATTATTATTATTATTATTATTATTATTATGTATCACACTTATTACCTAAACTAATTTCAGGAATATTTATAAATATGGTATTATTATATAGTATCTTTATCATTATTAATAACATTACCATTACTACTACTATTATTATCTCTATTATTAATATTATTATTTTCTTACTAGTACTAACTTGACCATTACCTCTTTTATTATTAGTGTAAATATTGGGACTCTTATATTACTATTATTCTTTTCGATTGTTATCCTCTATTATTATGCTTAGCATTATTACTATGATTATTATTATTATTATTATTATTATTATTATTATTATTATTATTATTATTATTATTATTATTATTATTATTATTATTATTATCATCATCATTATTATTATTATTATTATTATTATTTTACTATTATTGTGACAAGAACATTTGAACCCTTATATTATTATTATTCAAAATATAACTTTTATCATTATTATCTTTAGGAATATTTGTACTTGTTGGTATTGCAATTATTATACTATTATTTTAACCCTAATACTATTATTAGGCTTAGCCTTAAAAATACTAGGGTTTCTATCACTATAAGCATTAGCATTACTATTATTATTGTTGTCATTATTTTGCTATAACTAGTATTAGTACTATTATTATAAGAATAAAGCTATTAGGTTTAATACTATAAGTATGGCATTAAATATTTAAAATAAGTATATTTTGGCTAGTAATACCTAGTGGGCTAACTTGAAGATAATAACCCTAGTTTTCACGTATAATACTCCCCTTAATAATAACAATCCTAATCTTAGACTGAAATAAGGAGTGATGGTACTTTTGAGGGAAACTAATACTTAGTATTTTCCCTTTTATAGGTGAATCTAACCAAAACCCTAAGGAGTTGTAGGAGCGTGCTCCAAGCCCGACGTCGCTTTAGGTAAGGACGTAACTAAGGCCTTTTGTGTGTCTATATGCATTATATGCTTCGCATGCTACGTACCCTATGTTTATCATTATTAATTATGTCGTGTGTGGCATGACATGGAGTTGAAGTATGTGCGGTGTGTTTACATGGCATGTGTATTATGTATATGTGATGATATGTGTCGTGATCCTGTAAAACGTGCATGTGAGGGAGTTGATGTGTTTTGTGTGGGAGAAAGGTTTTAAAAGGAGGATGGAGAAAGAGATTGACCAAGGGAGGTGAGTCGACCTAATTATTTTAATGATCTATGAGTGGCAGAATAAAATGAAGAATACTAAGGTTCATATGGGAGATTCTAATTTATGATTTTCATTGGAATAATCTATCTCATGATCTTGTATGGAAGAGTCTAATTTGTGGTTATGAATGGGGGAATCTAATCAATTGTATTATATGGACAAATCTTTGGGTTTGATATGGTTTGAATCTAGGGTTTGGTATGGATGGATCTTTGGTTTTGTGTGGACTGAATTTAGGGTTTTGTGTGACAAAATCTAGGGTTTGCATGGTGGTATTAGGGTTTGTATGGGGGTATTAGGGTTTGTATGGTGGTATTATGGTTTGTATGGCGGTATTAATGGTTGCATGGTGGTATTAATGGTGGTATGGTGGTATTAGGGTTTGCATGGTGGAGTTAGGGTTTTGCATGGGAGTTAATGATTGTATGGGATTTAGGGTTTGTGTGAAAAGTTCGAGAGGTTGCATGGGATGTGTAAAGTTTGCATGGGAGCAAAATTTACATATGAAAGGTTGATTTGGGAGGTAAGGAAGGTCATGCAAGTATTATTTGGGTGTTTGAACTGTTTTGGACAGAAAATAGTACGTGGAGTATTATAAGGGTATGGAGGAGCCAGAATTAGGGTTTGGAGTGATTAACTCTAGGTCGTTGTGATTAAATAGGGTTGGAGTAGCTAATTGTGATTTGTTGTGGTTAATTAAGGTTTGGAATGGCTAATTATGGTTGTTATGGTAAAATAGGGTCTGGAGTGGTCAACCACGGTTCGGTGTGGACAATTAGGGTTGGTTATGGCTGCTTAGAGTTTTTGTGTTATCATGTGTACTTATTGATTAAAGTGTAATTATGATTGTTGAATTTTATTATTTGTGAGGTGTGAAGTATAAAGAGAATGATTCGCACATGTCAAGGGTGAAAATCTTTTGAATAAGATATGTTAAGACACTAATCACTTACAGAGGAAGATGTTGAGCCGGACCCAGACCGGTCCACCGGCAAATAATAGTGGCAGGGTATGTTACCCTCGTGACCGGTCCACTAGCTAAAATAGTGGCAAGGAATGGCCCTCGCGACCATTCCACTGGCTATAATAGTGGGGGATTCCATGCTCAACAAACCGATCATAATAATGATAAGACATGGGAAAGATACAAATATTTACAATAGAACACCTTGTGAGTCGGGGCCAGACCGGTCCACCGGCAAATAATAGTGGTAGGGTATGTTACCCTCGTGACCGGTCCACCAGCTATAATAGTGGCAGGGCATGGCCCTCGTGACCGTTCCACCGGCTATAATATTGGGGTTCCCGCACTCACATGGATTGATAAAGACTATGATGTGAATCGATTATAATTATCTGAGATCTAATGAAAAAGTTATCTGGTTCATAACCAATTTTGTTTATCTGTGTTATTGCATGCTGTCTACGTAATTATACCATGTCTGCTATGTCATGTATCTCTGTGTATGTGGGCCTTAGTGCGTCTGTTACCTTACTCAGTACGTAGCGTATTGATCACCCGTTTCATGGGTGCTGCTCATTCCCACGTGAGTGCAGGTAGGTAGGGGATGACGTCTTCGATGCCTACGACACCTACGAAGCATCAGGTGGGGCTGAGTGTTGAGCCTAAACCTAACTTGGAGATCGAGAGCGACTCAGCCTGCTATGTTTCCTTATGTGACCTTGTATTATCATGTTTAGTTGTGTTACCGTACTATGCTTTATGTTTTGAAAAAAACTCTAGTCACGTACTCTTTGGTTTGTAACCCTAAATCGCACTCTGATTTCTGTATGACTTGTGTTTTATTAATGATTCGTGTTTAATGTTAACCTTATTTAGCCTTAGCACTTAGTACTGGAACAGTAGGAGTGAACCGATCTGGTACTAAGTGTGGCGGTAATGCCCCCGAGTTACGGTTTTATCTTTTCGCTCCCGCTAAACCCTTTTAATTAAACGAAATTTTTCAGTAGTAAATTTGGGGGTGTTACAATGATAAAGATTTATAAGCATGATCTATATGAAAATGATTATTTGGTGTTGTTGTAGGGCAAACTGATCAACTAGTTAGGTCAAGCTATTTGAGTGGTTCCTAGAACAATCAACTGGCTAACCCAACTCATACACTGGTGGGCCTGTAGAGACCCTAGTCTTACTCTCTACTTAACCCATAGACTGGTTGGGTAGAATTGATCTACTTTTCGATGAACAGTCTATTAGTTTACCCAAACTAATTGGCCGGTTAGAGGGAAAGTAGAGTTTGGTCAAGCCAAACCAATTAACTAGTCAGCCCAAATAGATCGATTGGTTGGTTCAACTGATCAATTGGTTAGGCCAAACCAATCGACTAGTTTGTGTAATTTGGTTCCTTTCAGTTTGGGTATGCTTTAAGTCTATGCATGGGATTATCATATGATTATTAAAGGGTTATAATATAGATATTATCATAGATTAATGAACTAATAAATGGATTAAATGGACCATGATTTGCGACATGCTCAATGAGTTTTTTAAAGGCTAAATGGGAGTACGCATATCAAATGTGTTGGTTTTAGAAAACGAGTAATGAAGCATAGCATGTGCTTGAATGAAATCATACACTAGGCATGAATAATATTAGACAAGCATAAATGGAAACCCCATGCATGGTTGGGAAATGGAAAGGATTAATATAGAAGAACATGTGAACTCCTTGCTTGTTCTTTGTATGGGCCTTGTGTGATCACTTAACCTCATGAATAATGTACTAATCACATAAAGCAAAAGACAATCAAGTTGTGTATGGGTTTGGGTTACCTAATCCTCAATTAGCTATCGGGGGTTAGTCTTCCTTCAGGCATTTATTAGTGCCTTTGTGCTTTTCCTTCGAGTGAGATATTAGAGATCCTAATACCTTACCTACTCTAGACACTGATGATGTACTAAAGGGTATTAAGATTAAAGGGTTTAGTTACCTAGGTGGTTGTCTTTGGCCTAGACTTATGTCCATTGTAGTTGGCTTGGGCTTGTAGTTATGTCCATTATGGTGATTAGCTTCAATCTGGACTTATATCCATTTTGGTGATCAGCTTTGGCCTGGACTTTATGTCCCTTTGTTCAAAGAGGCTTCCATGGTATTTTAGATCATGGGGTGATGCACAGTCCATCGCTCAATGATAAAAATTTAGATGATGAATAAGTGGGTGACAAATAATTGGATAATGAAGGGAACAATGGTTTGAATGATAAAAAGGGTAAAAGTTGGAATGAACATTTTGATAATGGCTTAAATGACTAACAAATTGATAATTAAAAAGATTGATTGGATGTTTACCTATATCAATATATGGATAAGGAATTGGTGTAATCTAACTGATTGAGTAAGTAGGGAAATAATCCCTAGTGGTTAGTTGGACTAATTTACTTAGTATATGTGTGATTATCTATGTTATTATACTATGAAGGTAAGCATGATACATTCTAAGTTGCATGAGCTATGCATGATTGTATATCCTGATGCATTACTACCTTTATGTATATGACTTTAGTATGACACATATTAATTATGATATCCATGTTATGATAGAATCTTGCATACCTATGACTTCCATTGAGGAGGTAACTTGGCTTACTCAATACATAGCGTACTTATATGCCTGTTTGCTCAGTCACCTTCTCCTTCCCTCGAGCAGAAGCCCATGTGTATGTTTTTGGGGATGGCTAGTACCGGGCCTACATTAGCTCGGGTTTGGGGCAAGAGAGTGTGAACATTTGGAAGATTTTGTGCAGTCCATGACGGACCATGGTTTTAGGTTCACGCCCTAATCTCATTTTAATATAGCCCTATTGATATGAATCTCCAAATTTTATATTTAAATAATTCTGTTAACTGTTATAAATCACTTTGTGCTTATAATTGTTTTTCTTATTGTGTGCTTGATTAGGTAAATTAATGCAGAACATGGAGAATGGAATCAAAGATTGTTGTAGCTGCTGAGAGGAATAGTTGCATAAATTTTCTTTTATGTTTAGAAAATCCCATGTGATGCATTCGCCGGCAAAATTGGCTAATGGGGATTAAGTTGGCTGTATGACCCGCCACCCGACCCATGATTAACTGGGTTAGTTGGACTGTGGGTTATTCCTCCCTTGGTAACCATGATTAGCTAACTTAAATTAAATTTGATGGGAATTATTTGTATCATTCATTCCTTGTATTATGATGGCATGTAATTTTGTATTTGGGCTGTTATTATTTTGATTCAGTCGTCGATCCATTTCTATTGTACCGGCTGATTCTTAGGCTGGATTGTTGGGTTGAATCATGTATACTGATTGAGGGCCTGCGATGTGTATTTTTGTACGCTTACCTTGTATTATGTACGCCATATAAATGGCCTCCACCGTATGTACCGAGGCACTTTTTGGTCGAATGAAACTTTGAGTTCTGGAATTTTCTCTGTTCTCTGCTCTCTCTCTCTCTCTCGACTCTCTCTCGCTCTCTCTCGGGATCTTCTCGTTCGCATTCTTCTTGCTTCTTCTCCTTGATCTATTCTTGATCTTCTTTACTTCTCAACTTCAGCAGCCGTTGTATCAACTGTGCTCTGAGTTTCTGATCTTCCTTTGGAGAAATCCTTAGGCTGATTATTGGCAAATCGAACCCCGCGCTCGATTTCAATTACGAGCCGTGAAATTTTTGTGAAACCCTTCCAGGTTCCATCATTTGGTATCAAAGCCTCGATTATTCGAGTGCTCGTGGTTTAATTTGCTTATTATCAAGTTTTTTTGTTTTAATTACCTTTTTCGACTTCGCTAACCCATATTTCTGAAGCGCGAAGCTAGAGTTTGCGATTGATGAAGGAAATCGAAAGATTCTGTCTCATCTAAGCCAGCGACCAAGCGGGTTGCGTTTTCTGCTTCGAAACTACTTGGGAAACCCTAAGTAGCTTTGGACAATTTTCGGCTAGGTTTTGGTCAAGATTCTTGAATCTTGACGATTCTCGAGGAATACTCCTCAAATGGTAAATTCGAACCTTATCTTGCTACTTACTTCAATTTGTGATAATCAATTTGCAAATTATTACGAGATATCATTTTTGTTCACAACTAAATAAGTGCACAGGAGTGGTTGACCGGCGAACCTTTTGGTTTTAGAAAGGAGTAAGGACTCCAAGAAGAGGGGTCCCTATTTAGTAATTTGGTTGATTGCTTAATTTGCTCGCGGTAATATCGTTCCTTTCTTGAACTCTTCGGATTGTTTTCGATTTAATAATTATCTGGACATAGTGTGTAATCTGTATTTGCTGATATATCTTTAATCTTGTCTGGTATTGTGATATCTTTATAATTAGAGTGATTAATTTGCTGTCTGCTTGATTTCTTAAAAAAGTAAATTGATTTTAGACTGTCTGTTAATTGTGCCTTATCTTAAATATCATAAGATAAACCTAATAATGTCTAACAATGGTCAATATGTTAATCAATCTGTTTCAATTTCTAGTAATGATTTATCAGAAACCCTTAGGACTTTTCAAGAACAAATGACTGCCCAACTTGATGTGTTGTCTGCTAACTTAGAACAAAGAATAGGAGAATAGGAAGTAAGGATTAATGAATTGCAGCATAATAGGGTAGATACTCAACATGCAGGGGTATTAGGAAGGGCTCCTATGGACCCTAGAACTAGAATTCCACCTGTAGCTAATTTAGAAGAATTAGAGGACCAAGTATCCAACAACAGTGATAGGAGGCCTAGACAGAATAATAGATAAGAAAGGGATTTAGACTTAGTTGATAGGAACCTAAGCAATCTTAAGTTTAGTATACTTGGATTCAATGGCAGAAATGACCCTGATTATTATTTTGAGTGGGAAAGGAAGATTGAATTAGTATTTGAATGTCATAATTACTCTGATGAGAAGAAAATTAAGGTAGCAATAGTGAAATTTACAGAATATGCTTCTTCTTAGTATCACAACCTTGTTTTAACTAGATGTAGGTGTGGAGAACCACCTATACAAACATGGGATGAGTTTAAAATTTTGATGAGGAAAAGATTTGTTCCAAGTTATTATTATAGGGAATTACATAAGAGGTTACAAACATTAAATCAAGGAATTAGGTCAGTGGATGAATATTTTAAGGAATTAGAAGTTTTGATAATTAAAACATGAATTGTTGAGGATGAGGATGCTACCATGGATAGATTCTTAAGTGGGTTAAATTCCAAAATAGCTGATAAAGTAGAATTATATCATTGTGGGACTTTAAGTGAAATGGTGAACATAGCTACTAAAATAGAGATTCAAATAAAGAAGACTAAACAGTATAAACCCCCTAGGATTGGGATTAAGAGTACAGTAAGAAGAAATTTTGGGGGAACTAATTCTGGAAATTGGAAGAATAATGGGAGATTTGAACCTAGAGGTAGGAACAATGAGGTTAAAGTAGGAAATAAGATTGAAAAGGGTAGAAATGTAACAACTAATCCTGCTGGTGGTCCAAACAGAACTAGGGATATCAAATGTTTTAAATGTGGAGGATTAGGACATATAGCTTCTGAGTGTCCAAACAAGAGGAATATTTTAATTAGAGAATCTGGAGACATAAAATCTGAATCTGAGGAGGAAGACTTGGAGACTAGTTTGGTTAGGGATGATACTAGTGAGTCAGAAGAAGAGATAGAACTTCCAATAAGTAAAGATCTTTTTGTAGTACGTAGGGCTTTAAATAGTAACAAACTACCTGATTCAAATGCAATACAGAGAGAAAATATATTTCATACTATGTGTTTGATTGATGATAAATGTTTTAATATGGCTATAGATAGTGGTAGTTGTATCAATGCTACTAGTGCTTTATTAGTATCTAAGCTAGGATTACCAACCACTAAGCACCCAAAACCATATAGACTACAGTGGTTAAATGAGTTAGGGGATGTTAAGGTTGGTCAACAAGTTTTAGTAAATTTAAAATTAGGGAAATATGAGGATTCTATTCTGTGTGATATAGTTCCCATGCATGCTGCTCATTTATTGTTAGGTAGACCTTGGCAATATGATAGGAGAGTGACACATGATGGTTATAAGAACAGATACACTTTACATAAGGATGATAAGAAGATTGTCTTAGCACCTATGACTCCAAAAGAGATTTTTGATGATCAAATAAAAATTAAGTCTGATTATAAGGAATTATCCAAACAGAGTTTAGAGACTAAGGTTAGTTCAAAGGAAGTTAAGGGGACATCTGGATTTTATGCTAAGAGTAAAGATGTGGAAAAAGCAATTAAGAGACATGCAAGTTTGTATTTGATGGTTTACAAAGAATGTTATGAGTGTCAATTAGGATTAAGTGAGGAAGTACCTACTGATGTGAGACAATTGTTGGAAGAGTATAGTGAGTTATTTCCTGAGGACATACCTAGTGGATTACCTCCATTAAGGGGAATAGAACATCAAATAGATTTTTTTTCCAAGAGCTGTTATACCAAACAGACCTACTTATAGGGCTAATCCTGAAGAGGTTAAGGAATTAAATAGGCAGGTTTCTGAGTTATTAAGTAAGGATATATTAAGGAATCAATGAGTCCATGTGCAGTTCCAGTATTATTAGTTCCTAAGAAAGGTGGAAGTTGGAGAATGTGCATGGATAGTAGAGCAGTCAATAAAATAACTATTAAGTATAGATACCCTATACCTAGGCTTGATGAAATGTTAGACCTTCCACATGGTGCTGTAATTTTTTCAAAGATAGATTTAAAAAGTGGATATCATCAAATTAGGATGAAACCAGAAGATAAATGGAAAACAGCTTTTAAAACTAACTTTGGGTTATATGAATGGTTAGTAATGCCTTTTGGATTATCCAACGCACCCAATACCTTTATGAGACTTATGAACCATGTCCTGAGAAATTTTATTGGAAAATTTGTGGTTGTTTATTTTGATGACATACTTATATATAGTAGATATTTAGAAGAACATTTGAAACATTTAAGGATTATTTTGTATGTGTTTAAGACAGAACAATTGTATGCTAATTTAGCTAAATCTAGGTTTTGTCTGGAAAGTGTGGTATTCTTAGGATTTGTGGTAGGTAAAGATAGTATATCTGTAGATAAAGAAAAAATTAAAGCTATTCAAGAGTGGCCTGTACCTAAGAATGTAACTGAAGTGAGAAGTTTCCATGGTTTATGTTCATTTTATAGAAGATTTGTTAGAAACTTTAGTACTATAGCCGCTCCTTTGACTGCCATAACAAAAAAGGAAAATGGGTGTAAGTGGGGTTTAGAACAGCAAAAATCTTTTGAAACTCTTAAAAATAAATTAACCCAAGCACCTGTGTTAAGCCTTCCTGACTTTGAAAAGATGTTTGAATTAGATTGTGATGCTTTAGGGTTAGGAATGGGGGCTGTAATTTCCCAAGAGGGCAAACCAATAGCTTATTTTAGTGAAAAATTAAATGGTAGTACTTTAAATTACTTATGAAAAAGAATTGTTTGCTTTAGTAAGAGCCTTAGAAGTTTGGCAACATTACTTATGGCCTAGAGAATTTGTTATAAATACTGATCAAGAGGCTATTAAATATTTAAAGAGTCAATCAAAATTAAATAGAAGATAGGGTAGATGGATTGAGTTTATTGAAAGCTTTCCTTACATAATTAAGTATAAGAAAGGAGGTGATAATGTAGTTGCAGATGCTTTATCTAGGAGACATGCTTTGTTAAATGTTGTAGATGCTACTTTGCTGGGTTTTTCTTGTATTAAGCTTTTATATCTGAAAGATCTTGATTTTAAGGAAATTTATAAGAAATGTGAAATTGCTACACAGGGAAAATATTATATATCTGAGGGTTATTTGTTTAGAGAAAATAGGTTATGTATTCCTGAGTGTTCATATAGAGGGTTACTAATTCAATAAGCTCATAATGGTGGACTAATGGCACATTTAGGATTTCAAAAGACCTTAGAAATATTAGTTGATCATTTTTATTGGCCTCATATGAAAAAGGATGTATTGAAATATTGTGTTAATTGTGTGGCTTGTAAACAGGCTAAGTCCACATCAAAAACCTTTTGGGTTATATACTCCATTACCTATGCCTAATCAACCTTGGACTGATATTTCTTTAGATTTTATTTTAGGCTTGCCTAGGACTAATAGAGCTAAAGATTCAATAATGGTTGTAGTGGATAGGTTTAGTAAAATGGCTCATTTTATACCTTGTAATAAAACCAATGATGCTGTAACTGTGGCTGAATTATTCTTTTCTCATATAGTCAAATTGCATGGCATACCTAAGACAATAGTTTCAGACAGAGATGTTAAATTTTTGAGTCATTTTTGGAAGGTTTTGTGGGGAAAACTAGGGACTAAATTATTATTTTCCACAACATGTCACCCTCAAACAGATGGACAAACAGAGGTAGTAAATAGGAGCTTAGGTAATATGTTAAGAGTTGTCCTTGGAAAGAATCTTAAGCAGTGGGAATATGTTTTACCTCAGGTAGAATTTGCTTATAACAGGACCTTGCATTCTACAAATAAAAAGAATCCATTTGAAATTGTGTATGGCTTTAATCATTTGACTCCTTTAGATCTAAGTCCTTTACCTAATGCTGAATTACATAATTTTGATGTTGAATCTCGTGCTAATAATATAAAGAAATTACATGAACCTGTAAGTCAACAAATTACTAAGAAAGTTCAACAAATGGCTGATAATGCTAATAAAAGGAGAAGAAAAATGGTTTTTAAACCTGGGGATTTAGTTTGGGTACGCCCTAGGAAGGAAAGATTTCCAAACCTTAGAAAATCAAAATTAGACCCTAGGGGAGATGGACATTTTATTGTGTTAGAAAGAATTAATGATAACGCTTATAAAATTGATTTACCTGCTAAGTTTGGGAATTTTAGTGACTCTTTTAATGTTGCTGATCTTAGTCCATTTATTGGTATCAGTTAGGTTTCAGAGACGAAATCTTTCCAAGAAGAGGGGAATGATATGAATCTCCAAATTTTATATTTAAATAATTTTGTTAACGGTTATAAATCACTTTGTGCTTATAATTGTTTTTCTTATTGTGTGCTTGATTAGGTAAATTAATGCAGAACATGGGGAATGGAATCAAAGATTATTGTAGCTGCTGAGAGGAATAGTTGCAGAAATTTTCTTTTATGTTTAGAAAATCCCATGTGATGCATTTGCCGGAAAAATTGGCTAATGGGGATTAAGTTGCCTGTATGACTCGCCACCCGACCCATGATTAACTAGGTTAGTTGGACTGTGGGTTATTCGTCCCTTGGTAACCATGATTAGCTAAATTAAATTAAAGCTGATGGGAATTATTTGTATCATTCATTCCTTGTGTTATGATGGCATGTAATTTTGTATTTGGGTTGTTATTATTTTGATTCAGCCGTCAATCCATTTCTGTTGTACCGGCTGATTCTTGGACTGGATTGTTGGGCTAAATCGTGTATAATGATTGAGGGCCTGTGATGTGTATTTTTGTACGCTTACCTTGTATTGTGTACGCCATATAAATGGCCTCCACCATATGTACCGAGGCACTTTTTGGTCAAATGAAACTTTGAGTTCTAGAATTTTCTCTGTTCTCTGCTCTCTCTCTCGACTCTCTCTCGCTCTCTCTCACGATCTTCTCGTTCGCATTCTTCTTGCTTCTTCTCCTTGATCTATTCTTGATCTTCTTTACTTCTCAACTTCAACAGTCGTTGTATCAACTGCGCTCTGAGTTTCTGATCTTTCTTTGGAGAAATCCTTAGGCTCATTATCGGCGAATCGAACCCCGCGCTCGATTTCAATTACGATTCGTGAAATTTTTGTGAAACCCTTCCAGGTTCCATCACCTATATTCTTAACTTTTCTGTTTTCTTGTATTTGACTTGGTCTCAAAGTGTCAAGGCCCTTCAATGTAAATGATATTTTAAATATTTATATAATTTGAGTTCGCGCACTCTATTGTAAATTAGATGGTTGGTTTAGCATTGTATCAAAGGCCATAATATTATCATTTCGGATCATGTTAAAAATTAGGTTAAAATGGCTAAAATCATGATTAGAATGTTCCAGTTACATGGAAATATTAATGTAGAAGTCCCAAAGAGATAGCATCAAATAAAAAGAAAACATGGTGAACTCCGGCAGATAAGTCAGTTGATCTCTAAGACCAATTGATTAGTATGATCACACTAGACCTATGGAAAAAATATCGCAAGCCAAAATCAGTTAACTATTCGTAGGAGGAAATCAATGGGTTTAGTAAAGCTATTCAACAGGCTAAGCTAATCGATCGACTACTTGGGGAAACTAGTCAACTATTTCATCAAGCCAATCGACTTTTTTAAGCGATTGGTCAATCGTAGCCACTGACCTAAGAGACTATTCACACAACCAGCTAATCATTTATGCAACGCCTCAAATTATATCTAATTTTATTCCTGAGTAATTATAGATTAACCAGATCTCAATGTTTATTTTAATTAATTTATTTTTTAACCTAACCTTAAGCCTAGCTAATCAATATTTTAATCTTACCTAATTTGTTAATGAAAATTTTCAAACTTGATCCTAACCACATCCCCACACCTATTTTTCCTTTTTTCTTTTTTCCTTCTTCTTTTCTTTTTCCTTTTCCTCTTCTTTTTTAGCTTTGTATGTGATTTCTTCTATTACCCAAAAAAATCCCCCTACTTATCTTCCACCCCTACAACCAACCTTCCTAAATTCATCATCAACACCATCTCCCCATTAACCCATGGGATCTGTTAGTGAAAATTTTGCCCAACATTTTCCCTCAATTGTGCTCTCGTAGCCTGTGAATGTTTTTATACTTTAATTTCTATGTTGTTCCTCACCATGCACACAACTATATACATACATATACATACATACATACATACATGTATGTATGTATGTATGTATGTATGTATGTATGTATGTATGTATATGTATATATACACACGCATACCTCTAAGCTCTCTTTGCCTCATATATTATCTCATATAACTCACTCCATCCCTCCATTACCATTGAGTAAAACTACTCCTGAGCCTCCTTTCTCCTCCCTTTATCCCCTGCTCTGTACATCTTTGACATTCATCATCAATATCAATTTCCACCAACAAGCACCGCCATTTCCTGGAGAACCAACCACCAATACCTCCCCATCATTGCCCAACATGTCATCTCTTTTCCCCTCTCCCTATTATGCTCTATTTTTTTTTGTTGAGGCACAAGTCCATGCTCCCCCACACACCCCAACCATACCGTTATCACATGACCCGCGCATGATTTCATGCACAATCATGAGCACCTTTCACCCTTCACTCATGTATGTTCCACCCTCTTAACCCGTGCATGCATTGAATGCACACTGGTAACCCTTTAACCATTTCCTTAGCACAATAATGCATCACTCCTAGTACACCCCATGATCCCATCCAGAACCACTCTAACACCACCTTAGCACTACCATACATTCCACTACACTCTCACGCAACTTAATCATCTCCATTTGTTCGGTTATTCCCATTTCCACCCTCCTTTACCTTAACTTTTTACTAAGTTGTATTCTTAAGTTTTAATTTTGCATTATTCTTAATTTTATAGGTGATTTTTTCTTTGATGTCGAAGGAGATAGATTAGGATAAGTTTTTAGAGACCAATGTCACTTATGATATGGATACAAGTCGCGATTAGGGCTTATATGTATAACTTGTATTTTTATGTAATATCCTATTTGGTAATGTTATATGGATAATGTTGATTGTGATAATTCTATTATATGATATCTTAGAAGTGAATAAATGTGAAATTATACATTTTTATATATTGTTGGGTCGCATAAATCTATATATGTGGTACCTTTATATAATTGAAGGTTGAAATTCATTAATTTTGGGACTCATAAGGTCTTTAGGAGAAATATGAGCATTTTGGTTAACATAAGGACATTATGGTTATCTGATGATAATATGAAAAATATTCATGGTATGATAATTTTTTGAAGGCGTTATCAATTAATTCATAAGTAATGTGATTAAATAATAGTTAAGTAAGGTACAAGTTACCTGATATGAGATTCTAAGGCTTTTAATAAGATAATGGCATTTTGATCCATAAGGATTAAAAATAAAATTTTATTGGTTTTTAAGAGGGATATAATTTAAATATGCTATGTATGATATCAAAAACATTTAGGATATTCATGAGTAGCATAAATATAATAAAATGAGAGTTATGTTCACCTAGTAAAATTAGGATTTCTTAAGGGAATTGTGGACATTTTTCCTTAAAGGGAATGCCCTGGTAACTATGTGTAGTGTTTTACATATTTCAATTACATGTTGTGCATATCTAAATGATTCAGGCATAATGATCTTGATATAAGCAACTATGAATAAGACATTAATCACTTAAAGTAAAAGATCATGTGGGTCGGGCCAAGGTATAGTGTGTTCGTTTCACCAAACAATAATAGTGGCTTTGGAGCATTTAGCCATAAGAGGTGCATCAATCTATTCCAAAAATTAAGATTAATGGGGGGCCTAAACTCAACATGAATGGGAATACGATTTTGAGATAAGTACTAATGGATAAAACATTAATCACTTAAAGTGGAAGATTACATGAGTCATAAATCTATTACAGACAATAATAGTGGCTCTGGATCATTTAGACATAAGAGGTGCATCAATATATTCCGTGAATTAAGAATAATGGGGGTCTAAACTCAACATGAATGGGAATACGATTTTGAGATAAGTACTAATGGATAAGACATTAATCACATAAAGTATTGTGATTGTTCCACCAGATAATAATATTGGTCCAAGTGTATTTTTTCCTAAGAGGTACTTAAGCCCATTTTCCAAGTGTATTTTTTCCAAGTGTACTTAAGAATAGTGGTCAAGAATGTATAGACTTCATATATGTTGAATCTATTCCACAGGATGATAATAGTGGCTCAAGTTTGATCTACCTTGAGAGATGCTTCAATCAGTTTTAGTGGATTACGAATAGTGAGGTACCTGAACTCAATGAAAATAAAAGTATGGAACTTGTTTACATCTAATAATGTGTTATAGAATCCGTGTTTACCTTTCATCTCTTTATTGTTATATCACATGTATGCTTATTTTATTTTGTACCCTTACTTCAACTATTTGGCTATTGTTTTTGGTATGGATACCTTTTGGGATTCTTGGCCACCAATATATCCTTTTTAGGTATTTTGATATCATATTTGGAGTTAATCTTCTCTTATCTAATGTTTATGGAATATCATTTATTTTATATTTATCATACTTTAAGTTTTAACTATTTTACCTTATATTAGATGTAAGAATGGTATGGTAAGCCAGACTTATATCAAGTACGGTGTTAACACCCAGATATTTTGATATTATGATTCCACTAAAAAAAATTAAGTAATAAATTTGTAGATGTTATTGGTTATAGAAAACCGATTGACTGGTATTTGCAAAACAATTCCTAGATGCATAAACCACACATAAAAAAATACCAATATTTTTCAAAATAATATTATCATGATTTTATGTGGTAAACTATATAAAAAGACATACTCAACATGTGAATTCCCATAAATCATGGTAGGAATCAATAATCAACAAGATCATGCTTTAATTTCACTAAACTCATGTATAATATCAAAATACTAAAGCATACTCCAAAACTTCAAAAATTAAAACATGGTGACTTGTTTGAATCCAAGAACTCAACATAATACATACACATCACAAAACATAAAAGCGCTCAAAACCATAAAAACAAAAACAAAACCTTATTCATATTAGATATAAGGATGCCTTAACTCTAAGTAAATCTTCTAACATAAAAATACTCCTAACTTGATGGTATCTAACAAGGTCTTAGTTTCCTCAAAGAATAAAGAATCAAAACAATTCAATTCAATTTCACAACAAAATTAGAAGGATAAGGATAAGGATAAGAAAAAGGGCATAACACAACCTTTCTCTTGAAATATATTTTCAAGGAGAAAACCAATATCTTCAACCTTTCTTAAAATCTTAATCGTTATTCGCTTGAAAGAGACAAGGAAAATTTAAGGTTAAGATTAGGATAATAATAAAGAGATGAGAATCAACCAAGGGATGAGAAGGAAAGATGTAAGCCTTTTTTCCTAGTAGGGAAAAAAGGGAGAAAATGAAGGATATTTTAAAAATTGGCAAAACTTACCAAGGGAAAAGGTGAAGAGAGAAAATGTAGAGGGTAAAAAGTGGAAATTTGTAATACCCCATATTTTTGTAAGATGTGTTGAATGAGAAGTTGTATTTTTTTATTAAAATTTGATAATATTTGATTTTGATTTGAAACTATAATGGAGTTTGAGGAAAAGTTGGATTTAAATAAGCTTTAGAAAGAAAAAAAAATGAATTTTTAAGTGGGCCTATTGACCGGTTCGTCATTTTAGCTAAATAGATTTGCTCGACCAAATTGATTGATTAGTTTAGGAAACCAATCAACTGGTTAGTAGGACAGTTGAATGGTAGGCCAAATCGATTCATTGTTTTTTCAAGCTAAGTATATTTTAAAAACTCAATTTTTCTAGAAACACTTCTTATACCAAAATGGAACATTGATAATCCCATTCTAAGATATTCTTTATAGTTTCTTTACCTTTATTTCTATGAATTTGGCCTGAGCTTTTGCCTCTAACTTATTTGAGGGTTCATTTTGACAATTGAGGGAGAGTATGAGCTTGGATTTATCTTCTTCTCCGTCTCTCCTCTAGACCCTTTTTGAATCATTAATTTGATTCCTAGACCTGTCTCTACTCAGCAAGGAGATTCCTTCCCACACTGGTCATTCATTTCCTCTCTTGTGTTTGACATTTTCTAGGTGAATTCACCCAGTATTCTCTAATAATTGTCGTTTTAGCTCTAGAAGGGAGGTCCACCTATCATTAATGAAATCCTCCCATTATGCCCAAATTTATAAGATAGAAATTAGGGTTTTTTAATCCATACCTAACTACACTTGTTCTTGTACTAATTTGTTGGCTATAAATAGCCATAATCACCCCCTTCCACTTACTTTTCTTTTAGCCTATGAGATATTCTAGCTATATAGCCTTGTGTTCTTTTCTCCAAGTTCGAGCTTAATGTTGGTTCCTTTCCACTATTCTGATCCTTTCTCTAGCCTCTTCTTGTTTATCTTTAAGCAAAGGAGGGTTAGATGTAGGAGGAAGTTGAGTCTCTCTATCAGCACGAATTTCCTCTATTTGTTTGTTTTCTCCAAATTTGAATTCTAATTTATGAAATTATTTATTGGATATTTAAAGCTTTAACTTATGGTTTTTAGGTTTGGAAGTTGAAAATCTTCTAGTTTGAGTTTTCTTATTTATGGAAAAGTTTTGCTTGCACCAAGGTATTCTTACTTCTTAAATGTGATCTAATTAATTATGTGATATGGTGTATTCTCTAAATTTTTGATTTTATAAGTTTTCATGAGAATTTGGTTTCAAATTTCTGCATGTTGATTAACTTATGAATCCTAAGAAAAATGCATGATTTTAGGTAAATTAAGGCAATTTGATTGATTGTAAAGTATGTTTCAGTTTATGAACTAATGAAGTATCGGCATGACGCTTTCATATTTTTTTGGTTTGGATGTGCTAGGATGTTATAGGGTGATTTACATGAAAATTGTATATTATGTGATGTTTGGGGACAAATTAAACAATTGGTTAGGTTAAACCGATCGACTAGCCCTTAGAACAATCGATTAGCTGGTCCAAACTAATTGACCTATAGGTCTGTGGTGACCTTAGCTTGCTCTATGCTTAAATCCATCGATTAGTTTAGCAAAACTAATCAAATGATCTTTAAATAGTCAACTAGTTTGGCCAACCAATCGACCGGTTCGAGGGAACTCTGGGTCTGGCGGAGCCAAACTGATCGATTAGTCAACTCAAGTCGATTGATTGGTTAAGCTGAATTAATCAACTAGTTAAGCCAGATTGTGTAATTTTGGTATTTTGGCTTGGATATGCTTAGATATTATGCCTAATAATTCTATATAACTATTAAGGAGTAAAATACATATGTTGACATGGATTGAAAACCTCATGGATGGATTAAATAGATCATAACTCTTGGCATGCACAATGGGTGTTGTAAAGGCTTAAATGGGTAAGCCTAAATAAGTATTTTATAGCTTTAAAAGGATAATCTAATCTAGACTTTGGCCTGAAATGGATTAATCTGAGGGATTTAGTTAACATTAAACAAGCATTAATGGGAATCCCACACATGATTGGGGAATGGTAATGTTTAAGATGGAATAAGTATGTGAATGTCATGCTTGCATATTGTATGGGCCTTGTGAAATACCCCAGAATTAATTAATTTAGGAAATAAGTTAATAAATAAGGATTATTGGGGAATTTGTTTAATATACTACTCTTTATAAATTAAGAAAGATTTTGTGGGCAAGCTAATAAGAATCTTAAGATAAATTACAAGGGTGCCTTTATACAAGTAATTATATGTATATACATATATATATTTTTGGGCCTTAAAATAACCTAAAAGGAGGATAAATATTTTATTTAATTATTTAAATATTCTTACTCAAAGCACCTAAAGTCAATACTCTAAATATTTATACAAATAAAATACTAAAATAAAATAAAATAAATTAATTTCTCTTCCTTTTTCCTTTCCTTCCTTCTTCTTCTTTTTTTTCCTTTTCTCCCCCTTTCTCGCCCGTTGGGCCAGCGCCGGCCCAACACCCCTTCTCCTTCCCTCCTGTCCGCGGCCCAGCACCGCCCCTTTTGCCCTGGAAACAAAACGCGGCGTTTCGCCTCCCACCCCGCCGAAACGCTGCTCCCAACGAAGGAATGTAACCGTTGCCTGACGACGCAAACTCCGCGTTTTTACAAAATCTCTCCCAAAACGCGGCGTTTAAATAACTAGGGAGATAACCGCCGCGGTCCGGCCGGTTCCCCCTTCCCTTTTCTTTCTTTCCCCTGGGCCGCCGGTCCAGCCCTTCCTTCCCCTTCTTCTTCCTCGCGACGCCGTCGTTCCCCTCGCCTGCAACTCAAGAGTTCGCCGGAAAACGCAGCGGCGAACGACACGTCCTTTCCGTCATTCTCTTCTGTCTTTTCATCCCTGATTGACCTCCCATTTGATGTGACCAATCGGGCAGCCATTTTCCCCGCACGCAAACCCTGCTTTTTTTCTCCGATGAGGTTCGGTCTACAACGGCAGACCTGCGCCGGACGACCTCCCCGGACCTAACCCACCTAACCTCCCACGTGGCCTTGTCGTTTCTCCCTCAGTTTGGCCTATAAATAGCCCTCCTCGCCGCCTTAATCGGGTTCGAGATTTGGAACCCAGAAATCCAAAGCCGCCTCACCGCCCCACCTTCAGTCGCCATTTCCTCCGCCTTCGGCCGCCGTTTTCGCCTGTCCGTGCCACCAACGTCCTCCCTGCACCTCCTTCTACACAACTAAACTACTAGCTCTCCCTGCCTCGCGCCGCACGTGCCGCCCTGGCCGTGCGAAAATCCCTCCTCAACCTCGACCTTCCAGCCCCTGGCGCCACCTTCGTGCCGCCGGCGCCGCCTCCACCGCCGCTTGCAGCGCCATCGTCACCCCCCAAAACGATCGGCAGCCCCTGCTCTACCACCCTAGACCTCCCTTTTATCCTGGTTTTCACTCCCCTAGCCTCCAACACCATTTTCCCCCTCTCTTCCCTTCCTCCACCACCGCCGCGCCGCCGCTCCTGCCGCCGCGCCGCCGCCGTCGCCACCACCTCAGTCAGGTTGCCCAACACCCTGAACCCTAAAGCTTAAAAATAAATAAATAAAAATAAATAAAGTTGATTAATGACTTAATCTTATTAATTACTATTATTAGTATTATGATTTAATGTTAACATTATTATTATTATTACTCATATGGTTATTATTACTAATACTACCACCCTTATCAATATTACTAGGACCCAACATTTCTCTAAGGACTTTTAAGTAATGGTGTTAATTAATTATAGGGCCTTGTTAATCTATTACTATTACTATCATTAATATTATCATCATCATTATTGTTATTATTATTATTATTATTATTGTTATTATTATTATGATTATTATTACTATCATTATTATTATTATTACTATTATTATTATTATTAGTGTTATGATTATTATTATTATTATTATTATTATTATGAGCATTAATATCATTATTACTACTATTATCATCTTTATTATTATTATTATTATTATTATTATTATTATTATCATTATCGTTACTGTTGCTATCCTTATGGGTATGTTATTATTATTATGATTATTATTATTATGGTTATTATTACTATTATTGTCACTATTATTACTATTGTTATATTATCATCGTTATTTTTTTTACTATTAGTGTTATTATTGTTGTTAATATTATTATTATTATTATCTTTAGTACTATTATTGTCATTATTATTAGTATTATTATTGTTATTGTTATTATTATTATTATTATTATTATCATTATTACTATTGTTGTTGTTATCATTATTATTATTATCTTTACTATTTTTATTATCAACATTTCTATTATGGTTGTTGTTGTTATTATTATTATTATTATTATTATTATTATTATTATTATTATTATCATTATCATTATCATTTTTATCTTTATTATTATTATTATATTGTTATTATCCTTGTTATTATTTTGTTGTTGTTGTTGTATTTAACGCATTTATTATTTTATCGAGTATTACCATCGTTATTGTCCTTAACATTGTAATTTAATATTATTACTTTAGTATTTTGTTAGGCTTAGTATTACCAAAACTATTGTATTATTATTAGTATTATTCTTATTGTGATTATTATTATCGTTATTTTTATTATTGCTACCATTACTATTATTATTATGATCACGGTTAATACTAGTGTCATTATGTTATCTTCTAACTATTATTGTTATCGCTATTATCCCTATTAGTATTATTTCTAGTACTCTTACTATCATTTGTATTATTACTACTATTATCATTGTTGTTGTTATTATTAATATTATTATTGTTGTTGTAGTTATTGTTATTGTTATTATTATTATTATTAATAGTATTATTATTGTTATTATCCTTATCATATTTATTATTATTGCTATTATTATTATTATTGTTTCATTACTACTACTCCTTCTACTTTTATTATTATTATTATTATTATTATTATTATTATTATTATTATTATTACTATCATCGACTTTGTCATCTAAGCGATTATCGTTGTACTAGTATTTTATTATTATTATCGGTGGTACACTATCACTAATGCTACTATGATTTCAATTATTATTATCATCATTATTATCATTATAGCTATTATGACTTTTATCATGAGCACTATTATTATAAGTAGTATTCTTATTATGGTTGGTATTATTGGTAATTATTATTAATGATATTAAAACCCTCACCTTAATATTCTGGATTTGCTGAAACCTACTTAAGTAGCGATAACCCGTTTAAGCTATCGTAAGAGTAGTAATAACCTACCCTTCATTTATAAACCCCGTCACTAATAGTAGCCTTGGTATTAGGCCATAATAGGGGTAAGATAGGAATTTCGATAATTCTGGAAGAGGGAGATTAACCCTAAATAATTCCCTCTTATAGGTAACCGGGTCAAACCCCAGGAGGTGTAGGAGCGTGCTCCAAGCCCGGCGCCGATTTAGGTAAGGACGTAACTAAGGCCGCTTGTGTGTATTACATGTTTTATTTGCCTTGGATGCCTCGTGTGGTTTATATGCTACATTACGTGTATGTTATCTGTTCTACCGTGTAGCGCAACATGGAACCGAGGTACGTTTCCGTACTCTGGCTTATATGTACTAGTATGGCATGATACAAGGATGATATGGTGTGATGTGACATGCACGTCAGAATGTTTTGATGAGGAGTTGTGGAGTGGGGGCTTTGAAAGAGAAAAATAAGCAAATAGGAAAACCAAAGGGAAGTACGTTGGCTAACGCAGGTAAGAATGACCTAGGCAAGTTATGATTAATGAATGAATGGGAAAAGGGGGGGATTTAATAAATAGGAGAGTAGAAGAAAGTAAAGTTACCTGGGGAACACTAGGGTTTGCATGGGAATGATAGAGTTGGCATGGTGGAAGTGTTAGGGTTTGCATGGGGTAACTAAGGTCCGCATGGGGGCGAACCTTATGTATGGAAAGTTACTTTTGGGGCGTGGGGAAGGTAACGGAAAGTTGTTTGGGAGTATTGGAGGCTCGAGGTGAAAAATAATACGTGGGATAAAATAAGGGTACATAGGGACCGGCTAGGGTTTGGGATGGAAACCCTAATTTGAGGAGGTAGAGAAGAAAAGGAAAATAATAAGAATTTATGGGGAAGAGTGAAGTATGTGGGGGAGTTGAGTTGAGGGTCATGATTTGGGTTTTCGATGCGAGAAGTATGCTAAATACACAGGGTGTTAGTAGCTTAATATAAGCGTAGGAGACAGCTCGGTGACCTAAACCGAGTGAGGATATAGATAAGATTGGATGTGCGACCTGTGTCCTATGTGCTGTGGATGCCTTATATGAATGCTGTGTTGTATTCTAAATGTCGTTATCTTACTTGTTTCGTGGGTAATGTGGCTTGGAAACAAGACGTGTACTTATGTTTTATTAACATGTGATAGTACGATTATGTCGTCAGTTTTGATGTGATGTGTTGAGAACTCTGGCCATGCATGACAAATATATGCCCTCGAATAAGATACTTTAAGACACTAACAACTTACAGAGAAAGATGTTGAGCCGAACCCAGACCGGTCCACCGGCTATAATAGTGGCAGGGTATTTTACCCTCGCGACCGTTCCACCGGCTATAATAGTGGCAGGGCATAAGCCCTCGCGATCGTTCCACCGGCTATAATAGTGGGGGATTTCGTGCTCAACAAACTAAACGTAAAAGTGATAAGTCATGGGAAAGATATAAATGGTTACAGTGGAATACCTTGTGAGTCGGAGCCAGACCGGTCCACCGGCTATAATAGTGGCAGGGTATCTTACCCTCGCGACCGTTCCACCGGCTATAATAGTGGCAGGGCATGGCCCTCGCGACCGTTCCACCGGCTATAATAGTGGGGTTCCCGCACTCACAGGGTCTGGACGAGATGATGATCGATTATATTCAGAGACCTGATAAAAGAAAAGTGACGTTTGGTCTGTAACCTGTGTGGTTTATATGTGTTATTGCATTCGATCTATGTATCTATGCTATGTTATGCATCTTTGTGTGTGGGCCTTGGCACCTACGCCCTTACTCAGTACTGGACCCGTACTGATACTACACTGGATGAATGGGTCCTGTGATGATCCACCAATGGTGGGGAGCAGACCTTTGATGCAGGTCTTGATCGTTTACTAAATTGGGGTGGAAGGCTAGATCTGAGTGAGTAAGTGGTCCGGATAATTACCCTTCGAAAATCGTGTGGTTTAATCGTATTTGTCTTTAGAGGATACAAATGTTGTATTTAACTTTTCAAGGGTTTTATCGTATCTTGCTATTCCGTTATTTTAAGTATTCTGATATATGGACCTTTTAAATTGTATTTCGGAATGTAACTTTTACCTTCGCACTCTGATTTGTAGAACTCGTGGTTTATGAATGGTTGTTCTGGTTTTATTTCTTTCTAGCCTTAGCACTTGGTATCGGGTCGGTAGTTATGGATCGATCTGGTACTAAGTGTGGCGGTAATGCCCCCGGATTTACGGTTTTAATTTTCCTGCTTCCGCTAAAACTTTGATTTAAACGAAATTTTTCAGTAGTAAATTTGGGGGTGTTACACCTTGTATGATCACATAACCTTGAGATTAATATACTAATCACCTAAAGCAAAATATGATCTAGTTGTGTATGGGCCTAGGTTACCCAATCCTTGATTAGCTATTGTAGGTTAGTCTATCTTCAGGCATTTATTGGGGCCTTTAAGCTTTGCCTTTGGGCATCCTCCCAGTGCCTTACCTACTATAACACCCCAAATTTCTACTACTAAAAAATTTCATTTACAGAGTCAAGTGCAGAAGCTAAAATAGTAAAACCAAAGGGTGTTACCACCACACTTGGTACAAGTCTAGTTACCTTTAACATTAGTATACCAAAGTCTAAGGCTAAAATCATTACTTCGCTAAGATTTAATACATGATTATAAGAAACAACATAGAGGAGATAAAAGATAGATATTGTACTATATAAAAGCAACATCAGATATTTACAAAACTCAAAGAGGGAGAGTACTAGAGGACATGAGAAACCAAATCAAGTATACCAAAAGACACCTGATAATCCTTAGCTCTCAAACCAAACTACCAACTTTCAACTCAACACAAAAGCTAACTTGCATAGACCACTACCCATTGAATAGGTAAGGGACCACGAAAGGAACTCTTCAGTATAACGATATTAAGCAACCTTTTATACTAAACCAAAATTTAAAACCAACATAGATCACATGCAAGGCATCACAATAATACATGGTATAAAACATCAAATTATACATTCATCAATTGAAATATGGGGATCATTCTCGTACCACATACCAACAAGGCTATATACTATTCATGCTCGTTCATTCGAAAGTAACTGAAGATTACCACTCTAGCATCCAAGAGATTCTCTTTACAATATAATTAGAAACAACATTGACCCAAAAATAAGACAATCACCACAATCCATATACCTCATTATCATTCCTAATAAATCTTATAACACGGGTAGGCTCATAAACATAAATCAATAACAACTCATCACATCACAGGTAGGCATGAAGGCAGCTACCACAACATAGATAGGCACGAAGGTAGATACCAAATAGAGATAGGCACAAAAGCTACTATCTAACCATGGATAGGCATAAAGGCTGCTACCAAACCATAGGTAAGCAAAAAAGCTACTAACGAAGCCTAGGTAGGCATAAAGGCTACTACCAAATCATAGGTAGGCACAAAGGTTGCTACCAACCGATCTAATAATCCATTAACCATTTTATTTTTATTTACTCAAGGGGAGATCAATCAACCAAGAGACACTAAGATATTATTGTCTTATTAGGTACACCAAGGTAGCACATTATCCTGCGGGCTATCAATCTAAAAACACAAGGGTACCACAGTCACATTGGTACACGAAGGTAACACAGTATTCTACTGACAAGGATACCTAATCCATAAGTATGCATACCCCCTATTAGTCTGGAATATCGAGTAGAGTAAGATATAGGGTTTGATTAGGGCACTAAGGCACACCAGCATAAATCTATGATCAACCATGGGCTAAACTATTTTTTTAGGGTAGCGAACCTGAAAGAGCCATCATTCCCGATTTCAAGGTCTTTCACTTTATGTATTAGTATTTTATTAAGGTGACTTCAAAATTACATACAATTGCATAGATCCAATTTCTATTATTAACCATTTTATTCATTTATAATTATCCCAAGACAACTATAAACAAGATCATTATCAAGGTTATTCATAAAAACATACCAAGGCCATCCTAGGCTTAATTATTCACTTTTAGGCATATCAGGCCAAAACTGACCAAAATGGCCTTAAGGTTAAAATTACCACATTAACATTGTCTTTAATTACTAAATCTATTTTAATTATTAAGTTTTCATGAAAAGGATAAAACATAATAATTAAACTAATTTATCATGCTAATAAATTATAAGACAAGCTAAATGACCAACTTTTCCTTATTTAAGGTTTTGCATATAAAGCCATAGTATTTGTATCTAATATATCCAAGGTCACATAATCTCATTCTTAGCAACATATAATACAAATTAAGCATGCTTGTTATGGTAACCAAATTGCCACTGGGACTCACATCCAAGGGTAATATTCCAAAAATGTATCTGAGCATGTTCATCCTATCATTTTCCATATTCATGTCATACATTATCCTAAAAATTATTTTACCATACTTTTGTATGTGAAATATTTAAATAGGATAACATGATCTTTTTATATTCTAGATATAATAGCAAAAACATAATTATAACATAACAACTCATATTTTATATTTTTAAAACACAAAAATACTAACATACTATCATGCAAAATCTACCATTCTAGGAGTGTATAAAATTTACCTTACTTGAGGTGGTGGAGGGGCTACGAGAAAGGGTGGTGATGCACAGCTAGAGGTGGGTGTTGCTAGAGACAGCCATGTGATAAAAAAAAATAACCAAGTCGGGGGGAAGAGGAGAAGAAAGGGAGAATAAGAAAAGGAGAGGAAGAAGAGGGGAGGGTTGACAATAAGTGGTCGTTGCTAGTGTGATGGCTACGAGGTGGTGGAGGCAATGGTGGTGTTAAGGCACAGGGTGCAGAAGGTTGTACAGCTCAACTATAGAAGAGTAGGAATGAGGGAAGGAAAGGCAATGATAAAGGGTTTTGAAGTGGGTGGTGGTTAGCTGTGGTGGGTGGTGTTGAAGTGGAGGGAAAAGCAAAGAAAAAAATTATCATTGCCTAAGGTAGAAGTAGTCGATATGAGGGGTAGGGATTAGCAAAAATCACCACATGGAAAGAGAGGGAGAAAAATAAGGTGGTAGGGAATAAGATGGTTAGTGGTGGAGGCTAAGATGGTGGATCTACTAGGCTAGTGGTGGTGAGGAGAGGAGAAAGGAAGAATAGACTATTGTAACACCCCTAAATATACTAGCTTGAAAAGTTTGTTTTATAGAAGCGATTATTAACAAATTATTGGGTGTGATTGCCAAACTTAGCTTATATTCGGCTCCCCTACCTTTCTTATGCCAAGTGCTAAGGCTAAAATAAATCATAACCAAAGTAAATTAGAGGAAATAGAATAATATATAGATAGAAGTTTCAAATAAATATTATCAATATAGTAGTATAACCAAAATATAGCAAGGGACATAAGAGTTAAAAGAAAAATCTATCATGACCAAAAACCAGCACATGCCTTTCTTACACCAAGTGCTAAGGCTCTACCACTCTTTCTGCCACTAAGATAAGCAACTCTTCTATACGAGCGAGGTTCAAATTTAGAGCTATAGTGCAAAAAGAAGTATAATAATAGGGTTATAACACTAATAAACACAATCAAAGGCCACCTATAGGAAGGATAAGCACTCCATATCGTTCAAAGGTCAACAATAACATTAACATATAACACAAAGGTGGTACAACATCATATAAAAACGTTAAAAGATGCACTAACATTCACACTAGATGGTCATACGACATTCATGATTACAATCATTACAATAATAGTAGTTAGAAAATCAATGAGAAAATTAAACTTTAATCTTCTAGGGTTACACATACCATAAGGATAAATCACTACCATAAACTTTAATCTTCTAGAGTTACG
This sequence comes from Tamarix chinensis, assembly GCA_030549775.1. Taxonomy (NCBI): domain Eukaryota; kingdom Viridiplantae; phylum Streptophyta; class Magnoliopsida; order Caryophyllales; family Tamaricaceae; genus Tamarix; species Tamarix chinensis. The sequence goes on from CM060172.1 coordinate 9,968,003, forward strand.
CGTACCATAAGGATAGATCACTAACATACTAAACATCCACCTAACATCAACCTTAAGCATGACTTACCTATAAAAACTTTGAAACCTATCTCAAATCAATCATCGCCATCAAAACCCTAATAGCTCAAATCCATAGCACCATCAAATTCCCAACTGGAGCGGATCACCAATTGGAACCACTTCTCATACAATATCATATGCTCTATCTCTAAATATCAAGGAGGTACATCTACTTTACCTATATCACTCTGATAATAAGGGGTAGTACTTAGTGGTAGTCCCATCCTATCTCTCTATACATCATTGATCATAATGAACTCTATTGCAAGCTGATCGTAATGTAGCAAGTAACGTTCACCCTTCGTAAACCTAAGATGTGGAACACTTGTCACAAAAAAAATCCCTATACACTTCTCTTGCCAAAATCTATGGCTCTACTGAAGGAAGGTTCCTCAAAAAGTGTTTAGACCAAACCATATAAGACCCGATATATTAGCCCTCATCCACTATATGGTTCAAATAGTTAGCTATCCACCTCATGTGAACTCTGATATCATCACCAAGCAACATCCTAAGGCATGAAATAGGTAGTCCTGATGCAATAAAAGATATTTTAAGGAATCATACAAGATACAACAACTCAACTTAAATTTCATTAACCAATCCATTTGTTAACATATAACCTTCCTCATACTTCCAAAAATGATCAATCTCAATTCTCTATTACAAAGTTTACTAACAATACCTTACTGATATAACTCCAAGTACTAAGACTAATAAATGATAACCCCTAAGTTACAATCATCACAAGAACAAACTAGGTTTCAAGACACTATGCAAATGGAACCTTTCAAAAATAAAAGAGAGGATATTAAAACAAAAGCTCTGATGCCAACTTGTAACACCTCCAAATTTACCAGCTTAAAAATTTTATTTTGCGAAAGGGTTAATTACCAAATTATTGGGTGTTACAACCACACTTATCATAAGTATGGTTCCCCCACCTTTCTTACACCAAGTGCTAAGGCTAAAACAAACTATAACTAAAGTAAATCAGTGGAAATAGAATAATACATAGATAGAAGTTATGAATAAATATTGTTATTACAAAAGTGTAACCAAAATACAGCAAGGGACATAAGAGTCTAAAGGAAAATCAATCATGACCAAAAGACAACACCTGAAGGTACAACACCAGTTTTTCCTAACTCTTAGACCTGAAGGCCCACTATGAAAGTAGGATTGCTTTCCAAGGACTCTACTTATCAATTCCATTCTTATATGATTCATGTCACTCTATGGCTCTCACGTAGTCATCTAAAAAATTAGTATCAGTATGACTTGTTATTATTGAGTAAAATACAATGCCTCATAAGAGGTAGCATACCCACATTTCACATAGTCACACAAAATCTAAAAAGCATACCTGAGCACAAAGCATATACCATAACCATAATAATATTCATGGAACAACGTATATAAACATCCAATCTCAACCTCAACAGTAAAACATACCAATCAACTTCTCAATGTAAAAAGTCATATTTGATTAATTAAATACATTCCAAACACAGTGGTAGGGCATTGAGGCAACTACCAAAACAACAATCCAAAATAATACCAAGGTAGGGCCTTGAGGTGTCTACAAACCAACAAATCCAAAACAAACTAAGGAATGGCACTAAGGCGATTATTAAACCAACAACTCATTTCTTTTCATTTATTACACAATAGATATGTTACCCCAAAATTTTAAAACCTCGAATTTAATAAATAACCCTCATTTGGGATAATTTAATTTTTAAATCTATCTAATTTAATTACATTGTGGATTTTTGGGTGTATAAGAATAGATATGAATATTTAATAAATTAAAATGAGTATTTTATTATTCTATCAAACTCATTTTATTTAAATAATTTTTCAAACCCATATTTTACCAAAATTACCCTCTTAAACTAATATATTAAATTTTAATAAATTAAATTATTAAATTAATTTATCCATCTAAATAATAAAGTACCTTTATTTTAAAAATTATTTTAATTTTATTTCTCTCATTTTCCTTTTTCCTTTTCCTTTTTCTTTTTCTTTTCCTCCTTTTTCCTTTTCTTCTTTTCTTCTCCTTTGGGCCGCCCGGCTTGTCTCCTCCTCGCTGGGTTGTCAGCCTTCTTTCTCTTCTCTCCTCCTCACCCCACATCACTACCCCAGCCCACCTCCCTTCCTCTGTGTTTCCTTTTCCTTTCTTTCCCCTCGTTTGGGCCAGCCCAACCTCTTTTTTCCCCTCTCCCTCGTTCGCATGAGCCAGCCTTCTTTCCCTTCCCCGCTTGGCCTATCTGCCCCTTTCTTTTCTCTTCTTCTTTTTCCCTTCTCTTTCCTTCTTCGACCGTCCCCCATGCCTGCTTGTAACTAGCCACCTACCAACCCCTCGGCACCTTTTATGGCTGATTATAGCCTTGCTCTCTCTCTCCCCCCTCTCTCCCCCCATCCCTTTCCCTTCCATTTTTGAGCAAAACATAACCCCCTCACGTGCCCTTTTCTTTCCTTTTCTTCCTTCATTCACCTTGTCATCCTATACCCGTCAACCTATAGCCTCTCCCCCTGCCACCACCTAGCATAGCACCCCTGCCTCCTCCTATCCCTCTTCTTTTTCTTATTCTCCCCTGCCTAATTTTTCCCCCAAGTCTCTTCTTCCCCTCCCTACCGAACCCTTTTTCTCCCTTCTCCCCCTCTTCTCTTCTCCTCCCCTATGTTTGCTCTGCCACCGTCAGTCACCATTGTTGCTGCCCAACTAACCACCATAGCCACCCCATGACACCCCCTTCTACCTCCCTACACTACCCCATCACCCTCATATGCCCCCACAGCCACCTTTCTCCTCCATTATTTTTCTTTCACCCTTCCCAACCTCTACCCTGCACCACCACAGTGTGCAACCATTCTTCCTCTTCCACCGCCTCCACAGCCACCACTCTACCCCCTAGAACCTGCTCTACCACCCCCTTCCTCCCCTTGGTCAAAATTCCCCCTATAGCCTCTCCCTTCTTCTATTTTTTTTCTTTTCTTCTTTTCCTCCGCCCATCCTTACGCCTATATTTCCAATGCTCTGCCACCCTAGGCCACTAACCTTGAACCCTCAACCACCACTTATACCCATACTTCCTCCCTACACCCAACCACCACCCTCACTTCCCTCCACAAGCCCTCACCCGAGCCTTAAAACCCTCACTCGAACCAGCCCTTCTCCTTCTTCCATTCCCCCCTTCGATCTTACTCCCCCTTATTTGGTGCATGCAGCTCATGCTTTTCATGCAGTGTGAGTCTAGCATTTATTTGAGCCAAAGTTAGTAAATTTTTAAGGTATAAAAATAGTTAGTATTAGTATGTATTAATTTAGCTTTTGATAAAAATTTATTCTTTTGATTTTCTACTTCTATTATGCTAATTTTTTATATTATTTTTATATATTAATTTTTACTAATCAAATCTCAAACCATTAACTAGGGTACTGGTAAGGTTTAATTATTGCTGGAAATAAAGTAACTATTATACTATACTAAAATATGTGGATATACTTATGCTAGCACATTAGGGTTTTTAATATGTTTATGTGCATGATGTATGATATTAAGTATAATATAACTTATGGCATATGTTGGTTGTTGAAATGAAAATCTTGCTGACTTGTGTGCCGTGTGTAGAAATGATAGTTAAAGAATGAGTCTTATGGTTAAGGATAATTTTAAATGCTTATATATGACATGATAAGTTAATGTGGCCATGGATAATGTTAATATAAGACATAGGGACATTTTAGTAATTTTTCTTGTGCAAAAGGTGTGGCCTAAGTATGTATATATGGTAGGTGCCAATGAGTATTAATAATAAGTAACAATAGTTGGCGGTGTTGGATGAGGTAAGTGGACCGTGGATGTTAATGTTTGGTGTGGAAAATGTATTTTAGTAAATTTGGTATAATAAGGGTGAAATGGTAATTTCTAAGAGTAAAGGGGGTAAAATGGTAAATTAATAAGTAAGAAAGGCATTTTAGTAACTTTACATGGAAAAGGGGATAACTTGATAATTTTTGTGAGTAAGAAGGTAATTTGGTAAATTAATAAATAAGAAGGGTATTTTGGTAATTTGGCATAAAGAAAGGGTATTTTGATAATTTTGTGAGAAAAAGGGATAAAGTGGTAATTTAATAAAGAAGAAAGGTATTTTGGTAATTTAGCATAAAGGAAGGATATTTTGGTAAATTTGTGAGTAATAGGGGTAAAATGGCAAAATAAAGGGTATTTTGGTTATTTAGCATAAAGGAAGGATATTTTGGTAAATTTGTGAGTAATAGGAGTAAAATGGCAAAATAAAAGGTAAGAAGGGTATTTTAATAATTTGGCATAAAAGAAGAATAACTTGGTAATTTGGTGAGTAGAAGGGGTAAAATGGTAAAATAATAAGTAAGAAGGGTATTTTGGTCATTTATCATAAAAGAATGGTAACTTGGTAATTTTATGAGTAAAGGGGGGTAAAATGGCAAAGTGATAAGTAAGAAAGGTATTTTGGTAATTTGGCACGATAAAGGTTAACTTAGTGATTTTAATAAGTATGAAGGGCAATTGGTAATTTAACTAACCAAAAGGGCAATTTGGTAAATATAACAAGTCTGAAGGGTGATTTAGTAATTTAATAAACCTGACGGACAATTTGGTAATTTTAATAAGTATAAAGGGTAGTTTGGTAATTTAACCAACTAAAAGGGTGAATTAGTAACTTAACAAGTATGAGGGGTAAAGTTGATGATTTAATAAGTATGGAGGATAATTTTTTAATCTAACCAATATAAGGAGTATTTTGGTAATTATGCAAACATGAAGAGTAAGATGGTTATTTGGTAAATAAAAAGGGATGACTTGATAATTTTACAAACGAGGGGTATTTCAGTAATTTTGTAAGGATGATCGGGGTAAATCGGTAACTTGCATACAACATGTTATAGATTAAATAAGTCTCCATAATAAGATATAAGTAATATTAAATAATACAATAAGAGTATTCGATAAACCAGTAAGTATCACAGAACATGGTATAACATAGGATTGGATGGATAATTAAGGGTATGATATAGCGTTTATCTCATATTCATACAAGAGGTGCCTTAATCATTAATTATGTATGGTAATGTGTGTTGGATATGATAGAAGGACATGTTATGGATAAGTATTCCATGATCCTTTGATGTAGACTACCAGACTCTAATACCATATTATGATTATGATATGATAACCCTTTATGGTATATGAATAAATGGAAATGGATGATATAAAGGATGGCCTTAGTGGTTTCTTTAAGTTAACATGGATAACTGTATGAATAAGGATTACTTAAGAATAATAGAAACAAATGGAAATGAATAAGTATGTGGTTGTTTTGTTTCTCATGGTCACCTTAATTAAGACACTAATAATTAAACTAGAAGAAATTGATATAGGGAATGGTGTCACTACCTTAAAGACATGGTTTAAACCATGATTATTCTAGTATTTTTCTTGTGTGCCTTAGTGACCCAGCCATGCCCTACATCTTTCTCTATCTAGCTCTATAAACCTATTTAGAGGGTATGCATACTTATGGATTAGGTGTCCTTGTCAGTAGGGTACTGTGTGTCCTCGTGCACTAGTGCAATCAGGGTAACTTTGTGTCCTGGGTTGATGGTTGAAGGGTACTATGTTGCTTGTTTATGCTAGTATGACTGGTGTACCTTTGCATCTTTGGGTTTTTGATCTCCCCCTTGAGTTAAATAAATGGACTTGTTGTGCTAATTAAATGGAAAACACTAATCATGTAAAGTGAAAGATTATTGAGCCATGCTCAAATGGATTATATCATGTATACTAGTCCACTAGTAATAATAGTGGCCAGGAGCGCTTTGCCCTAGAAGATATATATCTATACTGGTCCACCAGTTATAATAGTGGCCAAGTGCATGTCATCTTAGATTGTATTATGGCCCACTAGCTATAATAGTAAGGGATACCGAGCTCAATAAACTAAATCTTGGATATTAATAAATTATGGAAAAATACTAGTCACTTATAGTGGAACACCATGTGATTCGGGACCAAACCAATCCACCAGCGATAATAGTGGCCAGGAGCCTTCTACCCTATAGACCGGTCCACCAGCGAATAATAGTGGCTAGGTGCATTCTTCCCTAGGTGTTTCTAATCCATCACCTATAATAGTTGGGTTCCCTCACTGGCATGGATATAAATTAAAAGATGATGATTGAATAATGATTAAATAATGGCTTAAGACCAAATGTATTAATTTCACCTTTATGATCCATTGTTACAATATAAGTTTAGCATTGGTGCCTACTCTCTTTGGGTATGTGATGGAATGAATGGTCAAGGTCCTTTACTTGAAAACCTTTATTTCAGTATTTATATAATGTGTTTTGGCACACTCTAATTTTTTTTTGGTTGGTTGAGTTCTCAATCTTATATTTGGCATAGGATAGACGAATAGCCCACTTTTCTTAAGTGTTTGGTAGTCTTCCGCTTCTACAAGGTTTTCAAAACAAAAATTTTTAGTTGTAAAAAATGGGGGTGTTACAAAATGAATCAATAGTAGAGTGTATAGGAGAGGGATGGGTTGATATCCTTAAGGTGAAGAGAGAGAAAATATTGACTTGGTTGAGTGTAGGTAACCAAGTGTAAGAGAAATACATGATTTGGTGAGGGAGGTAGAGTATAATCATGAGGGGACATGGAAGAGGGTTGGTAACTCAGGGATGAGGCTGTAAGAAGTCAAATATGTAGCCATGGTTGTCAGAAGAGAGAGGAAAAAGAGAGAGGGAGGGAGGGAGGAGGGAGGGGAGGGAGAGGGGGAGGGGGAGAGAGAGAGAGGATGTGAGGAATAGCACAAAAGTATTTTTGGAAGAAATTTTAGTTAAATATAATCATAAAATAATCTAAATAATCCTAAAGCATCAAAATACATAGATTCTAATTATAAGTTTTTATAAACATAGAAAAGATATTCAAACCAAAAACAAAAAATGATCTAAAATCACAGGGCAACCAATTAACCGGTGTGGGCAAACTAGTCAACTAGTTTATCGGGGAATAAAAGTGTTAGTTTTTGAAAATATCTGCATTTTTCAAAATCAAAACTAATTTATCTTGTATTAACATAATTTTAAACATATTTTGAAAGATTCTAGGATGAAGTATTACAAAAACTCTCTCTCTCTTCATTTTTCCTTTAAATCAAAAGGAGATTTCCAAGTTCAAAATAGGGTTAAGGAGTTTAATAATAATGATCATGCTTCTCATAACATTTTCAACAACATTGTCCAAATTATCTCAATGTTATCTAAATGTATTAAAAGCCTCAAGTCGTCTAGTAACAACTTTGATCCCAAAGTGTCATTAGACTCCCTCACTAACCCTTCTAAGATTGTTTATCCTTGATTTTGTTTGCTATATGATTTTGATTCTTATCCTAAATCATATTCTATTATATATGACCAACATTTATAGCTACCCATGTGCTTCTTATGCTTACAATGTAATAGATTATTGTGTTTTGTTGTTACAAAATGCATTTTGATTTCTAATACTCATGTCTTATTACTTTGTGTTTTGTATGGGCATGATGTTCTTACACTTGCTTTTGGGGTTGCTTTTTATTATATTCCCAATCATGTTTTAGGGATAAAAATCCTAAAAGAAGAGGGTGTGATACAACCCCAACCCCCTTCCTTTTAGGATTTTTGATTAAGTTATGATGCACATTTACTGATGCTTAATGTTCTATTATAATGTATGTAGACATCTAATTAGGTGTTATTTTTGGACAACATTAAATCTGGAGTTGGATTGAGGATCGAAATCAAGCCTATGTAGCTTATTTACTAGTCATTGTAATTAAATATTAGTAGTTAACATGTTTGTGGATTGTATAGTTTTAAAATCTTGTTAATATTATAATTAAATTTTCATAGCGTTAATTTTCAACTACCATCATTAACCCAAAATGAATATAGTTGATTTGATTTAAAATCCTGTTAAAATTTAGTTTAGGTGAAAATCATTTATATTTTCTTCTCCTAAGCCTAATAAAAATAGGAAGATGTTTTAAAATGTGAATGGGTTAAGGATTTTGAACTAAACCAAAAATTGAGCTCCACCTAGCCCTAGCCCATCCTTAACCATGCCCTATGCCTGCTTCTTTTAATCTCTTTTTTCTTTCTCCCTCTTTCTCCCATCAAATCTTAGGCCATGCTTTACGTTGTTCCATCTTTCCTATAGTTTTCCCTTTCCCCTTTTTGTACAAAATCCCCCTTATAGGTTAGACCTCGATTGTGGAGGTGGTGGATGAATTTAATGAATTGAAGGTTGAGTCATTGTGTTTGTATATCAATTGATGAGTACATCAATGATTTAAAGGATTACTGCCAATTTATCTCTCTTGAACCATTAGACAATGGAAACATATATGCCCAACGATCAAGATCTTGGACAAACATCAAAGCATGAAACTGATTTTTTTTTATGTCATCTCACATCAAGATTTCATTCTTTGAAATGTTAGACTAGTCCTAACGGTTAATCCTCATTTGGATATCAAAATTATTTTTCCATTTTAATTTTTACTCTTTTTATCTCCACATCAATAATTTTTAATATAATATTAAAATATGTTAACTTTAAAAATAAAACTTAAAAGGTACTTGTTGTTGTTATTCTATGAATCAATGGATTCTTAAGAAATTTCAATGAGATATCGAACAATTAAGTAATACCAAGAGGAAATTTCAGATGAGAGATAAGAGAGTAAAAGTGATAAATTATATTAATAATTTCGAATCTCCAAAATAGGTGAAAGTAGGAGTGTTCACGGTTCAAATATCTGATATTTCGGATATTTTATTATCAGATATCCAAAATTTCGGATATCTGAAAATAATATTTGATATTTGATTTGAAACTTTGTATATCCGAAATTTTATATCAGACATCAAATATAATCGATATTATTCGAATAAAATTTTATATATACAAAAACCACCAAATCATAAATATATTTGATATTATCCGATTTACTAAGCAAATATTCAATTCACTCAATAAATATCAAATGTTAAAACTAAAATAAAAAAAAAATTAGTGGGTGGGGTCTATCGACACGCAAAGTATTTTTATTTTTTTATATAAATATCTAAAAATATATTATATTAAAAATATAATTTAAACTAAATAAAATTTTGGCCTAAATAATAAATCAAGTTAAAATTATATATATGTATACACACACACACACATCTAAATTTATTTATATACAATTATATATAAAATAAAATAAATAAATATATAATGTATAAGTATTTTTTTCCTATATTGGATATTATTTGTATTTTTCAGATCAAATATTTGGTTTATTTGACTTTTCGTTAACCGGATCAGATATTTGATTTAAAACAAAAATATATTGGATCGGTTATTTATTTTTTTAAATAGGATCGTTTTAAATATCGAATCAAATAAGCAAATATCAGATAACATGAACAACTCTAAATACAAGACATCATCTATATAAAGATAAAACAAGAAAGGAGGGAAAAGAGCCATAAACTATGTGGTTGGGAATAGTTAATTATCTCTATGTAGTAAGATAAATCAAAATTTATTTAGATCGTGAGGACATTTTGAGCAATAAGCTTGTCTAACAATCTAAGTTGTAATTTTATTGGGATGGCACTCCTTAGGCTTAATAATATTAGTTTGAAAAAAAATCCTTATCAATAATATTAAAACAACAGATAAAGAAAATAAAAGAAAAGAAAACCACCCCATTTTATATACACTAAAACAAATATTCGCTAACATTTCTTAGATTTAATATCTAAATTTTCAAATATTTAAAAACATATTTTAAATATAAACCAAATATTAAATATATATGATATCTTTATATACCTAATATTCGTGAAAAAATACTATTTTAATAATGTTTAGGAAAAAAAAACTCTTATAAATAGATATTACATATCTGTTAATATTCATATTTATATTTATGTGTTTTATTTTATCTAAAAAGTAATATTAAAATATATTAATATATTTATAAGACAAAATAAATAGGTTTTAGAAACTTAATACTATAAACTTATAATATTATGATTTAAATTGAAATGATTAACAAAATATAAAATACGTAATCCTAAAAAAAATTATTTTATATGTTTGACATCCTTTTAAAAATCAAAATCAAATATTTTAAGAACCAAAACAATTGTTTTTAATCCCAAATTGGACACTTTTGATATCAAATCAAAATTCCCATCCTTGAATTTTTTGTACCCTAGTAATTAATTTATTTCTAGAGTTGCTCTCCGCTATGATGCAGCTCAAATTTTATTTTTTTTTTGTTGGTTTCTAATTATGATGCCGTCGCACAAGAAACTAGCATCTTCAAACTTTTTTTATCCTCATTTTTAGTCCGATGCTGATGGTCTTGACAATATTCAGATATATTAGTGATTTCATGAAGAAGTACATAGAAAATAGAAGATGCAACTCTGGGGAACAGAAACAATCCCACATACAGTGATTTCCAAACTAAAAACGACAGACTTGAAATCCTAGCTTAATTCATATGGCCTACATATATAATAGCTGCAAATCCTGCTCATGCAGGTACAAACGAGATGCAGCAAATGAGCTGAAAGATGTTCAGGTAAAATTAAGGTTCAAGGAGCAAGAATCATACTCAGCAATGATCCTAATAGCAGATGCCTAAACTCTATTCCTCTTCAGGAAGATCGAGTTTATTTAGTTTAGATTCCAATTCAAAGCCTTCCTCACCGTTACAACCTTCAGACTCCTGGTCCTCATCTCCTCCTTCAGGGTCATTCTCATCCAATGACCCCAGCTTCTCAGATGAACTCTTGAATATGTCCCTGATCTCGTCAATGCCAACATCAGAAATGAAGTTGCCATCAATATTTAACAATTTGAATTCAAACTTTTGCACCACAACTTGGGCTAAGGCCCTAGCTCCCACTCTTCTTATTGCGTTTGTACTCATATCCAACTCCTTTAACTGAGCATGGGCTTCTAGTGATTTGCTTATCTGAATTGCACCTTCATCCTTAAGTTCATTCTCAGACAAGTTCAACTTAGTTAGAAATTGTTTTGCTGCTAAACAAGCAGCAATTGCTGGTGCAGCACCAGGAGTAAGGTCATTACCAGCCATCTCTAAGACTGCAAGCATGGGAGCTGAGTCCTTGAGGGTATTTGCTATTGCAATTGCCCCATCATCTTCTAAGTTCAAGTAGCTCAAGTAAACCTCAGAAAGATTTGCATGCTTTGACAAGGCCTTACTCAAAGCAACACCACCTTCTACACCAAACATGTTATCCCTCAAGTCAAGCTTCTTCAAGTGAACACATGCCTCAAGGGCTTCAGATAAGGCAATCCCTCCATCAGAACCTACCCTAGTAGAGGAACATCGAAAATCTTCCAATAAAAGAGAACGCTTCACAACCTCTGAAATAGCAAGAGCACCTTCATCCCCTGTCATATTGTTGTGAAAGTGAAGAACCCTAAGCTTCCCCGTGGAAGGAACCAACTCACAAACAGCACGTGCAGCTTCCTCAGATATGCCATCATTCATCAAATAAAGCTCCTCCAAGCCCCTTTGTGATTTCAGGAGAGACCCAAATGCCCTAACACCCTTTTCACCCAAAGCATTGTTAGAGAGGTCCAAAGATTTCAAGTTGCAGCCTTCCAAAGCATCTGAGAAAATTTTCATTACTTCAAGGGCCTCTGCCTCTGGCCGGCCAGCAATAAAATCAGAGAGATCCACTTCCTTCAGGTGATTCTTAAGAGAAGCCAAAATGGGCTCAGCAACATGAGCAGCGCCTAAGCCAAAACTTCTGTTGCTGAAGCATATCTTAGTATAAGAATTTCCAGATTCCCTCAGTGGTTTCAAATGTTCCTCAGCTTCTTCAGCCTCAATGAATGCTCGAGGTCCTTTTGATATATCGAAACAAGTTTCCTGGGCTTCATTAGGAGCTAGCATGTCTCTAGTTAACTTTGTTCTTGGACCTCTTTTAAGAACCTCTAAGATGAGTTTACTGCATTCCTTCGCATAAAGCTGAACTGCTGAATTACCATCTCCATCCGGCTCTTCATCATAGTTTTGATTTGCAGTTGTGAATGCCGCCTTTTCAATCTCTTTTGCTTCTTCCTCAGCCTGTTCCTTGCTCAAACTGCCATACTTCCTAGTGAAAAGAGTAGGAGTGCAGAGGTTGTTTGTCATTCTTTCAACAAGCATTGCTCTTGTATTTTGGCTTGGTGGCCACAGCTTAATAGACAAACGTCTCTCTGAGTGATGCTGCATTTCATCCATGCTGCAAAATCTAAAATCATATAAGAATATTCAATATCAAAGCAATGCTAATAGAAGATAGTCAATCATTGATATTTGATACTGAATACACTGGAAAGAAAAATGCATGAATATATGATGCAATTAGAGTGCTCAAAGATCAAAATAGCTAAAACTATTTTAAAAGTTTGTGCACCAATAAAATAGATGTTTTTCCAAGGTTGCCATGAAAAGTTATGATGAGATGGAATTCTCAATTTTAGCTCCAAATTGGTAGACATAAAATTGACAGGACATCATCAGCATAGAGTGAGTGAAACTATCTCTCTGGTAGCTGATCATATTTAAGCTCTAGAAGAATGAGCACAAGTAATTATCAAACTTATAGTACCAACTGGCAGATATCTAGCAGCACAAGAATCATTAACAAATTCATTCACTGCTGCTTCATGCTATGCCTTTTGCAATTTGAAGCACAGATAATTGTCATTATATTTAATTAAAGCTTCATAGTACAGGTAATGACCAATGAAACGTAAATGTCAACAAGTATGTTATATGGAGGACAGAATATAAGAAAAGACCATAAAATCAACACTTAGAATTTAGGACCAACAGCACAGCTCAAATCAGAACCAATCAACAGGAGTTCTTTTTTCAACTATCGATACTATTGACTCCCACTTTTAGTACATCCCAAAGTCCCCTCCCAAAAAAGGGAAAATAATATTTACCCACTGCATGTCTGCATTCATGTATTGGTGAGGGAAGTAGAGATTTTTGCAAGACTGTAGAAAAATTAAACTCAAGAAGTAATGTAGTTGCCCTTTTGAAAACTGTCCTGGCAAGAAACAAAACTTAGCTGGGGCAGTTGCCATGAAATGGAGCAAACAAGAAAATAAATCTGTAAAGAAGTTGCGGAATTTCATAGGCATAACTAAGATGAAGTAAAGCAGAATTTCCATGTGAGCATAACCAACATTTACATGTAAGATAGTTAATAGACTAAAACTGAAAAGTCTTACAAGGCCAGTAAGCTGACTTCACAGAAGATCATTCAACCACAGTAACCAAGAAAACAGATCATGTAACTGTCTGACAATCGGTAGCCAGGAAATTGGGAGTTAAGTCCATAATTTCAAAAGCTTATTCAAATAATGTAGTTATACAGAGTCAAAGCATTAGTATAGATTAAGCATCACTTAATATTTACAATAGTCGATTTCTCGTTTAAATCATATTTTATCAAATTATCCCAGGATCTTGGCATTCTATTTCCCCTGAGGTTTCATAATAGATTCATCAAAAAAAATTATACACAAGTAGCCAAACTTCTGTTTGAAATTTATAGTCAATGCAGAACAACCAACTCCACATGTTGGAGAGAAAAATCTAGTCAGTAACCTCGTGACACTTTTGTTATTTTATATCAACTGAAGTAAAACACATACATTATTTGTTAGGCTTAATTTAAGCGTCCACTGTTATATGTATGCAAATAGCAAAAAAGCTCAAGTGCAATGTGAGAATAACATTAAATTGCACCAGCGATGCATACTTAAACACCTAAGGTACAAAAAACAAGAGGATGGCTGCATAGTAAACATGTCCCAGATTGAAAATTCCAAGAAACTTAAATCAACTGTTTCCTCGGATTGACCTCTATCCAAAACATCATTTGTAGGTTAATCTGAAACTCCAAATCTCTTGGACTCTCATGAAGACAAATGTCTATCAGATGATGATCAATACCAAATCCCAAGAGTGCTACACAAACACTGCTTCAATTTAATCTCATAAAAAATTCTGTCTTTGCTACCATTACAAAGTTGAACACCTGTAACTTTGTGTGAAAGAAAATCAAACAGGAGAAACTAAATTTTTATTCCATCTTAAACGTTATAATAATTTTACAAATTCTGGTAAAAAAATAAAAATTTAACAAAAAACAAAACAAGCCAGACAAAATTAATCAACATGTTGGTGTTTATTTCTCAAAAATAAAAGGCTCTAGCTATTTTATTTTTTTTTTCCAAAACCACGATGCTTTAGCTACTGGCCTCAAAAATGCTTCAGTCAAGCACAGTCAGAACGTAAAATGCTTCGGTCTTCAAATGTTATGCGCACAACTGCCCATAGTGGATCCTTATTTTCATACCACTGACTCATTTACAGCCTATTTGGTATGAAATCAAGTAGAAATGGTATTGGAAAACCATTTTTAATTCTATAAATTTAGAATGTTATTTATATTGCCTAGAAGTCAACGGAAAAGATTTAGAACTCAATGATGTTTGAAAATAGAATATAATTTCCACAGATTTTATCTATTCCAAATAAGCATTAACCTTGATGCAACTAATAATACACCTTCAATAAATGATTTTTCTCTTTCATCAAATAAACCACTCCCCAAATCCGACAAAGCCCAACAACTATGATGCAATAAGAAGCGGAGTTTGCATGTATCTTTAAATCGCCACTGAAATAAGTTCAAACAACCTATATAGTAATTCAAAGGCTCCAATAATGAGAAATCGAAAATCAAACTATGCTGCTCGGAAAACCAAGGAGGAACGAAAGAGAAAGGGAAACGGACAACTCTGCAAAAAATCAAGTGCACTATCCACTAAATACTAATAGATCCACCGTCAGAAACTGAAATAGAGAACAGATAACAAGAATGTAAAGTATTGAGTAACAGGCGAAACCCTAAAAAACCCTAGGAACAACAAGGGAAAAAGGAGTGAGGAGGGAAATGGAAAACGGGAAATGAAAAAGAAGAGAGACAAAAGTACCGTTGTGCTTCTTCAGATAGTTGAATCTCTCCTTGCCTGCTACTATTTTTGCTCTCGAATCAACGTACGAAACAGGGACACAGCAAAAGAATAGCAAGGGTGGAGGAGCAGAGAGAGGCAGGAGAACAAATGCGGAAGGTTAATATTTCCGAATGGAATTGGGGGTTCTGGTGCTGCAGGGCCCAACCTCGTTTTCGTTCCCCGTTTTCGCTCGCTTCGCTTAGACGCATCATCAAAGTGACACGAGCGGGTAAATTTCCGCCAACTTTTTTCGTTCAAAAATTTTCCCCTTTGGATGGGATGAAATGAATATCAAACTCGTGGCTTATTTTTCTTCCTTTTTTTTTCGGGAAGTTATAGGCCGTATATTACTAGTAAATTTTTAAGAACAGTTTGATTTAAAATTATGCTGAAAATGGAGTTTATTGAATTTTGTAGGCAAACCGATCGACTAGCTCAATAAACCAATCGATTAGTTTGCCTCTTCAGTAAATTTGGTTTTTTCGACTAAATTGATCGACTGGTTGAGGGAAACCGATCAACTAATGGTAAAACAGTTAACTGGTAAAATCAAACTCATCGACTAGTTTGTTGAATTAGTCATATTTTTTTAGTTTTATTTTTTGAAAAAATTCTTACATTGAAATGGAACCTTAGCCAATATTAATTTGTCCCTAAGATATTCTTAATATTTTCATGATGCATTTAATCTGAAATATTACCTCGAATTGGTATGGAGGTCGATTAGGACAATTAAGGGGGAGAGATGACCTCAACATTGTCTTATTCCTCATCTCTTCTCTGCACGATTCTAAGATCAATGCTTCAATATCAAACACAATTTTGAGTAGCTGGAAGGTTCTTTCCACGCTGACTTTCCATTATTCCATTCGTGTATGTTATTTCTAGTCTAATTGGCCTACATTCTCCAAAGACATCATTTGAGCTCTGGAGAATAGGTTAAGAAATCTTGGACAAAATCCGTCTATTATGATCAAACTCAAACGGTAAGTGATAGAGTTTCGAGTTTATTCCTAAACCCTCAGTATTTTTCCTTCGATTAGTTGGCTATAAATAACCTTAATCTTCCCTTATATGCACCTTTCTTTCAACCACCAAATTCTCTAAGTTTGATATTCACCTTCTTTCTTTCCACACTTCGAGCCTTACCAAGCTAGTTTCCCCCACACTCTTCTTATCCTATCTCTAGCTCTCTCTTGTTTCAATTGTTAAACAATAAGGAGTTAGATTCTGGAAAAAATGTTGAGTGGTCCAATTGAGCTATTTCCTATTTTTGCCTCAAGTTGGTATGTTCTTCTTCTTCTATTTTTACATTTGAAAATTTAATAAGGTTTTGGTATAATGTGTAAGTTTAAGATTTTGGTTTCATGGTTTTTAAAACTAAGATTTCCCATAATTGGAATTTCTAGTTTTAAGGAGATTCTTCTTGTATCAAGTAAGTGATTCATGCTTCTAAAATATTTAGTAAGTATTCTTGCATGTTAGGTGTTACCTTTACTTGATTTCTACATGTTGGCATGAATGAGTACAGTCTATATAAGTGATTTGGATGGTTAGATGGTATGATTTGAGTAAAAAGCATGAAAATTAGCATAAAAAATATATGATGAATCCATATTGTGAAATGCAAGTTAATTCGGTTGAAAATATGTTAAAATAATTTGATACATGTTTTAATGTCGTTAAGGATAATTTATATATAAGAATTTGCATGAAGTTTATGATTTGGTATTGTGTTAGGGAAAACCAAACGATCGGTTAGGTTAAACCGATCAACTAGTTCCTAGAATGGTTGATTGGTTGACCCAACCCATCAACTGATAAGCATATAGAGACCTTGGTCTTGCTCTCTGATTAAACCCATCAACTAGTTTGGTGGAACCAAGAGACTGGACTATGAATAGTCAACCGGTTTACCCAAACTAATAGATTGATTTAAGGAAAGCATGATCTGGTTAAGTCAAACCAATTGACTGGTCGACCCAAATCGATCATTTAGTTGGTGCAACTGATCAACCGATTCAACTAGTTTGCATGATTTGTTTCCTTTTAGTTTGGTTGTGCTTTGAGGCTGTGTTTGGGATTATATCATGATTATTAATGGGATAAAATAAAGATTTTATTATGGACTATTGGCCTAATGAAAGGATTCAAATGGATTATGTTTTATAGTACATTTATGAGTAATGTAAAGGCTAAATAGGTATTCCACTTATGATAAGTGATAGTATTGAGAAAAGAGTAACGAAACTCATCATGAGCTTGAATTAAATAATATGATGGATATGAATACTAATGGCCAAGGACAAATGAAAACCCACATGGTTAGAAAAATAAGAAGAAAATGATTAATATAGATTAATATGGAATATTGCCTTGATTTCTTTGTATGGGCTTTGTATGATCACCCATCCTTAAGAATAAAATAGTAATCACGAAAAGTGAAAGATAGTCGAGTAAAGTATGGATTTGGGTTACCCAATCCTCAATTAGCTACCAGGGGTTAGTTTATCTTCGAACATTTTCATTTTATTGGGGCTTTGCCTTAGAGCTAGATCCTCAGAGATCTCGATGCTTTACCTATACTCTAGACACCGATAATATACTAGGGGGTATCAATACTAAAGGGTCTAGTTACCTAGGTGGTTGGCTTCGGCCCGGACTTCATGTTTCACATTTGGATAAGCTTCCATGGTATGTGAGACTATGGGGTGGTGCACAATCCATCACTTGATGATAATAAAATATGGATGGTAAATATTAGTGGATAATTTATGAATGATGACTAAGTGAATGGTTAATAATTGATTAAGAAATGAAAGTAATGGCATGATTGACCAAAATAAATAAAAGCTGGTTTATACACTTGACAAATAGTCGAATGACTACTTGGTTATGGAATGGAATATTGATTATATGACTCATCTACCTCATATATAGGATAAGTAAGTGGTATGACCTAGATAATTAGATAATTGGAAATAACCCCTAGAGGTTGTTGGGACTCTCTTACTGTTATATATGTAAGTGCTTACGCGATGATAATGTGAAACTAAGCATGATGTATTCTGCTTGTTGGAATTGTGCATGATATCATATCTTTATGCACTCCTATCTTTGTAAATGGCCTTATCATGGTGCATGTTGTATTTTATATTCATGTATGATAAATTGTTATACTTGTGTTATATTGAGGGAGCAATTTGGCTTACTCAGTACGTAGCGTACTGATATGTCCATTTACTCGGTCACCTGCTCATTCCAATAAATAGAGAGCCATGTGCAGGTATTTAGGGATGCCTAGTAAAGGGCATACCTCTTTTGGATCAGGGCTTGAGAGTAAGGAAATCCGAAGGTTTTTAGTGGGGTCTGTAGTAGACTAAGGTTTATAGGTTGGGTGTCATATCCTAACCCTAATTTAATTTTAGTCATATTTCTACCTATATGTATTTTGTAATGATTTGGTTGGAACCCATTAGGGTCCTCGTATATAAACAATCTTGAAGTTGTTTAATTAAAGTGCTATTATGCATACTCTGTTGTTTTAAATGCTTTGGTTAGTTTAGCCTTGTAGTCGTTATAGGGTATATGGCAGACGTCTATTTTATGTCAGGTATAATGGTAACACCCCATTTTTTTCTACGAGTTTTCTACTTCCAAAAATGTTTTAATAAAAAATTTTAGTGGTAAAAATGGGGGTGTTATAATAATAAACCAAGAGCATGCACAACGTTTAAAACAGGCTCTAAAGTAATTCAATTTAGAGCATTTTGGTAATTTGAGTAGAAAAGTGGATCAAGCTAAATCAGATTGGCTGAAATGTAAGCACAATCTTCAAGCCAATCCTGGAGATAATGATTTGGAGGTCCAAGAGGGTAATCTAAGGAAGAGTTGGTGGCAGCAAGCTAAATTGGAAGAACATTTTCTTCAACAAAAAGCCAGAATTCAGTATATCAAATTGGGGGATGGAAATAATGGCTTTTTCCATGCCAAACTCAATGAGAGGAGAAGATACAATGCTATCTATGTTATGTATGATAATAATGGTAGAAAGCTCACTTCTCAGATGGATATCAGTACTGAAATCCAAAACTTTTATGCTCAGCTGCTTGGTTCTTCTACAAACATGCTAGAGGTGGTTCATCCTGATATAGTGAATCATGGCCCTACACTACACAGTGATCATCGAGCTTATATGATAAAACCTGTTTCTGAAGGTGAGATAAAGGAGGATGTGTTTAGTATGGGAGACACAAAGGCTCCTGGGCCTGATGGTTTTAATGCCCATTTCTATAAGACAGCTTGGTCTATTGTGGGGTAAGATGTTATGGATACTGTTAAACATTTTTGGGAAACAGGTTTTCTCTTAAAAACTTTGAACAACATATCCCTTCATTTGATTCCTAAAAATTATTCTGCTCGCACTGTGGCTGATTATAGACCCATCTCATGTTGTAATGTTGCTTATAAAATTATATCCAAGGTTCTCACTACCAGACTACAGAAAATCATGCCAGTTATAAGTACACAGTTCACATAATGCTTTTGTGGAAGGGAGATGGTTAGGTGAAAGTGTACTAGTGGCTCAAGAATTGCTGAGGAAGTATGGAAGAAAGGATATCAGCCCCCATATGATGCTTAAGGTTGATCTAAGGAAGGCATACGATATTGTGGAATGGAGTTTCATTTAACATCTTTTGGAAGGTATGGGTTTTCCAAGTCACTTGATCATGCAATGTATTTCAACAACACAATTTTCCATTTGTTTGAATTGTACCTTATGCAAACCATTTAAGGGTGGTAGGGGATTAAGACAAGGTGATCCCTTATCCCCTTATCTTTTTGTGCTAGCTATGGAATATCTTCATCGTTTATTGAAAACTTTGTGGGATGGTAACCATTTCAAAGGGCATCCTGACTGCAAGATTACAAAGGTCATTAACATTAGCTTTGTAGATGATTTTCTCATCTTTTGTAAAGGGCATATAAAATCAGCTGAGTTGATTCAGGAAAAGCTGAAGATCTTTCATCTCACCTCTGGACTCCAAGCAAACCTTGAAAAGAGTAATGCGTTTTTTGGTGGTGTTAAAGTGTATGATAAACGCCTGATCTTACAGAAGTTGAACTTTAAAGAGGGCACCTTTCCTTTCAGGTACCTTGGTGTTCCCCTAAACCCTGCTTCACTCTCTGTAAGTCAATATCAACCTCTTATTGATCAAATTGTGCATAAAATGAAGTCTTGGACTGTGCGATATCTTAGTTTTGCTGGGAAGATGCAATTACTTCAATATGTTATATTTGGTATTGAGAACTTTTGGATGCAAATGTTTGTTCTGCCAAAGGCCGTCATTCATCAACTGGACAGTCTTTGTCGATGTTTTTTGTGGAATAACATAGATCCACAAAAGAGGAGAGCACCTATTGCTTGTTCGAAAGTATGCATGCCTAAAGAAGAAGGTGGGTTGGGCTTAAGACAATTGGTTCACTGGAACTCAGCTTGTATTGCCAAATACCTATGGAAACTCATTGAAGTTAAAAAAGGCTTGTGGGTAAAATGGATACATGAGAGGTATTTCAAAGGGGGGGATATCTGGCTGCTTGAAGAGAAACCAGATTTTTCGTGGAGTATCAAACAACTGCTAAGGGTTAGAAATCAGATAAGAGCATGCTATGCCCAATGCTGTCATTCTAGAAAATTGATTTCTAACCAAGTGTATCAGAATATCAGAGTTTCAGGGCCAAAAGTTGAATGGAATGTTTTTTTTGGAAGCATAGAGGTTTGGAGAAGCATAAATTTTTAGTGTGGCTTATTTGTCATCGTGCCTTACCTGTTAAATCCAAACTATATCAATGGGGGATAACCATGGATAAGTTGTGCGAAGTTTGTAGGGATGAAGAAGAGGATTTAGATCATCTCTTTACTCACTGTCCAGGTGCTCGATCTCTCTGGAATTATACACTAAAGTGGCTGAAAGTGAAGGGGACTTTCAACAACTGGCAGAGTTGTATTAATTGGTTGATCAAGAGGACTAGAGGGAAAGACAAGAAGGTGGTGTGGAGAGCTATTTTCAATGCATTGCTCTATCATATCTGGATCAATAGGAATTTGGTTGTTTTCCAAATGTTACAAAGGAATCCAAAAACCACTATTAGACATATTATTGCTGAGATTTTGTTCGTTTTGTTGATATGCCGAATGTGCATATAAATAATTATCTAGAGAGGCTTGATAGATGGATAATGTAGTTTGGCTATGGGTATTCCCCTTTATGTTTTTGTAACTTTGGTAAACTGTACTTCATTTCTCTCTTTTTGGTAATAAAAATTTATTAATTACCAAAAAAATAAAGAGCATGCACATGAACAAAAGTATTTTGAAGAATCGAGTCCTCTTTTAAAATTCATACTTACTTTTTTTAAGGAAATTAATATTATGATACAAAGAACATGTGGGTTTCATTAAATCTTTTTTTCATTTTATATTCCCTAATGTGCTTATATCTCACTTAGATCTAAGTGTTGGGTTAGACATATGGCTCATAAAAAATGAGACTTGTCATCATTTACAACAATGCAAATAAATTTTCATTTTATTGAGATTAAATCAGTAAAACCAAGATTATGGCAAGCTATTTGGGAAAGACAAAAAAATTGGAAGAAAAGTCAGGAAAAACTTACGTCATTTGGGAAAGATGAAGAAAGGGTAGCATAGAAGAAAGAGAAAGGGATGAATGAAAGAAAGCATAAATTAGGGAAAGATGGAGACTAATGAGTAGGTGAAGATGAAAGGAAGAGAAGTTAGGATAATGTTCTACCATTAGAGATATAGAGAGAATGTCTAGAGGTTTTAGAATTTCATTGTTATATATTGCTAGGGTATAGGAACAAATGTTCACAATTTAGTTTTCAACTAATGTATGGCCACGATTTGTACATATATGTCTAACACACGTAATAAAGGGAATGGTTTGATACACATTCACACTAAACAGTTGTTATTTATTAGGGAAATGGGATGTTAGGTTAAAGTAATAAATGCTCAAGATTTTGATGCGAATCAGACCCACAATTTTTTTAAAACCATCATTTATTAGTTAGTTTTATAACGTTGTACGAAATAGCTAACTCATCAATGTTTTTCTCCAATAGAAAACTTTTTACTCGACCTACAATTATATTGGTTTCACTTTTTAACTTCCAAAACTTCTCTAATATATTATGTTGTTCATTCATTTCTCAATTTTTTTTACTTTTAAAAATCAAAATTATTATATGTAAGGTATAATTAGGTAAATTTTTACTTCATACATTGTGGATAATTAACTTTTAGAATAAATGAAATTTAAAAATATAACCGAATATATTTTCATTTTATATACAATTAGTAAAAATTAAGTTAATATTAATTTTTATTTATGATTGAAATACAATACTATATTGGTTTAAATTTTTAAGTTTGAAATTTCACAAAAACAGAATATTACATATCATAAAGAACATTCTTTTGTAATACCCCATCTTTATGGAAATGTTGAAATGAGAAATTATGCCAATTTTGGGTGTTTGATTTTGATTTGGTGTTATGATTTGGTTTGAGGTGAAACAAGGTTGGAAAAATAAATTTATTGAGTTTTTTAGGTAAAACGATTTTTACTCGAGTAAACCGATTGATTGGTTGGAGAACTGATTGACTAGTTGGGGAACCGATCAACTAGTAGGGCAAACCAATCAACTGGTTTGTCGAACTAAGCATATTTTCAAAACTCAATTTTTTGGGAAAACTTCTTATACTGAAATGGAACTTTATTAACCTAAGGTGAATTATTTTGAAGAGATTCTTAGCCTTTTTTATGATACATTTAGCCCCAAAACACCATCTCGGATTGATCTAGAAGGTCCATTTGGACAATTGAGGAAGGAAAATGACCTCAGGCGCCTTATTTTCTTCCATGTCTTTCCTCTACACATTTATGAGATCATTGCTTCAATTTCAGGCATGATTCTAATTAGCTAGAAGACTCCTTCCACGCTAACCTTCATTTACCTCTATTGTGAATTGCATTTCGAGACTAATTGACCCGTATTCTCCAAAAACACCATTTGAGCTTTGGTGTAGAGGTCACCATATCTTGGACGAAATATACCTGCTTAACTCAAATTCAAACAGTAAGAATTAGGATTTTTGAATTATTCCTGATCACTCTGTGATTCATCTCAATTAGTTGGCTATAAATAGCCCCAATTACCCCTTTTGTTCACATTTCTTTCAGCCACCAAAAATCCCTAACTCTCTATATTTACCTTCTCCCTCTACACTTCGAACCTTGCAGCCTAAATTCCTTTTAATTTTCTGATCCTTTCCCTAACTCCCTCTTATTTTAATTATTAAGCAAGGAAGAGTTAGATTTAGAGAAAATATTGTGTGGTTTAGCTAATTATTCTCTATTTTCCTTTAGCTATAGTATGTTCATTCTTCCTTTCTATTTTAAGTTAGAAATTATAAAGTTATGCATGAATTTTTGTAGTCAAAACTTTTTTTAAGGGTTTCATGAGTTGATATATATGGTTTAAGGAAAGTTTTTCCTACATCAAGTAAGTGATTCTAACTTCTAAAATGGGATATGAGTATTCTTGTATGATATGGAACTCTTGAAGTTGATATTATATGTTGGCATGAATATACGTAGCTTACAAAACTGATTTTGGGTGGTTAGATTATGCAATTTGAGTAAAAGTATGAACCTTGAGGAAAATGGGTTATGATGATTAAATGATGAGATGTGCAAGTTAAATAAGATAAAAATATGTTATATAATGTTAATTCATGTTCCAATGTGGTATAATGAAGATTTATAAGCATGATCTGCATGCAAATAATTTTTTGGTGTTGTGATAGAGCAAACCAATCAACTGGTTAGGTCAAATTATTTGACTGGTTCCTAGAATAGTCGACTAGTTGACCCAACCTATTAAATGGTAAGTTTGTAGAGACCATGGTCTTGCTCTCTACTTAAATCCATCAACTGGTTAGGCATAACCGGTCAAATGGTTTGAGAATAGTCGATTGGATTACCCAAATCAAACGACTGGTTGGGCTAGACCGATCAACTGGTTTGGCTAATTTGTGTGATTTGGTTCTTTTTGGCTTAGTTATACTTTGAATCTATGCATGAGATTATTCTATAATTATTAAAGGGATAAAATATAAATTTTATCATGGATTAATGATCCAATGAATAGATTAAATGGATTATAATTTATATCATATTCTATGAGTATTGTAAATTCTTAATGGGTGTACCATATATGAAATATGACGGTCTTTGAGAAAAGAGTAATGAAGCACATCATGTGCTTGAGTAAAATAATATGATGGGTATGAATAATATTAGATAAAGATAAATGAAAACCCTACACATTGTTGGGAAGTAGAAAGGGTTAATATAGAAGAAACATGTGAATGCCTTGCTTTCTCTTTGAATGGGTCTTGTGTGATCACTTAACCTCATGAATAATGTACTAATCACGTAAAGCAATAGACAATTGATTTGTGTATGGGTCTGGATTACCCGATCCTTGATTAGCTACTAAGGGTTAGTCTGCCTTCTGGCGTTTATTGGTGCCTTTGGGTTTTTCCTACCCTCAAGATCCTAGAGGTCCTAGTGCCTTACCTACTCTAGATACTGATGTAAAAGGGGGTATCAATACTAAAGGGTCTAGTTACTTAGGTGGTTGGATTTGGCCTAAACTTGAATCCATATTGGTTAGCTTCAGCTTGGATTTATGTCCATTTGAGTAATTGGCTTTTGCTTGGACATTATATCCCTTGGTTTAGATAGGCTTTCGTGGTATGTAAAACCATGGGGTGGTCGCTCAATGACAAAATCTGGATGATAAGTAATTGGATGATAAAATTTGGATGATGAATAAGTGGGTGATAAATAATTGAATAATGACGGGAACAATGGTTTGAATAACCAAAAAGGGTACTAGCTAGTTTTTACACTTGGATACTGGATTAAATGACCAACAGGTTTATAATTGGAATGATTGACTGGATGTTGACCTTTACCAACATATGGATAAGAAAATGGTATAATCTAATCGATTGAGCAAGTTGGTAAATAAACCCTAAGGGTTGTTTGAATCAATCTGCGTAATACGTGTGTGTTTATCTATGTTCTTATTATATGAAGATAATCATGATACATTCTGAGTTGTGCATGATAGTATATTTTAATGCATCACTACCTTTACTTATATGGTATTAGTATGAATCGTAATTAGTATGACATCCATATTATAATAGAGTTTTGCATACTTGTGATTTTCGTTGAGGAAGCAACTTGGCTTACTCAGTTCATAGCGTATTGATGTGCTTGTTTGTTCGATCACCTACTCATTTCCATAAGTAGACGGTCATGTGTAGGTTTTTGGGGATGGTTGGTAGTGGGCCTACCTCAGCTTGTGCTCGGGGTTTGAGAGCGTGGACATCTAAAGGATTTTTTGTGGTTTGTGACAGACCATGGTTTTGGAGTCATGGCCTAATCTTGTTTTCTAACTAATGTAGCCTCATATTCTTAACTTATTTATCTTCCTGTATTAATTTGGTCTGGGACCATTGGGGTCCTTGATGTAAATAATCTTTTTAAGTGTTTATGTAATTTAAGTTGCACACTTTATTTTAAATTAGTTAGTTGGTTTTATCCTTGTATCTAATATCGGGTAGGCAATGAATGTCTATCTTACGTTAGGTACGGTGGTAGTATCTTGTTTTCCCTAAGTGTATTTTCTTCTTTTGCATTATTTTAAACAAATTTTTTTAATAGTGAAAATGGAGGTGCTACATTTTTATGTTAGCCTAGGACTTAACTTATGTTTACATTTATTTTTAAATTTTTTTAAAATAAAGTAACATAAACTATATGTGAAACACCATATTTTATCATTTGAAATTTCAAAAAATTTAGAGTAATGGGTAAACATATTTAGAAATAAAGTAACATAAATTATATGTGAAGTATAAACAAAGAACATACTTTGTAGTGTGTGATTTGTGTTCTCATAAGTTTATTAATTAATATTTCCTATAATATAAAGGAATATATATAAATATTTGTTCCTATAATATCTCATATATATAAAATATCATTACAATATTTAGCTATTTTAAAATATTAATTATATTATATTAAATTTAAAATCCTACCAAATAGAAACAAAAATCTAATTTAATTGTACCTTATAAAATAATTCTTTTTAAGAAGCAATGTATATAAAACAATAAACAAAACAAATGTTATTATTTGGGCACTTATTTTTGAAGTAGTTGTCTTATTTATATAAATTTAGGTTGTGATTATCACTATGTTTTAAGGCTACATGAAAAAATTAATCACAATTTTAACATAGAAATGATGCTATAAAAATATATATTTATATCATGACTTTATTTCCATAATTTGTACTCAAACTTATTCTTTGCATGCTTTAAAATGTTAGTCGCTTGATTTTTTAATACTTTTTGGCTTAATGAAAAATTGTAGAATATAATTATGTAAAAATATATGAATGAGGAAACATTAGTCATTAAATTTAAAATTAATATAAATTTTATTTCTTGCTAATGTTCTCATCAATTACAAAACAATGCATATTCATTCATTTTCAAGTTTATATTTTGTCATATACAACATCACTTTGTTACTTATTTGTCTTTATCTTATGTGTTCAAATAATATCTTTATTTTATATTTTCTTATATATTCATTCATTTTGTTATAGATGATTTTAATTTAGGAGTCAAGAAATCAATAAATGAGAGCCACAAATCTAAGGAAAATGTAGTCAACCCATTTCATTTTCAACAAAATGATGCCACCACTTAGTGACATCACAACTGGTAAATAAGGCCTTTTAACCTTATATTTATGCTAATTTAAAATCTTCTCACTTTTTTGAATCATAGTTATTGTTTAATCTTTCATGAAATAGTTGCACTCCTAAAAGTCATATTTATAAGTTCCATTATAACAATGATCGATTCAATTTTTGTCAAGTATCAAAAATTCCAACTTTCAAATAAATATGCCATCGCCTTTAAATGTTCCAAATAAAAGTGAGTTAGTCAATTTATCAATGTTATCACAAAAAAACTATAAGGAAGTTGTCTTTGACAAATTTAACATGACCCTCGTCCTTGAAGAATGCTTGGAATTTCATAAAGGTCAGTGTTATCATTTTCATCAATTTTAATTTGCCAAACCATTACTAATACAAATATAAAAAAATTAATTACATATTTTTTTGTACTTTATTACACATGTGTCGATCAATTTAGAACTTGATATTGATGTTATAAATTTGTATTAATATAATACCATATCCCAAAATCCTTCAAAATATGTTTAAAATTATGTTAATATAAAATACATTAGTTGTGGTTTTGAAATGGGCTTCATATTCTAATAAAAATGTGAATTTTAGATGTACTAATTAACTGATTTACCTAGCTGATCGATTGGTATGCTGAAAAATTTACATTCTAGTTCTTGACAAACCAGTCAACAGGTTTGCCCAAACCCATCGACTAGTTGTCCTACGATTTCATATCAATTTTAAATTTTGATTCAAATTTCTCTCTAATTTTTATGAAAACTTCTAATTAGAGTTTTGTTATGATAATAAGCATGTTTTAGACTATAGGATTATTTTCAAATTATTTAGACTATTACATAATTTTAATTATCCAAAATTTTCCCAAAAAACACTTACAAGGCAAACTTCACCTTTTCTTTTCTTTTTTCATGATGTGTATGGGAGGGTGTAATCTTCAATTATGTGGATCTAATGGTTCGAATGGAGTTTGGATGAGATGATAAAGGCTCGATAATGGTGAGTTTAAAGACTAAAGGTTTGAAAGTGATGCAAATAAGATGATGGTGGTTTGAATTATAGTAGAAAAATGACGATGGTGATTCGTTGATGGTGATGATGATTCGATGGTGATGAATGTGATTTGAATATGATGAGATGATGATGACGAGGTTTCAAAATTTAGGGTTTAGATGATGATTAGAGTTGTGATTTAGGGTTAGGGTCAGGGTTTGGTTCGAAGGAGAGGAAATAAGGTGGTGTTTGGTTGGTATGGATGGTTAGGGTTTCGAATGAATGTTTTAGGGTTTCAATTTTGGTATACAGATTTAGGGTTTGGTTTATCCACGAAATGGAGTAGGAATTTGATGGTAATTAAGGTAGGAAAATATGGATTAAGAATAGTAAAAAAGATATAGATTAATCTCTAATTCAAATAGAAGAAGATATTAAAATTTTCAAGCCAAACCGTTCACACATATTCAATTTGCTTGAGCTTGAAATCACATAGAATTAATTCAATGTTGATCTTCAACATCAATTCTTCATTCAATCTTCATAATATATGCTATGCTTTACATTTATGAATAAGTTAACTTTTCTACCACTAGCTAAAGCATATTCCAAAAGATTCCAAGCTAAAAGATATTATGCTATCTTTATGCTAATTTTATTCTCTTACTTTATTAATTAATTAATAAATTAGATAAATAACTTAATAGTGCTAAAAAATCCTACCAACATCCTTCTTATGCACGTGGTTACTCCCTCTTTGCATGCCATGCACATGCACGTAGACAGTTAATTACTTGTTTGTTATGTTTCGAGTAACGTAATCATCCGTTGGTCTTTAAATTTATGGGAGAAACTTTCCAAATGAAGAATAATTGGCTCCATAATTATGAAAACCAATTATTGAGTGTTTACTTCTACATCATTTCACCTCTCCCTCTCTCTTCTAGTAGCTGAGATTTCAAGATTAACTTTGTGTACCATCTCCTAACTTACCAACCCATTACCATGCTCATTTCTCACCGCCTCAACCCTCACCACACCATCAAGTTAGCCCTCACTTCTTAGTTGCTCACACATAACCTTATCGGTCTCATCCCCTTCTTTCCTATGAATGGAAACCTAGCCTTGCCTCTATACCTTTCATTTCCGATCCATTTTCATTCCTCACTCATTGTTCTTGCTCCCTTCTTCCTTTTATTAGTGCAAAATTCTCCAAGTGTTGAACACCCCTTCATTTTCCATCTTTTCCCCTTTGCCGAGAAAAATAGAGCCTTTCTCTGATTTTCTCCATTCCTTGTGTGAGCATTGTATTCCTTTTTGTTCTTCTAATCTTCATTTTAGTTCTCTCCTCCTTTCCTTAAGTAAGGAAGAATTAAGGTTGAGAAAGGTTGAATATTTCAGCCATTTCCTTGACATCCTATTTTTGAGAAAAAAGGTAGTGTTTGGTGTTCTTCTTCTTCTTATAGTTTTTCCTTGAATTTAATGAAGTTTTGAAAGATGGTTTTTAATAGCTTTTACTTTGATTCTCTTAAAAATTGAAGTTCTACTAGATAAGCCATCAAGTAGGACTTCTGTGCTAGAAGAATTGCTTTAAGGTAAGGCATTTTTATCTTTAACATAAATTGGGGTTCCATGTGTTTGGTGTTTATGTGAGCATGATCTATTATGTATTCTATAATCTGAGTATGTGGTATAATTATTCCTAAAATGATATGGCTGGAATCTTTGATTTTATGCATAAGTTGGCCATTTGAGCATGATTCATTTAAGTATGTATATTACCATGTATCAATGTGATTCTATGTGTGTGTCATGTATTTTTAAGTGTGTTTTGACATAGAAGCATGCGATTTATATGGTAAATTGTGGTAAATTTTTGTGTGTGTTTTGCATGTCTAGGTAGTATTTTACCCAGATCAGTCGATTGGTTCTTTGAACCCATTGACTAGCTATACGAGCAGTCGAATGGTTTGGAGCTTTGAATTGGTTTGTTGTGAGTTCAATTGATTTGTTTGATAAACCATTCGACTATTTTCAATAAATAGTCGATCGATGGGTTAAACCCATCGATTGGTGCCCCTGTATACCAAAATAGTTTGGTCTTTACTTAGACCCATCGACCAGTTGGACCAAACCACTCGACTAGTTTCTATGACTAGTCAATTAGTTGGTCAACCCATAGACTTGTTTCTCTATAAGCCAGAATGGGTTGGTCTCTACTTAGACTAATTGAACTGTTAGACCAAATTAGTCGACTAGTTTCCATGAACATTTGATACCAGTCGACTTGTTCTCTAGTGTTGTTTTGGTTCAGGTTTGGTAAGACAAGACTAGTCGACTGGTACGGCTAGAAGCTAACTAGTTTGTTTATAAATTATTCTGTTTCTCTTGGGTCTTTTGTGTTGATATCTGCATGTATTTGTAACCTTTAAACTATGATTTCAACTATGATTGCCCTTATCTAATAAGAATCATCATGATGGTTTTTAGGTCTTGAATTTAGTTAAGTTTGGTCTCATCTTTAAACACCCAAATGGTGCATTTTATGCCTAGTGGTGTGTTTGGTTTTAGTACTTGAAAACACCCCATTAGTAGCTTTTATATCTTGTGATGTGTTTTGTGTTATCAATTGGAAACACCCAAGTTGGTTAAATAATGGAATTTAATTGTATTTGGTGTTATCATTAGGAAACACCTTATTACGAATTGTGATATCACTTGAAAATATAAATTAATGGTGTAATATTTCATTTGAGCCTTTTTCTCTGGTTCTTGGGGTAGATGCCAAGAGTTAGTGGGTGGGTCTGTAATCCCCCAAAAATTTAGAAAACCTATAATTTAATAAATAGCTTTTATTTAAAAATAAATTAGCTTTTAAAAATTATTTAGTTTAATTATTTTATGGATTTTTGAGTATATAAATTCGGATAGGAATATTTGATAAATTAAAATAAATATTTTTTTATTTATCATACTCTTTTTAAATAACTTTTACCAAACCAATATTTTACTAAAATTATCCTTTTTAAGCCCATATATTTAATCATATTAAATTAAATTATTAAATAAATTTATTATTAAAAATATTAAATCCTAATATTTTATAAATTAAATAATTTAAGTTCTCTCATTTTCCCATTTTCCTTTTTCTTTTTTTTTTCTTCCCTTCTCTTTTTTTTCTCCTTTTTTCTCCTTTATTTCTTTTCCTTTTTTCTCCTCCTTTGAGCCGCCCGCACCCGGCCTGTTTCCCCCTCCCTGCGTGCTTGGGCCACAGGCCCGTTTTTTCCCTCCCCTCTTCTCCTTCTCCCACGCACGACGCAACCCAGCTCAATCATTCTTTATTTTCCTTTTTCCCAGACCTGACCGACCGATCTTTTCTCCCCTATCTCGACCGGTCTGCTCCCCCCTCCTTCCTTTCTTTCTTCTCCTTGCTCGTGCCCGACCAGTTGTTGTTTCGACTCCACGCCTACCACCACCGAGCCGCCCTACAGCTGCCGCCACCTACCACCGCACCTGCTCTCTCTTCCTCTCTCTCTCCCCCGACATTTTCTTTCCTATTTCGAACCAAACTAATCCCTAACCCGCAAGCCCTTTTCCTTTCCTTCTTCTTCCCTCCTCTCTCCCTGCCAACAGACCACCCTTGCCACCCTACTGTAGCCCCGACATGCCACCTACTCCCCCTGTCTCTCCCTCTCCTTTTTCTTACCCCCACCAGACCTTCGTGCCCCATATTTTTGAGCCTTCTTCTCCTTCCCCAAACTCCTCCTCTCATTTTTCTCAGTTTTTGCACCACCGCCACCCTCCGCCGCTTACACAGCCACACTGAACCCCTTGCGCCGCCTTCTGCTACCACCTGCTACTGCGCCGCACCATCACACCACCCCCTCGAGCCCTTGCACTTCCTCCCTTCTCCCCCTCGTCTTTTCCTCCCCACTTTTCTCCCTTATCTGCAGGCCACCTGCAACCGCCCTGTTCGCCGCCCTCCGGCCACCTTTGCCACCAACCAAACCACCAATCCACACCCTGCAACCTCCTCTACCGCCCCATACCTTGTTTGGCAGAAACAAGCCCCCTCACCCCTCCATTTTTCCTTTCCCTTTTCCTTCCTTCTCAGCCTAATCCACCCCGACGACCCCCTTTGCCGCCTTGCCGCCGCCGTCTCCACCACCCTTGGCCACCAACAACCCATCCCCAACTTCCACCTACACTGTAACACCCCAAAATTCACTAATTTTTTTTTAAAACGGAAGCAATTAAGATAGAAACACTTAAAACCTGTGAATTCTGGAAATGTTACCGCCACACTTAGTACTAGACCGGTTCTCTCAAACCGTTCCAGTACCAAGTGCTAAGGCTAAAGAAAAGATTTACGTTAAATTCAAATTAACAATTCATAAAAGGATTCAAAAGATCATACAACAAAATCAGAGTACGAGAAATTAAGAGTTAATTACAATACCCTTGAAGTTTCAAATAACACTTGTAACTTCCAAATAGAAATACATTTAAACAAGATAAAACCCGATGGGTCAAATTTCGGATTGCCTACTCACTCAAGTTAGGCCTGCCACCCCAAAACAGTCTCTGATCTTAAACCTGCAAAAGAGGTCTGCTCCCCACCATCAGTGGATCATCACATGACCCATCAACCAAGGTAGTATCACTGTATCAGTACGGGTCCAGTACTGAGTAAGGTGACTTGATCACTAAGGCCAACACATAAACACATAAATCGTGCAGAACATAAAAGAGCATATTCATAAATGCATATGATCAACCGGGTAAATGTACAAAGGCCCAATTGTAGTCCAGATTAATCATTTAATTGATCTCTTATCAGAATTCAATTCACGCCATGCCTTTTATCAATCCATGCGAGTACGGAAGCCCCCACTATTATAGTCGGTGGATCGGAGGCACATAGGGTATCATACCCTAACCACTATTATAGCCGGTGGATCAGAGACACATAGGATTACGCGTCCTAACCACTATTCCTAACCGGTGGATCGGTTGGCTCCGGCTCGCATGGTATTCCACTGTAAGTAATTAGTATCTTTTAAGCATTGCGGTTTGTGACTGTTGAGCTCGGGAACCCCCACTATTATAACCGGTGGATCGGTCACACATAGGACATCATGTCCTAACCACTATTATAACCGGTGGATCGGTCGCACATAGGGTAAAAACCCCAACCACTATTCCGAACCGGTGGATTGGTTGGTCCCGTCTCAACGATCTTCCTCTTTAGATAATTAATGTTTTAAGTATCTTATTCAGAAGCTTTCACCATATACATGCACGAATCATAAATCATAAAGTCCATATTCATCATCATACTTTATTCACCAATTACACATGTGCTACCACCAAAACCCTAGACATGCACCACATACCCTAATTGACCCCCACAACTATAGTCAATCACTCCAAACCCTAATTCAGTCACCTCCATACCCTTATAATTTCTTACGTATTATTTTTCACCCAAAACATTCAAACACCCAAATAACTCTTCTACTTCCTCCCTTACATCCCAAATCAACTTTTCACACGTAAATTTCACTTCCATGCAAACACTAATCTTTCCATGCAAACCCTCAAACCTTTTTCATGTAAACCCTAAAATTCCATGTGAAGCCCTAAATTCAACCATGCAAACCCTAATACCACCATTCAATCATCAATTTCACCATGTAAATCCTAATACCACCATACAACTATAATTACCACCATACAAACCTTGATATCATCATACAAACCCTAATACCAACATACATCCATTAATACCACCAGGTAAGCCCTAGATTCCGTCATACAAAACCATAAATTCAATCCAACCAAAACCAAAGATTCACCCATACCAAACCCTAAATTCAAACCATAAAGATTCTTCCATACCAAACCCTAAATCTAAGCCATAAAGATTCTTCCACATAAAATCATAAATTAGAATCTCCCAAGGAAAACTATAAATTGAATTCCCCCAAGCAAATCATAAATTAGATTCCCCCATATAATATCATAAATTACATTTTCCCAAATAACATCATGAATTAGATTCTCCCAAACAAATTATAAATTAACTCTCCCAATCAAATCATAACTTAAATTCTCCCATATAATATTATAAATTACATTCTCCCAAATAACATCATAAACTAAATTCTCCCAAACAAATTATAAATTAACTCTCCCAATCAAATCATAACTTAAATTCTCCCATATAATATTATAAATTACATTCTCCCAAATAACATCATAAACTAAATTCTCCCAACAAACCATAATTTAATTCTCCCAATCAATCATAAATTAAATTCTCCCATATAATATCATAAATTAAATTCTCCCAAATAGCATCATAAACTAGATTATTCCTTATAAAACCATAAAATTTAGGTCAACTCACTTCCCTTAATCAAATTCTTTCCCCATCCTCCTTTTTCATCCTTCCTCTCACACAAACCACATCGACTTCCTCACATACACAACACATATCATCATACATAATTAATACACATACCATGCACAACATACTTCAACTCCAAGTCATACCACATATAAAATATTTAATTATAATAAACATTAGATACATAACATGCGAAACACATAATACACATAAGCACATAAAAGGCCTTAGCACTCCTTACCTAAAACGACACCGGTCTTGGAGCACGCTCCTACGCCTCCTTAGGGTTTTGACTGGTTTTACCTATTTTGAAAGAGAAGCTAAAATTAGACTCTCTCCTATCAAAATAATATTAAACACTAATTTAATATAAGAATAGTTTTTTTTGATAAAATAATAATAACAAAAATACCAAAATAATATCAATATTAATATTAATAAGAATAATAAAATAGTAGAAATAATAAAAATAATAATAATAATGATGATGATAATAATAATAATAATAATAATAATAATAATAATGATAATAATAGTAACATTATTAACAACACTAATGTTAAAATATTTGTATTAATAATAATAAATAAGAATAATGGAAATTCGAAATAGAAAATAATAATAATAATTATACTTATAACATTTTAATATTAATAATAGTAAATATAGAAATAATAAGAAGAATAATAATAAAATCGAATTAAAATATATTAGGCTTCAGCCCTCAACATAAATAATAATAAAATATTAATAATAATAATGCATATTAAAATATAAATATTAAGAATAATAATAATAGTATTTATATGTAAATAATTGAAATAAAATAATTTAAGGGTTATAAAAATAGGGAAAATAGCTGAGAGGGTCTAGGGTTCAACCAAATGTTGGTGGGGATAAGCGGCACCGGCGGTGGCGTACGGAGGTGGCGGCGGTGGCCGGAAAGAGGAAAGAAAGAGGGGAAAGTTGCATGCTGGGAATAAGATAGGAAGAATTAAAATGGGAGCTGGGTTGTTTTGAGTTCCCCAGAAGGAGAGGGACAGAATAGAGGTGGTGGCGCAGCCAAAGGTGGCGGCGCATGGCGGCGGCGGTGGTGGCTGAATGGAGGAGATGAAGAAAGAGAGGGGAGGAGAACGAGAAAAAGGAAACTAAAGGTATGGGAAGGTAGGGCAGGGTCTGCAACACAGTTTGGGAGGTGAAAGAAGCGGCCTTAGCGGCGGAGGAGGTGGCTAATGGCGGCGCCAAGGTGGCGGAGGCAGAAAACAGGGTTGATCGGGAAGAGAACTTCGCACAGCTGGGACGGATTGTTCAGGAAGAATCGAAGGGTGAGGGAGGTTTGGTTAGCTAGAGAAAGGTTCAAGGAAGAGTTTGATGGCCAGGGATGGCGGTGAAGTTAGCCGGAGGCGGCGGGCGAAGCGTCTAAAGTGGCGACGGTGGCAAGGTCGGGATTCTGGGTTGGGGGGATCAAGAGCTCGATACAGAGCTGCTTACGAGGGTATTTATAGTCTTAGAAGGGAGGATAGGGTTCTTTGGGTCGGCTAGTAGATAAGGAAGGTAGGGTTCCGGTCGCCGGTGGCGTCGTCGGCCGGAGGGAGTCAAAATTCGGGTAGGGAAATGCGCAGGAGAGAGAGAGGAAAAATCGCACGAAAAGGGGAGTTGATTGGGTTTATTCAGTCGCCGAATCAAGGGGAAGAGAAAGGGAGGAGATCAGCCGGTCAAAACGGGCGAGACCGCCGGCGAAAATCTCGGACGGGCGGCGAAGGTTACAGGTGCAGGTCGACGGTGGCTCGGGGACGAAGAAGGAAGAAGATGGGAGGGGCGCTAGACCGGGCGGCATGGAAAGAAAAAGAAAGAGAAGAAGAGAGGCAGACCGGGCCGGTTCAGCGCGACGGAGGTGGCATTAAATAAAACGAAGAGTTCCAGGGTGAAAATGGACGAAACGCAGCGTGAAATCTACCGAAGGAGAAGAACGGAACTGGGCCGCGGCAGGAGAAGGAAAGAAAAAAGGAAATTGGGCCGCGTCAGGCCCAAATCGGGGGAGGGGAGGAAGGAAAGAAAGAAAAATAAAAAGGAAGAAAGAAAAAGGAAAAAGGAAAAAAGGAAAAATAATGGTTTGGGATAATTAAATTAATTAGAATATTTGGGATATTTAAAAATAATAATATTTAAATAAAATAATATTTAAATCCCTTTTTAGGCTAAATTAAGATTTTTAAAAGATTTTCCATAAATTCTATTTTAATTAACAAAACATCCTAATTTTCTCTAATTAGATTATTTTTAAAATTAATATTAATTTGAAACTATTTTCTCCTTCTTATTTTAAATAAAATAATTTATTTAATTAATTTCCAAATAAAATCCTTAATTAGTTTAAATACCCAAATTCCTCCTAATTAAAATACTTATAAATATCTTCTTGA
Source organism: Tamarix chinensis (assembly GCA_030549775.1). Taxonomy (NCBI): domain Eukaryota; kingdom Viridiplantae; phylum Streptophyta; class Magnoliopsida; order Caryophyllales; family Tamaricaceae; genus Tamarix; species Tamarix chinensis. Next base: position 10,004,947 of record CM060172.1, read on the forward strand.
ATTTCCCTAGTTAAATATCCTTTTATTTTATTAAAAATAATTTATTTAAATAATTTTTCTAATAAAACCTCATTTAAATATAATTTATAAAATTAGAAATTTTCGGGGCATTTCATACACCCCCTCTTCACTCCTTCACCCTTCCCTTGCCTCCAATCCTCCCCCATCTACCTCCTTTCCTAGCCTAAAGACCCCAAACTGAACCATCTCCCCCTCCCTTCTACCTCACCACCTTCGACCCTTTTCTTCCCCCTTAGTCTGCATGTGGCTCACGCTGTTCATGTAGCGTGAGCTCCACATTGATTTGGGAATTAATTTGTTTAAATCTTTGAGGTATATTAATAGTTAAGTAAAGTGTATTATTATTAAATAAGTTTTTATAATGTTTTATCCTTTTAATTTCCTACTTCTAATATAATAATTATTTATATTATTTTTAGGTGTTGAGTTGCTAATTAAGCCTTGAATCTTTAACCGGGATACCGGTAAAACTTGATTTTGCGGGATTAAGGTAATCGTTAAACCCCACTTAAATATAGGGAAAAACATATGCTAGCACATTAGGGATTTTAGTATGATTTTATGCATGTTATGTGTTGCCTAGTATGATATATGTGGTTACTTATATTGATTGATAAAAAGAAAAGCATGCTAGAATTTGTGACATGTGTAGAGATGATACTTAAGGAAGAAGTTTGATTATTGATGGAAATGTTAAATGCTTGTCTATGATGTATTTTGTCATTAATGTATGAATAATATTATTATGAGCCTAAGGGTATTTTAGTATTATGCCTATGTAAGTATGTAATCTAATATATGTATTTGCTAATGAGTATTATGTTGAATAATGACAAGTTGGTGGAGTTAGATGATAAGAATGAAGTACTAACATTAGTATTTTAGGTAGTGGTGGTAAATTCATAAAAGTGGTGTAATAAAGGGGTAAAATGGTAATTTTATAAGTGAAAGGGTATTTAGGAAATTTTAGAGTAAAAGGGTAAATCAGTAATTTTTGTAAGTAAAATGGCATTTTGGTAATTCTGAAAGAAAAGGGAAAAATAGTAATTTTATAAGAAAAAGGGGTATTTCGGTAATTTTGAAAGAAAGGGGTAAAATGGTAATTTTGTAAGTAAGAGGGTATTTTGGTAATTTCAAAAGAAAAGGGTGAAATGATAATTTTATAAGTAAAAGGATAAAATTGTAAGTTATAAGAAAGAGGGGTATTATGGAAATTTTGGAGGTAAAAGGGCAATACGGTAATTTTATGGTTAAATGGCGAAATGGTAATTTTATAAGTAAAAGGGTATTATGGCAATTTTGGGAGTAAAGGGTAAAGTGGTAATTTTTGGAAGTAAGAGGTAAAATGGTAATTTTGGAAGAGAAGTGTAACACCCCAAAAATTACTACATTTTTTTTTGTTTTATAAGCGGAAGCATTAACATAACATAACGGGTGTTACCGCCACACATAGCACGAGTCTAGTCCATACCTTTCTCGTACTACGCGCAAGGCAAAACTTTACATCAAATAAATCAAAACTTACGGAAATAGATATAAATAGCAAAAGACTTGAATAATTTAGACATAATAACATAGTTTGGAGTACATGCTCCAAATAATACAATATATAAAAAGCGATAAGGGGGTTAAAAGAGATGAAGAGTCCAAAAGCGATATCCAAAATTTAGGGCACATAACATGTGCGACATTAGATAGAATGACTCTACGCCCTAACCCCGAGGGTATAAACCCGCATCACTCCGCATGAGGAACCTCCTTAAAGTCCGCAGAATCATCATCATATATCTGCGACACAACATCTACAAATGTGTAGTATCAGTACACATCATGTACTGAGCAACACAACTATCCTAAAGAGATAGCATTGAGTGCGAGGTCCATGCGAAGAAAGTAATAGAGCATATAATAACCAGATAATATCATGCTTACATATATATGTTAATTGAGAACACGAAACTCAACCTTCAAGTATAAAATAATGTAATATGGATATATGGGTAGATGGGATCCATTGGTTATTATATTTTATCATCGTGATCACAACCAATTTATTATATTAGCTTGAGGATGGAGACTCGAAGAGATCGTAACAACTAATCTAGTACTCGAACGGTACTAGCCCTAGCTGGCCCGCCCAGAAACGTAACCAGTCCACCAATAAATAGGACACCTAATCACTTAAGTATGCATACCCCCTATAGGGCCGAAATATATCGAGACACCTATAGAGTAGAAGAGGGCCTCTCCGGACCTCGTAAGGCACCCGGGATCACAGAATAGAAAAACACCGGAATGGTACCAAGTGAATACCAAACCTAACTCGGATAGCTACCCCGAGTGATACAAGTCCCAACTCAAGATCTTTCACTTTAAGTGATTAATATTTTATTCAAGGATTTAGCCAATCATAAATTAGGCCCACATAACAACATGTAGCTCACATCTATCAATATAATGAATATCCATTATTATATCAATATTAAATGGCATTAAAGCCAAGCGGCATTAAAGCCGAACCAATCCAAGCGGCGTTAAAGCCGAACCAATCCAAATGGCATTAAAGCCGATCAATTCTAGTGGCATTAAAGCCGAACCAATTTAAGTGGCATTAAAGCCGATCGATTCCAAAGGCATTAAAGCCGATCCAATTCATGAGGCATTAAAGCCGAATAACTTTAGGAGCATTAAAGCCGAATGAGTCCATGGCATAAAATACAGCATAAGGTATCATGTAACTTCAATCAATATTCAACCCTTCACACACTTACACACATACAATATTCAAGAGGCATACGAACATGCGGTTGCATTAAATCTATAACTCATACATACATACAATTACCACAAAAGAATACAACATATGCTTGACATGATTAAATAATCAATAAGCATACTCATCACCTTCCACTTCAAGCAGACATACATCGAGAATCCGTCGTAAGTAAAGGTAAGTAATGACTTATCTAAATCCGAAGCTAGCTAAGCAAATTGAGAAAGAGAGGTGTAATTTATGCTAAAATATATTACACTTAGCCAATTATTTTCTTAGGGTGAAATATCAATAGGAAAATAGGATAAAATATTAAGATTCCTCAATACACCCACAATGTCTCTTTCTCTTTTTCTTTTTCTTACTTAATGAATAATTTTAATTGAGGTCTCTAAGTATACTCATCAATGTTACCCAAGTATTAGAATTATAAATTCTAAATTCTTGTATTAGCATAATATTCAATTAGGTCTCAAATTTCTAGACATTTACATAAAATGACGAAAATGTCTTTATTAACCAAAAATTACCTTAAGCTTCTAAAATTCATAACTTACCCTAAACAACATCAAATCCTAACATATCATATACCAATTTTTATGTAAAAGACCCAATGAAGATAATGGTGCACTTAAAACTCTCAAAGACAATCTGTATTGCCCAATTTACCCATGGTTGAATATGTGCAAGCCTTATAAAAATTTCATTTCAACTCTAAATGATCCAAAACTCATAATCTAGCTTCTATACACTATTATACATATAGGGAAATACTTAGATAATTTTAAAACAACAAAAGCACACATAAAATAGCAAGGGAGAGAGCTAAACTACTCGGATCCAGGCATATTCATCACGAATATGCTGTAAATTCATCACCACTCTACTGAAAATTCATCAACTCTTCACTAAATATTCATCACTTTTCCAGCAGGTATAAACATATAAAAAGAATCACACAAACCATCTTCTCATTAGATATTCATGCTTAAACACATAAGGTAGAAGCATACACATGTCATACAATATTTTCAAGATATTATTTCATGCTTATAATTAAAATAAAGCTATCCACACATAAGAGAACATATAATACACCTAGCACAAAATCCTATTTCTAAAGGTTAGTTTTGTTACCAAAACTCCTAAGCTCCTTAGCAAAGCTAAAATAAGGAATCTAGCAATTCCTTCTCTAAACCACTTTGTCACCTTCAAGAATATAAGGTAAATGAGTTAGATAAACCAAGTTCAATAAATAACAAAAATGGGAAAGAAAGGAATTGGAATGGAAGAAGTGAAATATAAAATATTATTCTTGAATAGAGAGGCTTCAAAACCACCACAAAACAACCAATAACCACAAAGGAATGATGGATTAAGGTTTTGGAGGGTTAAAGGGGAGGAAAAAAAGGAGAAAAGAGGGCATGAAAGGCACGAAATATTTGTTGCAACCCACTTAACCACTGCAGCAAAAACTTCAATGTTGCTCGACAAGGCAGATAGGAGAGGAAAAAGGAGAGGGTAGGGGAACGATTTCCTTGGTGAGAAGGGTCTGTAGATGAGGCATAACATGCAAGGAAAAATGCCAAACAAGAATATATGGTAGAGGAGTCAAGGTCGATGCATAAAAGATGCTCGAAGTCACCAAAAAAATCAGCTTTGCTGATATTGTAAGGCTGGTCGGGAAGCAGAAGTTTGGCTATGAATAAGCATGATTGATTTCGACTTCAGGGATTTAAATTATATAGATTCATAGTATGCAATGCATACTTTCGAAGGAAACAAAAACCAAAGGAAACGGATAACCAGAGAGAGAACGAGTTGCTCAAAGTTGGAAAGTAATCAACTTTGCACTCTGCTACAATCTATGATTTTATGTGCGTTTTGGGGTAGGAACGCACGATTTGGCAAAGATAGAGTAGGATCTGATATGGTGGAGTGTGGATTGAGTTTTTGGTTTGACCTTGGCCTCACTTGAGTGCTAGGATTAGGGGTGTAAGAGAGATGATAGGCTATGGTTGAGTGTGTAAGAGAAATGTCATAAAATCATGATTATGGTACTAGTTGTACTTTTTGGTTGGGAGAAATGTAACCAAGTTACAAATCTGATTTGGCTTGGTTAGGAGACTAGTTAGGATTGGAATATTAGTTAGAGGATTGGTTACAATTTATTTTGATTAATTAAATTGCAAGAAAGCCTAATAATGGGCACTTATTGAGAAAAATATCACTTGAGTTCTAAAAATTATGAAAATTTATGAAAATGTTTGGAATAATTTTAGAAACTCAAATATATAAAAATATTAAGTATCGGAGGAGGTTTGATCCTTGACGGATGGAAAATGATCAAAAACGGCAAAAACGGGTAAGTTGCGGAAACGCATTTTTCCGCAAATTCATAAAATGAATAATAGGGGTTCAAGTTATCACATATTGATGCGGAATATTTTTATAAAATTAAATATAAGAAAATACTTGGTCTCGGAACTTATCTGATGACCAACGGATTTAAAATAGAAAAAACGACTAAAATCGTCTAATCGCGTAAATGAATTTTTTTTTCGCAATTTGGTGATTCAGAAGGAAAGGGTGAAACATGAATGAATAGAATGAAGGGATGAACTCAAAAATATTTTTAGATTGAGTCACAAATTTTTAAGGGATCAAAAAGTGTAAAAACAGAGAAATCGGAAGAATTGCAATAAATATATTTTATGCATAAGAGAGAATTAATCGACGAAATATCTAAAACTTTACACGAACGGAAATACAAATTTTTAACCGAAAATCGAAATCATATAATAAAATCATAATTGTGAACGAATTTATCTAAAATAATCCGCAACGACAATAATTATTTAAATTCAAAATATAAACTCAAAATCGTCGATAAATCCATAAAACGAATCAAAATTAAAATAATTAAATGTTTACATCAAATTACGCTAATAAAATAATTAAACTTAATAAAACTGAATTTACGAAAATGGGGTATTACAAGAAGGATAAGAATGGTAATTTTGGAAGTAAGGGGTACAATAGTAATTTTGAATGTAAAAGGGTATTATGGTAATTTGCAAGCAAAAGGGGCAATATGGTAAATTTGGATGTAAGGGGGTAAAATGGTAGTTTTATAAATAAGAGGATATTATGGTAATTTTGGTAGTAGAGGGGTAAAATGGTAATTTGCGAGTAAAAGAGTAAATTAATAATTATAAATACGAAGAGGGGTAAATTGGTCATTATAATTATGGAGAAGTGTAAATTGGTAATTATAATTATGGAGAAGTGTAAATTGGTAATTATAATTATGGAGAGGGGTAAATTAATAATTATAAATATGAAAAGGGGTAAATTGGTAATTATAATTATGGAGAAGTGTAAATTGGCAATTATAATTATGGAGAAGGGTAAATTAATAATTTTAAATATGGAGAGGGGTAAATTGGTAAGTATAATCATGGAGAAGGGTAAATGGGATATTGTAATAATGGAGAAGGGTAGGTTGGTATTCATAATAATGGAGAAGGGTAAAATTGGTAATTATAATTATGGAGAAGGGTAAATTAATAATTATAAATATGGAAAAGGTTAAATCGGTAATTATGATAATGAAGAAGGATGATTTGGTAATTTAACCAATAGGAGGGTAATTTGGTAATTTTGATAATGGATAAGGGCAATTTAGTAATTTACCCAACTAAAGGGGCAAATCGGTAATTATTATAATGGAAAAGGGTAATTTGGTAATTTAACCGACTAAAGGGTAAATTGGTAATTATTTAACCAACTAAAGGGGAAAATTGGTAATCATGATAATGAAGAAGGGTAATTTGATAATTTATCCAACTTAAGGGAATTTAGTAATAACAAAGGAGAAGGGCAATTCGGTAATCTAACCAACCAAATGGGAAATATGATAAGTGTAGCAATTATGAGGAGTGAATGGTGATCTAAAAAGTGTAGGAGATAACTTAGTGACCTAAACCAGATAAGGGGTAATTTGGTAATTATGCAACCTGAAGGGTAATAGGGTAATTTGTCAAGTAAGGAAGGGATGACTTAGCAATTATATGAGTAAGGGGTAAATAAGTAATTTGTACCTAACATGTCGTTGTGATTGTGGAATTTCATAATATGATTCAAATAATGCTCATTGGCAAGGTAAGAGTATTTGATAATTAGTAAGTATCACGAGAACAAATCCTAATTCGAAATTAGATGAGATTATGATGGCCTTAATGATTTCTCTGTGTATTCTTGGAATACCGTCTGAATAAAAATGATTAATGATATCAGAACAATTGTAAGTGAATAAGTATCTGATTATTGTACTTTTCGTGATCACCTTAATTAAGACACTGATACTTAAAGTGAAAGACCTCGAGATCGAGAATGGTGGCTCTTTAGGAGTCACTACCCTAAAGACGTGGTTTAGTCCACAATTATTCTGGTATTTGCTGGTGTGCCTTTGTGTCCCAGTCAGGCCCTATATCTTACTCTATCTAGCTCTACCGACCTATTTAGGGGTATGCATACTTATGGATTAGGTGTCATTGTCGGTAGGGTATTGAGTAGCTTTATGCACCAGTACAACCAGGGTACCTTTGCGTCCCTGGGTTCATGATTGAAGGGTACTGAGTAGCTTATGCACCGGCACAATCGGTGTACCTTTGTGTCCTGGGTTCTTGATCTCCCGTCCGAGGCAAATAAATAGAATTGTTGTGCTGATTAAAGAAATGAAAAATACTAATTACGAAAGTGAAAGATTAATGACCCGGGCCCAGTTGACTTATGATATTGAGTACCGATCCACCGGTTATAATAGTGGCCCAGGAGCGTGTTGCCCTGGCAGGTGATATTGAGTACCGATCCACCGGATATAATAGTGGCCCAGGAGCGTTTTGCCCTGGATGATGATTATATATATCCCGGTCCACCGGCTAAAATAGTGGGGGTCCCGAGTTCAATAAAACAAGAATTGGATGTGAATAAATTATGAAAATATATTAATTACTTATAGTGGAACACCTTGTGAGTCAGGGCCAGACCGGTCCACCGACGAATAATAGTGGTCAGGAGAGTTCTGCCCTGGAGATCGATCCACCGACAATAATAGTAGTCAGAACGTTCTGCCCTGTATATATTCCAGTCCATCGGCTATAATAGTGGGGTTTCCACACTCACTTGGATATAACCAGAGAGGTGATTGAATGATGATGGACTAATGGCTTAAGGCCCAAAAGTATCGATCGTACTTTATAACTCGTTAATATGTGGCAGCCTTGTTATATATGTGATTGTTATGTATGCACCTCTCATTACATATATATATAGCTTGCATTATGTGTTGCATTGCGGGCCTATTTTTAAGTGTGGTATTAAAGGGTTGCTCAGTACCATAGTACTGAAGGGTTTCACTCGTGGGGCCCCTGTCTATTTAATGGGCAGTGTCCCTTGCAGGTCTTTTCAGGTGCTACTCAAGTGGGCAACGGGAAAGAGAATAAGGAATTATCCGGAACCATTAGGGTTTTTCTCCTTATCTTTTAAATTCATGGTTTTAATGATAATATTGTTAATGTAACCACCACTGGTGGATTTTATTCTTGTAAATGATTTGATACACTACTCTGATATAAGTATGTTGAATTTCTTGTAGATGGTATTTCATTTTTTTTAGCCTTAGCACTTGGTACTGGAACGGTATGAGTAAACCGGTCTGGTACTAAGTGTGGCGGTAATATCCCCAAAATTCACAGTTTGTTGTTTTGCTTCCGCTAATCTTTTAATAAAACGAAATTTTTCAGTAGTGAATTTTGGGGGTGTTACAGGGTCGCATGTGGAGGTGGTAAAAGGGGTGGAAGTGTGCTGAAATATTGAGCCATTTTGGAGCCATATTTGAGTGTGTTTGGGCTAGCCATGTAGTAGGTTATAATGAGCCATGCACATGTGAGATGGCGTAGGTTGTATGACTTGCATGACTACTTGATAGTCTAATTGCTTATTGACTCAAATAAGAAGAGTTTTGAACTCTTCAACTTTGAATTTTTTTTAATAAGTAGATTATCTTTGGGTTGGGTAGGATGGGATGCTCCTGCATCATCATACATGATGAGTTTGATCTTCCATATGACATAACCATTGCATAAAAAAATGTTGCAGAATTAGTGTGGATTTAGAAAGATTCAAACTAAATTAGAATTAGCAAGATTATGCACAATTAAGAATCCAACCACAAAAAAGGAAAAGCGAGGAAAAAGTAGAGATCTTTATTTGTAATATTATGTAATTATAGGACGATTAAACATCAATCAATTACACAATTCTATAGTTCTCTTTGAATAGAGAATTCTATAGAGAAAAGGAAGAAGTTGGGATGCACGACTCTCGATAGCTAGGGTTTCAACGTGTCTCTTTTTATAGAAGGAAAAACCTATGAAGCAAAACAACGTGTTTTAGAAATATATTAAAAACACGATCCATGTTTAAGAAACATGGGACCCCATGTTTATTTCCTTACTTCAACTTTTGCCCAAAACACATCAAAGATTTACTAGAGAAACATGGTCCTTGTTTATTAACATGGGACCCCATGTTTCTCACACAAATCTCCACACTACACTAAACTTCTCCAAGACCTGCACGAACCAACACAATGTTATGTTGTGCTCAAATACCTAGTCAAAACTCACAAAATACTTAACCTAATTTGAAGCATAATTTAATTCCTTTCTTCACTATATTAAATTTAGCATCATCTCCAATCTCTTCTCTCCTTCCTTCTTGGTACTCACCATAAATAGGGCCTGCTTGGGAAAGGAAAAAAATAATCAACAAAACTCCTAAAATTTTATGCAACAAATAAGAGTTACTTGTTTATGTACCGAGGGATGGAGGTTAGAGAAAAAGGAAAAAATTATGGTCACTAGAGATGAGCGAGTAGATAAGAAACTCCAAATCACTGATATTTTCATTTGCGTTTTGAAAATAAGTTGAGAAATGGAAGATCCCCTAATAAACAATATCAATTAACCATCCTTTTTTAGAATCGCTAATCGTGGTATTCGATAAAAGTTACATACAGATTATAGTTGTGGTTATGATTACATCTTCAGGTAATAGATCCCAAATCATTTTCCTTTATTCCAAGAAATAAAATGATGTCGGAGAGTTGGTTATTCCCTCCCAAGACTTAGTTGATTCTATTCCAAATTTCCTATCTTATGCCCTTTCGATTGGGTGGAGGTGCTTTTGATCCACATTCAACATATTGCTCATATATGGTGAAGAATGGAGAAAATGAATAAGATCATAAGAGAATATGGATAACATGAGCTATGTTAAGGAGAGATGAAAAAATAGAAAAAAATAAATGGTTATACGTTAAAGATAAGAAGGATTAGGTGGATAGGAGATTAAATAAATAAAGATATAAGTTGAAGAAATAGATAAACGTTGTGTTTGGAAAAAAGAGCGTCTCTTTCTCTATCAAAGATAGTAGAGACATTAATCAATTGCACATGCATATTCACATGGTTTATATTAGTTTAAAACTTAACTTTTGTTTGAAAACCCTAATTTTTATGACTTCAAAAACTTTAAAAGCTAATTTTTTCTTGTTTCCAATTTTTTCCTTCTCATTTTGTTCACTTGTATTTTACAGTTTCCTCTCTCACAACTCTCTACTCTCTATTATCTATGGTTAATAAATTTTCCAACATATGTAATTTCAAAATTTAACTCAACAAAAATGAAGTGGTTTGTTGAAACTTATCAAAGAGAAAGACGAAGTGATCGACCACAACTCCATTTTCTCTCTTTTTAATTTGTCATTATGCAAGTTTATCATTTCTAATTACAAATTCTTCATTTGTTTCATGCATTGCTTAAGTTTTCTCACAATGAATTTGATGAAATTTAGCTTGAAAAATCATTAAGTTATTCTCTATCTTTTTTTGATAATTTTTTTACTTGAGAAATCATTGGCAAAAATATAACACTCCCAAATTTAGTGCTTAAAATTTTTTTGTTAGTGGAGGTCATTATTAAAAATATTGGGTGTTACATCACAAATAATATATATAGAGGCATGATCAATACCTAACACATGCTAGTTGTAAGGCCAAAAATAACTAGCACTTAAAGATCAAGTGTATCAACATCTGATCGAAGGTTAAGTAAAACCAACAACATCTAAATAAAAATAGAAGAGAGAGATTTCAAATACATTATACAAGATCTATAACACTTGAAGCCCCAAAAGGGAACATTAAGAGAAAAACACATAACAATATGAGGGACACCTAATCAACCTTAAACTCTTTGACCCAGCCTAAGTTACCACTAAAAACCTACAACAACTTGAGGATTATAGTATTAGTATGACTTCCTTGTACAAAGTAAATTATAATAACTCTTAAGAGGTAGCATGTTCACATTGTACAACTATAACATCCTTGTTTTTATAATCATATTTTTTTATAAGAAACTTTGTAGAAACTATATAAGAAATCATTACATCCAACAAATGAGAGGTACAACCAATACCTAACTTTAATATCCCCATTTTTAGGACTTAAAATTTTCATTTAAGGAGTTAATTATAAAAGATAAAAGAGTAAAAACCTAAGGTATTAATACTACACTTGGTATAATTCTGGTGACCTCTAGTAGTCTTATACCAAGTACTAATGATAAAATCATTATTCTACTTGAATTAATACCACTATTATAAGAATTAGATTAGACAAAATAAGATAGCTTTATTCATTATGAATAAAATAATAATTGTTGGTTACAAAATTCAGTGAAAAGAAAATACAGAATGGTCACAAGAGTATAACAACAACAACCATATCAAAAGATGTCAACTAGGGTATCAAATAGCCTTGACTCTTAACCAAAAATATCAACCTTCAACCAATCTCACAAGATAACCTACAAAGACCACTACCAATTGAATAATATTGAGTAACCCATTATACAAAACTAATATGAAAAGCCTACATAAAACACATATAAGGTATTACATGAATACATGATATAAAACATTGAAATATTCATGCGATGATTAAAATATGATAATTAGATTAGATAACAAATATCACTAAAGCTACATATTAACCATACTCATTCATTTAGAACATAATAAAACTTACCAACCAAGAATTCAAGAGATGTAATATGAAGTAATGATTAAGACCAGTCTCAACCTAATAACCATAACAGTCACCATATATATTATATCTCAATATCAAAGCTAGAAAAAATCCATAGCACCATAGATAGGGCTCAAAGGTAACTACCAAACACAAGTAGGTACAAATGCTACTATCGAACCACAAATAGCAAAGAAGCTACTATTGAATCTTAGGTAAGCAAAAAATTTACAACCAAATCACGAATAGGCATGAAGGTTACAACAAAACCACATTTCGGCATAAGGGTTGCTGCCAAAATAATCCAATAATCATTTTAAACCAATAATAATCATTTTTATTTTTATTTACTTTAGGAAAAATCATATACCAGGAGACAATAAGGTAATACGGTTATGTTAACACACCAAGGCAATACAATATCCTAGCAATTATCAATCCAATAACACTAAGGTATTCTAGTTGTACTGGAACATAAAGGAGACATAACACCCTACCGACAAGGACACCTAATCCATAAGCTTACATACCTTATATAAGTTTGTAGAGCTAAATAGATTAATATATAGGGTCTAGTCGGGGCACTAGGACACGTTAGTAAAAATCCATAAATAATTGTGGGTCAAACCATGTTTTTAGGTTAACTACCTATATAGAGCTACCATTCTTGATCTTGAGGTCTTTTAATTTAGATATTATTATTTTATTTAGGTAACCATGAGACTTTAATACTCCAAAATTTATCTAATCTTCATCTTGAGTAAGTAATATCTTAACTTAATTCTAATATTAGAAAATTAATATTGCTACCTTACCCTAATTCCTTAATCCTAAATATTAACCTAATTCTAATCTTATTCTAGGCCATCAGTATTTTTAACATAAAACTAACCCTAGATGGTTGATAAGTAATTTTAACCTAATTTCCTAATCTAAATTATTTTAAGCTAATTTTAATCATCACCCTAAACTTATTTTCTTTTTCTCCTTTCCTTTTATTTTCCCATTTCTTCTTCTTCTTCTTCTTCTCCTTCTTTCTTTCTTTCTTTCTTTCCCTACATTATTCTCTCTTCTCCTATTTCTTTCCCTACATTATTCTCTCTTCTCCTAACCAAATCTTTTGAACCTACTACCTATCCTACATTCATCACCACCACCATCAACTCCCATATCAAAGGATGTATGTGTTGCCTAAAATGATGTGGATGCTTGAAGAGGTTTCGACTATACACTTCAATTATGATCTTTATTTGTTTTTATGACGTGAAGTCAAAGGTAGTTTGGTTCAAATGGTGGTGTCTTCAACTTTGGATTTGGATATTTGACAATACCACTTTTAGTTTGAGGAGAAATCACAAATTTTTCTCTCTAGAACAACCTCAATTCTCAAGATCAACTCACTTAAATAGGAAGGAAGAATTTAAAATTTGTAAGCTTTCATTCAAATTCATTCTTATTTTATGTAAAATCTCAAAAATCATACACACACACATGTGTACTTATCTAATCTTTCAATAACCAATAACTAACCTAACCGACTTTAAGATAGCTAAATTAAATTGGTAGTAAATAAATTAAAATGATAAAATACAACCCTATAATATACACATAATTTTATACAATTACAAGTTACAAGACATTACAAAGTATACATAAAATCTTAAAGCTAAATAAAATGCTAACCATGCAATACATGCAATAACCATGCAACTAAGATTTGTGTCTTGTAGCTTTATCTTCTATGTAACTTTGTAACCCTTGTCTTTCCTTGTCTTGTACACCATATATTTTTGGTGAATTATTCTTCTTGCAAACATATAAAATTCTTGTAAGAATCACTTGTGAAAACATTAGTTACAGTAAGGTTTTTAAGAATAGTTGGTTCCATCTCCAAGTAAACTAACTCTTAACATCCATGAGAAGAAGCGTGAGATGCTCTTGCATCATTCTCCCCTTGTAAAAGAGAATTTGCTTTCAAATTAGCATCACAATAGTAAGGAGATAAATCACCAATATTGAAAGCTCTTGAAACTCCCCTATAGGATTTAAGTGATTCCAATTCATAAGTGTTATTCTTAAATTTTCTCAAGAATTTAAATGCTATGTTGACTCCTGACATTAGTTTATTTTTTCTTAAGTTTGGAAATATTTCTTTTCTTAAGTTTAACCAAACAAATTCTCCTAGGGAAAACACCTGTTGAATTCAATTTTCATTTGCTTTAATTTTGTATTTAGCATTAGATTTCTCAATGTTGTTCTCAATTTGCTCATGAGATTTCTTAAAGAATTTAACTCTTTGTTTAGCATTATAGTTCTTAATATCTCATTTCTTTCATGATAACATATAAATAGGTAAATAAGGATTAAATCAATAAACAACTTCAAATGGACTCAATTGAGTTGAACTAGGACTCTATTATATGCAAAATTAGCATGTGTAAGTTTTATATCCCATTCATTTGTACTCTTGTTAACTACACCTCGGAGTAAATTTTCCAAAGTTCTATTAGTAACTTTGGTTTGACATCCATTTAGAGATTATAGGATATACTAAACAATAACTTAGTACCTAACATATGCCAAAGTGTCATCCAATATTAGCTCAAAAATTTTATATCTCTATCCGACACTATACTTTTAGGAATACCATGAAACCTTACCACTTCTTTAAAATATAAAAACACCACATGAGTTATATTATAAGTTTTATTTCAATGAAAAAAATGTTCCATAATAGAAAACTTATCTACCACTATTATAATATAATCCTTTCCCCTTTGTATCATTGGTAACCCAATGATAAAATCTATTCTAACACCCTCCCATGGTTGATTAGGAAAGGGTAAAGGAGTATAAAAACCCTTATAGAAGAAACACTTACTCTTTTGACAGGTCACATATCTCCCAATAATAGTTTGTACATATTTTATCATTTGTGGCCAATAGTAATGTTCTTGTAGTATTTCCACAGTTTTATGCACACCAAAATGATTAGATATACCCTCCTCACAAACTTCTTTAACAAGTAAATTATGCATATTAGATCGAGGTATACAAAATTTATTAAGCTCGAAATGAAAGTAATCTTGAAGCACATAATTACCATGAATATGATTCTTTTTACATGCATCATAAATCTCAAAGAAATATTCATCTTTTGCATATAGCTCTTTAAACATTTCAAAACTTAACAACTTAGCATCTAACATGACAAGTATTAAAGGTCTTCTCAATAATAAATCAGCTACCACATTTTCTTTACCCTTAAAATATATGATATAAAACATGAATGATTTAAGAAACTAACCCATTTTGCATGCCTAGGACTAATTTTGATTTGTCCATGCAAATATTTCAAACTTTAATGGTCCAAATGCAAAATAAATGGTTTAGGCCTTAAATAATGGCTTTATATTTCTAGGCTTCTTATGATGGCATATAATTTTTTTTTTATCATCATGGAGTAATTCAATTTGGTCCCATTTAATTTTTCGCTAAAAAATATAGTGAAAGTAGACCTTTTAGCCATACCTACTAGAATCACATGTAACTTCAAACAACTTATCAATGTTAGGTAAGGATAATATTGGCACATTACATAACTCATCTCTTAAAGTCTTAAAGGCTTTAGTTGCATCCTCTCCCCCTTTGAGTTCACTTTTTTTTATGAGATGTGTAATTAGCGTGGCAATAGTTAAAAATTCCTTGACCAATCTTCAATAAACATTTTATAGCCCATAGAAACTCCTCACCTCATGAATATATTTGGGTATAAGCTAATCTTGAAAAGCTTGAATCTTTTTGGGATTCACTTTTATACCCTCACCACTTATAATATAACCAAGGAAAACAAAATTCGAAAGCATAAAGTGTAATACCCCTAATTTAAGAACTAGAAAATTTCATTTTGAAGACAATTTGGAAGTGTTTAAAAACTAAAATGGGAGAATGTTACCACCACATCAACCATAAGAGAGGTGTGATCATGATCTAACTTATGCCTGATGGAAGGCAAAATAGAACCATGAACGAAAAGATGTATGCTCAATAATAATACAATAGTACTAATGATAACAAGGATGAGAATAATGGTATGGATAGGAAGAGTATGGGATTTTCAAAATCTAAATACAATAAATCAAAGCTAAGAGTTTAAATAATCAGAAAAATAAAACCTTCCCAACGAAGTAGGCAAAACTCCTCTAGCCGGTTAGCATAACTCTAAAGCATAGATATAAATCTCCAACCCCAAGTATGGTAAGGCTCATGCAACACATTAAAGTCACAAAGTATCATGGTGATAAGCATCCCAGCATAAATTAACACTTAGGCTCATAATAGCAATACAACAAGGAAAACTTATATGAACATCACAGATGAATAATAATATAATAAATGCATTACAATGACACAATGTAAACCATATTATAAAATCTTCCTTTATCAATCACTTAATTTTTAGTTATTAAGATAATTTATTCTAACACACCTAGTTCTCCACCAAGAAAAAAAGTCATGGCAGCAAATAAACACAATGGGATACCACGCCCACTACATGAGGTTAGGATGTGTTTAAGGTTTTTCTCTCTCTAGAGATACCACACCACCACACATTAAGTGTACCTACCATGAGGGATAACATGAATCATGATACCAGACCCACCACATGTGGTTGAAGTACATCAAGGGATCTTGTCTTAGGATACCTCACCCACCACACCTTGAATGCCTGTGTCACGAAGGCTAAAAGTTTGGGATGCCACACCTACCTAAGTAATGGACAATACAAAGTACTAGGGGACTTGTATCAGGATACCTCACCCACCACACCTTGAATGCCTGTGTCACGAAGGATAAATGTTTGGGATGCCACAGCTGCCTAAGTAATGGACAATACAAAGTACTAGGGGGCTTGTATTAGGATACCTCACCCACCTAAATTGGACACTAATGCCATGTTAACCTACCATAGTATAATCCTATAATTCAAAGATATGGGTAGACCCCCTTTTGACCACAACCTGATAGAGAAGGAAATAAGAATTGAGTGAAAATATAAACTATAGGGAAACCCATCCGCTAACTCCCGGTCAGCTACCCTAAGAGTTGGAGAAAAAGGCTCGAATGAAATATTATTCCTTTATTATTAGTTATCAAGTGATATTATAATTCACAAATTAATTCCACAAATAACCAATGGAGTGTTTCCAAGTGATAACACCAAATATATCACAAGACATAAAAACAACCAATTAGATATTTAGAGATGACACCAAACTTAACTAATTCAAATCCTAAGTATTATCATGAGGATTCATGTTAATTTTAGGGAAAACATGGTTGTAATCATAATTTAAATGTTGTAATTACATGGAGGTAGTAACATAAAAAGTCCAAAATAAGAACAATAAAAAACAAATGAACCAGGCGACATATAGCCTAACCAATCGATCAGTCGTTGGGTCTAGTCAACTATTCTAGTCGTACTAGACCTACACAAAAAATAACACTAGTGGACCAATAAATTGGTTGGTCTCACTGATTGATTGTTCATAGGCAATCACTTGATGGGTTTGGTCTAATAGGTTGATGGGTCTAAGTAGATATCAGATCACTTTGGTGACAGGCTCATAGATTGATAGGTTTGGTGAATGATTAACTATTTATAGAAACTAGTAAATCAGGAATTCCAAACTGTGTGACTTTTCACATAACCAGTTGATGGGTTTAACGAACTGATCGATTAGTCTAGGTAAAAAAAAACACCTAGACTTATGATACACACACCTAAATTCACCAAACTTTACCATATTAATCCTAGTATGTTTCTATGTCTTAAAACACATAAAGAAACATGCCACACACATAAAATTATATGGATACATGGTAATACAGGCATTTAAATGATATCATACTCAAATTACCAAAACATACATAAAATAAGAGCAACCAACAATGCTTAGTTTTAGAAAGAAACTCCACCACATGTTCAAATTCTAGAATACAATTATCCCTTGAACAACACAAAAACTATAATACCCCACACTTTTGTGTAATGGATGGATGAGAAATTTGATAAATTTTGGGCCTCTAATTTTAATCTAATGTTATGATTTGATTTATAATGCAAATTTATTTAAAATTATGTTGGAAACAAGGTTTAATGAGTTTTTTAGGCAAACCCATCGACTAGTTCTATGAACTAATTAACTGGTTTGTCATTTTAGCTAAAATGAGTTCCTCCCGATTGACTGGTTTGGGAAAACTAAATGATTAGTAGACGAGTAGTCGACCGGTATACCTAAACTAATTGATTGGTTTGTTGAGTTGGTCTTATTTTTCGAAGTTTAATTTTCCAAAAAATTCCTTACACTAAAATGGAACCTTAATAACTCATACTGATTATCACTAAGAGATTTCTAACCATTTTCATGCATTTAACTTAAAATATTTCCTTGATTTGTTTTGGAGGTCAACTGAGACATATGAGGGAGAGAGATAACTTCAGCCAATTGTCTTCTTCCTCCTATCTCCTCTACTTAATTCTAAGATCAATTGTTTCAACCTCAAATGTTCTTTTGAGCAGCTGGAAGATTTCTTCCATGCCGACCTCCCATTTCTTCATTTACGTATGAAAATTCTGGTCTAGTTGATCTTAGTTCCCTAGAGATACAAATTGAGCTTGGGAGACAAGTTTAGCAAATCCCAATCAAATTCAACTATTTTAAATGAATTCAAATGACCATAATTAGGGTTTCAAGTTGCCTTCCAAACCCCTAAGTTTTTCCTTCGATTTGTTGGTTATAAATAGCCCTAATCTTTCATGCATTGCACTTTCTTTCAGCCAACAAAAATTTTGAGTCTGCATTCTTTTTTTTTTCCTCCTGCGCTTTAAGCACTTAACAAATTTTTCTTTCACACTCACTTGATCCTACCCCTATCTCTACCTCATTTTAATTTTTAAGCAAGGTAGAGTTAGATTTTGGGAAACAATTGAGTGGTCCAGTTGAGTTTTCCCTATTTTGCACCAGTGGTATGTTTTTCCCCTTTGTTTTCTTGTTCAAATTTTATGAGGTTTTGGTGTGAAACCCGAGTTAAGATTTTTGGTCTTTAAGGTTTTAAGAGATGAAGTTGTCATAGACTTGAAAATCCTTGTTCTAAGGGATTTAGCTTGCATAAAGTAAGTAATTTTTGCACTTAAAATATTAGCATGTGTTACTACATGGAAAGTGATGTCTTTTATTAGATTATACATGTTGGTATGAAGAAATGTAGTGGTATGCATGAGTTACATATTTTAATGACATAAGTTGAGAAAAGAGCATGAAAATGGAGGAAATTGGTTATGATGATGTCATGGTAAGAAATGCATGATAATCTAGTTAGAAATATGTTATTTGATGTTGTTACATGCTCTAGGATGAGTAGAAATGATTTTTATGAAGGAATCTATATGGACTTTTTGAATTTATGCTATGTTAGGGTAAATTAATTAACCGGTTAGGTCAAATTGATCAAATGGTCCCTAGAACAGCCAATTGGTTATCCTAAGCCATCAACTAGTTCACCTATAGAGAGCTTGGTCTTACTCTTTGCTTAAACCTATCGACCGATTTGGTAAAACCAATCGATTGGTATATGAACACTTGAGTGGTTTGCCCAAACTGATCAATTGGTTGAAGAAAACACAGTCTTGTTGGGTTGAATCAATCGACTAGTCAACCCAAAATGATCAATTGGTTGGTGTAACTGATCAAATGGTTGGGCTATACCAATCAACTGTTTCGTCTAGTTTATATGATTTGTTGGTTTGTCATTCAGTTATGTTTGGGGTTTATATTCGGTACTATATCATGGTTATTAATGGGATGAAATACGGATTTTAACATGGATTACTCTTCTAATCAAAGGATTTAAAATGGATCATAACCTATGGCATGCATTATGAGCAATGTAAAGGCTAAATGTGTAATTCACTTAAAATTAGTGATAAAATGAGGATAAGAGTAATAGTAATTAGCACGGACTTAGATTAAACCCTATGATGGATATGACATTCATTGGCCAAGGATAATTAGTAAACCCATATATTTGGGGAAAATGGAAATAAAAAGGATCAACATGGCTTAGTATGAGGATTTACCTTGACTACTTGTATGGGATTTGTATGACCACCCATCCTTGAATAAAATACTAATCACTTAAAGTGAAAGAAAGTCAAGTGGAGTATGGGTTTGGGTTACCTTATCCACGATTAGATACTAAGGGTTAGTATGCCTTCAGGCTTTTTGGTGCCTTCGGACGGGATCTTGAGAGGTCCTAGTGCCTTATCTACTCTAGAAACTAATGATGTACTAGGGGTGTTGATATTAAAGGGTCTGGTTACCTAGGTGGTTGGCTTCAACCTAAACTTATGTCCATATTGGTTAACTTCGACCTTAACTTATGTCCATTGTGGTGATTGGCTTTGGCCTAGACTTTTTGTCCTTTTGGATAAGCTTCTAAGGTATGTGAGACCACGGGGTAGTGCATAGTCCATTGCTTGATGATAATAAAATATGATTGTTAAGTAAGTAATTGAATTTATATAAATGATGGTTAAGAGAATGGTGAATAAGTGGCATGAGTGGAACTAAAGGTATGATTGGTCAAAAATGTGTAGAGCTGGTTATCACACTTGACTAATGGTTGACTAGACTACTTGATTATGAAATAGAATATTGACGAATTGACTCATTATCTCATACATAAATGAACTAATAGTAGAACTTTAGGATTTGGTTAATTGGGAATAACCGTAGAGGTTTTTTGTTTCTCCTTGCCATTAAGTGTGTACATGCCTATGTGGAAAGGTGGTGAGTCTATACATGAAGAATTCTATTTATTGAAATTATGCATGATGGTATGACTTCATTTTCTTTTATCCTTATGCGTATATATGGCCTTCATAATGCTTACTATAATATAAACTATATATGATAAACTATTATACATATGTACGTTGAGATTGACTTAATATGTAGTGTACTGATGTGCTCATTTTCTCGGTTACCTACTTATTCCCATGAGTAGAGGACCTTGTGGAAGTTTTTAGGGATGGTCAATAAAGGGCCTACCTCACTTGGGTTGGGTTGTGAGCGAGGACATTCGAAAGAACTTGATGGGGTCCGTGGAGGACCATAGTATCTATTTTAGGCCTTGTGTCCCAACTTATGTTTCTCAACTTCGTACTCTATTATGTACTTATAACTATTTAAATAGAACTTGTTAGGGTCATTGTTTTAAACATTTTGGAACTTGGTGCAATACCCCAAAAAATTACCTCAGGATTCAAGAATAAAATAAGGAATTATTGGATAGGGTTTAATTATGTGGGCCATTTCTAATAAAATAATAATAATTATGGCCATAAAAGAAGAAAAATGTTGTAGGGATCTAATTAGTAGAGGATAACTTTATTTGCTAACCTAAGGTAAATTATAAGTGAATAATAATAATAATTTCTAAATTAATAAAAAAATTATTATTATTATTATTATTATTATTAATTTCTATTATTCCTAAAGCTCCAAAAAATTCCAAACCACCCTACCACCCCACTTTTTTTTTTGCTTTTCCCCTTTTCTTTCCCTTTTCTTCCTTTTCCTTTTTTTTTCTTCCTTTCCCCCTCCCTTAGTCTGTTGGGCTATGCCCATCGGCGACCTAGTCCTCCCCCTCTTTTTTTTCTTTCCCTCTAGCCTAACTTTTCATTTCCCTTTCTTCCCCCAAACTACCCAGCCCGGGTACGCCATCCTCCCTCTTTTCCTTTTTCCTCCCTTTATTTTTCTCTTCTTTTCCCTTCTAACCCCAGCTCCTTTCTTCTTCCCCTCGATCAAAGCAGCTATGCATGGTTGCTTTGCAGCTCCTCCCCTCTCTCTTCCCTCCTCCTTTCCTCATTTGTATTTATAGAACATGCAGCAAGCATGACCTTGCCTGGTCCCCCTCCCTCCTACAACCCATATAGCCCCTATCTACTCCCCCAGCCCTGTGAAACCCTACCCCTGTCTCTCCTATCACATTGCTAAGCTAACCTGCACATTGACCAACAGCCACCACCAACCCTCCCTTTATCTTCTTCCCTCTCTTATCCACTTCTCCTAGCCCTTATACCTATAAATACCCTCCCCGCTCCCTCATTTTCTCTATTTTTCTCTACTATTCACCCCCACCTTACTCGCCCCACCCAAATAGCTACCTTTACCGCTGCTACTACCGCCACCAAGCTACGCCGCCTTCGCTACATCCTCCCTTCCTCTTCCCTACATCACTCTCCACCCAACGAACCACTCTCCTACCCCTCCTTCTCCTTCCTTTTCTCTCCCTACTTGTGTAAAATGGGAGCTCAAATTACCCTTTTATACCTCCTATTGCCACTTGCGCCGCCCTGCTCTTCCACCACTATAGCTACCATCACCCTCCCTATCTCCCTTCCTACCTAGAAAATCCTCCCATACCTTACCAAACCACCACTTCCATTTTCTTTTCCCTCCTCCCTCCTCTTTTCTCTTCCTTCCCTTTCGGTCACCATCACTACCACCACTATGCACCGTCGCTATGAGGCCACCACCACCATCACAACCCCTCGACCCAGGAAACCATACTACTTAGGAAACCCTAACTCCCCTCCTATTTTCTAACCCCATAACCCTCCTTTTTTACATCATCTACCACCACCACCGTGCACCACTGCCACCACCACAATGCTGCTATTGCCCCTTCGCCTGTTGTCCCTTCTTTTTGTTTCATTCTCCCTTCTACCTACTGTTTATATTTTGTTTTAATATTTCTTTATTATTAACATTATTAGTATTATTTTTTTTATCATCATCATTATTATTATTATTATTGTCACTAATATTTGATTAAGGAAATAAAGGAAAAGGAGTAGGAAGAAGGTGAAATGACTAGGATACTCCTTTTATAGGTTGTGAGAAAACCTTTCCCCATGAGGAGGCACAAGAGTGTGCTTTAAGCTCGGAGTCCTATTAGGCAAGGATATAGTTAAGACTTTATGTTATGTTATGAATTATTTGTTTATGGGTGTATTGATATATGATGTGTAAATATATGTGAATGTGAACTAAGTATGTGTGTGGTGCAGCTTTGCCTGTAAGGAGCTAAGGTATAGTGAGCATAATTTTTATTATGTGTTTTATGTGTGGTTATAACTTATATGGATGACATGTTCTTATGTATGGTTGAGATATTATGACTTGTAAGCTTAGAGTCCTTAGGTGGGTTTGAGTAGTTGTGGGGAACTAAAAGAAATAAAGAGGGTGGAATGATTAAAGAGAAGTGGGGGAAATGCCCTAATGGTATTAAGAAGTATAGTTGAGAAATTAGAGGGGGGAAATAATAAAATGAAGGATTGGGATAAAATCTTACATGGGGAGTGTGAACTTTGCATGGGGTGTATGGTCTTTGCATAGAGGAAAGGCTTATGTGGGGAAATTTAGTTTGAGGGTTGACCATGGGGAGGAAAGTGTATTTTGGGTGGTTTTTGTGTTTGGGGAAGATTTAGAACATAGGTTGATGGAATTGTGCATGGGAGCATAATTAGGGTTTTTGGGAATAAACCCTAAGCATAGGGGTATTGTGGAAGAGGTTAAGAAGGTTATCTGGACTTTGGATTGTGATGAGAGGTGTGTCATATGGAGGATGTGAGTTAAGTTAAGTGGAGGGTAGAGATGTGTATGAGATGAGGGTGTGGAAGAAAAGAGGGTATCATTATCACATGTGGGAGTTAAAGAGTTGAGTTGTGAAGTTTGGAGTGGGTTGAGTATGGTGATGGTGTTGGAATCAAGGGTGAATATGGGCTATAAAATAAAAGGAGAGGCTAGGGGCACATAGGCTAGATTAGGGTTTCAAAGGGAAACACTAGTGGCGATGATGAGCTTAGGCAGAGAACTGGGGAAGTGGCCTTGACCTAAACGCATGGGGTTTTGAATTCATGGTGAGCATCAGGAAGGTGAAATGGGACCTTGAAGTCTTGGAGGGTGTAGAGGTCCTAGGTTAGGGATAGGTTTATTCAAGAAGTCTGGGGTGGAAGAGTAATAATGAGTTGGGGAAGCCTATTGAAGTGTGCATGTCTAGATGGGGATTACTTATTGAATAAGACATGAATAAAATACTAATCACTTAAAGTGGAAGATCATTGAGCCAGGCCTAGACTTAGGATGATTTCTGTTCCACTGGCATTAATAGTGGCCAGGAGCGTTTTTGCAATGGAGACTGTTCCACCAACAATAATAGTGGTCAGATGCGTTCTGCCCTGGAGTAGCTTTCCTATTCCATCGGCTATAATAGTAGGGGTTCCAAGCTCAATAAGACAAACCTTAGATGATAATAAATCATAGAAAAGATACTAATCACTTATAGTGGAATACCACATGGGTCAGGGTCATAATTAGGATGACTTTCATTCTACCAGTTATAATAGTGGCCATGAGCATTTTACCTCGGAGGCTGTTTAATTGGCTCTAATAGTGGCTAGGTGCATTATGCTTTGGAATAGTTATTTTCGTTCAGCTGGCCATAATAGTGGAATTCCTATACTCATGTGGATATAATTCGAGAGATGTGTAAAGATGGTACTACTAGCTTAAATTCTGATAGTGGTCATTAATCTAATTAATTTACTACCTGCATTATCCGTATTTTATGTGATATGCCCTATATTAGATATATGGTTACCTTCTCAGTACATAGTGCACTGATCACCCCTATCATGGGTGGTGTTCATTCCACGAGCACTGACCCCTCCTAAGTATGTGTAGTTAGGTGATGAGGCTCTTGTTGATTTTGAGGCTTATGATGAATTGGTTGGGGCATATTAATGATCTGATGTTCTAGGAATGGGGCCAAAGAGGGTGTTCTATAGACTTTTTATCTTCTTATGTTTCTACTATTTTTATTCCTCTATAGCAGTGCATCATCTAGTGTTACATTTCACTTATGTATTAACCTTAACATTCACACACTCTAGTTTTAGTATTTAATGTTGAATTGTCTTTGGTTGTTTTAATCATCCTTGTCAATGATCTTTGTACCTTTAGCTTTGTGGTTAGTATGAGACTAGCTAGGGGTCAATCTTGTACTGATCACGGCAATAGCACCTCCCAATTTAGTGCATGATTTTCTTTAATGAACAAAAATTTTCTACTATAAATTTTAGGGGTGTTACACTTGGTTTCAATTAAATTATTATTACGCACTTTGCTATTATAGTATTTTGCTTGTTTAGCCTTGTATTTGAAATGGATAGATAGTAGATGTCTAACCTGTGTTAGGTACGGTGGTAACACCTTATTTTAAAAAGTATTTTCTACTTCAGCAACCTGTTTTTAACAAAAAAATTTATTAGTGAAAAATATGCGTGTTATAAAAACACACTAAGAACATGGAATCAAAATGATAAACACAAACCTCATTCATGTAAGAGAAACACTTGATGAGGCCAGGGAAGTTGAGTGCAGTCAGAGAAGGCCACTATAGAAGGTTGGTAAGTTAGGATAGATGTGCAAGAAGTCAAACATGTAACCTAGCTACCAAAAGAGAGAGACAAAAGTGAGGCAGAAGAGAGAAGGTGAGGTATGCCTCAAAAAATATTTTTAGGAAAATTTAACTAAATAAAATCATATAATGATCTAAAGAATGTAAAAATAAGTACCAAAATATTCTTATTAGCACGAATAGATTCTAATTAGTAATTTTCATAAGCATTAGAAAGAGATTTGATTCAAAATTAGAAAATAATCTGAAATCATAGGATAACCAGTGCTGGTTCATTGAGAATAACATTGTCAATCTCAAGTGTATCAGTTAACTGATTAGGCAAACTACTCGACTAGCATGCCTTAAATTCACATTTTATTAGAATTTCAAGCCCTTTTGAAAATAAAACTAATTTATTTTATATCAGCGTAATTTTAAACACATTTTGAAGGATTTTAGGACAGGGTATTACATAGAGTCACATTTTCTATTTTTCCATAGTGTTTAGCTTCCCTTTATTATCAAATAATTTTCTCAAATGAATAATATGATCATATTCACTTTTACTATACAAAAGTATATTATCTAAGTACACCAAAATGAATTTTCCATGAAAAGGATGAATAATTTAAATTATTAGTCTCATAAACGAGCTAGGTGCATTACACAAGCTAAAAGGCATCACAATCCATTGATAAATACCATATTTCATTTTAAAGTTCATTTTCCACTCATCTTGTTCCCTTATCCTCAATTGGTTATATCCACATAATTCATCTAACATGTCATCTAATCTAGCTATAGAAAATTGATATTTGATAGTTATATTGTTTGCAGCTCTAGTGTAATACCCAGAAAATTGGCTTAGCTTAATTTCGGGTCATTAACGTCCTAATTTGATTATAATATTAAGAAATATTATTTTAGCCTTATTCTAATTTCTTAATCCCAAAACTGTAACTGAACACAAAATATTAACTCGAATAAATTGTAATTCGTAAACCAAAATCAAAACTTGTAAAAGTTATTGTTAATCCTAATTACTTTTAGCTAATCTAAAATAACCTAAACTAATCCCCCAACCTTTTCTCTTTATGTTTTCTTTCTCCTTTTCTTTTCTTTCTTCTCCTTTCTCCGGTCAAAGCCAAGTTGCAATATTTGAAAATTTTGCAACTTGCACCCTCCCCACTTGCACCATCACCTCCTACAGACCTTCATCACCCATCACCTTGATTCCTTTATTCTTTTCCTTCTTCTCCTTCTCTTTCTCTTATCATTACCGATCTGTGCACCATGTGCACTCCCTTCCACTCTCCTTCTTCTTATTCCTCTTATCCTTATGCAACCTACACACTCATCATCACCATCACCTATATTTTCAGCCCAACAATCCACCATCACTCATTAACTTCCCTCTCTGCTCGTCTCTACCACCCCTCATGCCTGCCCCCGCACCCCTTGCATTTTCTTTCCTCAATTCACTCTACACACATACATAACCACACACACTACACACTCTTCTTCTCTTCTCTTTGTTTTGCCTCCATTATGCCAATTTTACGTCCAAAACACTATACGAGCATCCCCTTATTTCTCCTTCTTCCTCCTTCTTTCCCCTGTTTTTACCCCATGTGCCACCATCTCCACCACCATGCACACCTCGGCCACCACTCACCGCCCTTTAGCTAGTGGACCAACCACCAAGGTCACCCCAACCTTCCCCATCACCGTTTTCGGCCGTCGCCGCTGGTCACCACCTTTTTTCGTTTCTTCTTTTTCTCATCTATTGCGTTTTAATAAAGTAAACAACCTACACACGTCCTCAACCATGGCCGTGCAACACTAAAATTTCCTATCGCACTCCCATGCAACCTAGCATTGTTTGCCTGTGCACCCTCATACACCCTCTCACGGCCCAAACGCATTCCCATGTGCGTCTATCTAACTTGTGACCTATTTACCTAGTGATCAAGAAAGGTCGTGCTAATTTGCATTACCTGGTTGTCCACAATCCTTTCTCTTGGCCTAGGTGCGCACTATCTATAGCACAACCGTGCAACTTTCCATTTTTGGCTGTGTACCCTTATTTTCACCCTCAAACATTGCCCAAACACTACAAATTTTTTACCATAGCTCCACCACACATTCTACTACACATCCACACATCCCAAGTATCCTTTTGACTACAACTATTTCAATTATTATCCTCTTTACCTTAATTTCTTCTTCGGTTACGCTCTACGAGCCTAACCATAAATTTGTTATTTTTTGTAGGTGGTATTCCAATAGCTTCGAAGGAGGAAGTCTAGGATTTGTGTACTTAGAGCCTAGTGTCCTATTTGATATAGATACTATTCCATGTTTAGGGTTTTTACTTTATTTTCTTGTATGGTTATGTGTGTTTTTCATGATATTGTTCATACATGACGTAACATGTGTTGATCATGATATTTTGTGATGATATGAATATTATGTTGAAAGGAAGTGAGAATGGGTAAGAGGTACCATTATGATTTTGTTGTGATAATGTCATATTTGCTGAAATTTATCTTATGTCATGAATATGGGTTAAATGAGCTTTAATAAGTGGACATAAGTATTTTTATGAAGTATGGCAACAATTGGCATATTTACAAAATAATGTGTGGAAGGTACAAGATTATATAAAATAAAAGTTATTGTTTGTGCTTAAAGGTAATTTGATCATTATAGGGTAATAAGAAAATTTTGGTATTTTATGTGTTAGGTGGACTAAAATATGATAATGATATCATGAGGAATGCTTGGGAGTATTATTGTTGGTTTGGGGGGGGGGGTCCTTTAATGAATTAATGGTTCATTTTGGCATAATATCCGTAACACCCCAAAATTTACAACTGAAAAATTTCGTTTACAGAGTCAAGTGCGGAAGCTAAAACAATAAAAACAAAGGGTGTTACCGCCACACTTGGTATAAGTCTGGTTTCCTCTACCATTCTCATACCACATGCTAAGGCTAAAATCATTAATCCGCTTAAATTAATATCATGATTACAGAAATCAGGATAGAGAGAACGTTAGATAAATACTGCTAATTAAAAATGACATTAGCAGTTTACGAAACTCGAGAGAGAAATTATAGGAGGACATGAGGGTCCAAATACAACAAAAAATAAGATAACAAAAGAAACATCGGATAGTCTTATGCTCTCAAATCTGAACTATCAGCATTTGGCTGAGCTCAGAGGCTGACCTGCAAAGTCCACTGCCCATTGAATAGGCAGGGGCCCACGAAAATAAACCATTCAGTACTACGGTACTGAGCAACCCTTTATAACAAACTAATATGATAAATCAGCATGGAACACATGCAAGGCATATAATTAACATGGTATAAAATATATACATATACATACAATGATTGAGATACAATAATCACTCAGATGATCAATTTCCATCAAGGTCATGTACTACTCATTTTCATTCATTTGAAATAACTGAACTTATTAAAGAACATACTAGAGATACTATTGCTCTTTGATGTAAAAATTAAAACCCAACTTCAACATAATTCACGTCTCAGCATAAATTCCCAAACAATCACTAGGGATGTAAATGGGTTGGGTTTTACCCGATATTCGATGGATAAAATCTGACTGATATATAAACGGATATGGATAAACGGATACGGGTATGGAGAAAAAAAATCTGTCGGGTTCGGGTACGGATACGGGTAAAGGGTCTCCATATCCGTATCAGTACCCGTCGGATAAAACCCGATATAAAATTACCTTTTTGCCCCTCATATATATAACATAGTTAATATATTCATTAAGGTTATAATAGTAATTAATACTCTATTAAATTTAAATTATACAATTAAATTTGTATAATTAAAAATAAAATTCTGACTCCGTAACTTAAGTTATCACTTATTAGCCATGTAGCCTATTAGGGAAACACTGTGTCACTGTTTCCATATTTTCATTTCGCCCACCCTTCCGCCGTTTGAGTCGACTCTGTTCGACTGTTCGTCGCTTCGAGTTCGGCAGTTCGGCTGCATCTTGCATCGGTGATTCGGCATTCGGCATCCTGCATTTGAGGCCTGAGCATCTCCTTCGACCTTCCTTAGGCAGTCGACCACTCGACCTCTGCAGTCTGCGCTTCCGCTTCCGGCTTTAGGCCTTCGGCCATCGGCAGTTCGGCTCGGCTTCCTTCGACGAGTTACTTCACCTGGTGAGCTTCACTTCTTCGTCTTCTCTTGAGACCTCAATCTTGTCTGCGCTGCACAGCGTTTTTGCTAATTTAATCTTGTCTCCGATACCCCCTTACATTCTGAAAATTGTTGCTTGTGCTTAAAGGGCTAATCTAGCTAACTTAGGCTATCATTTAAATCATTTAAACTAAGTTTATGGGGTAGCTTATTACAAGAGTTGATTCTAAGTATAATAATCATCTAAAAAGCCATAACAGTGCTGCAAGCATGCTCTCCCAATCAGACCTAATGTGCTGGAAGGTAATTTTAATCCGTCGGATAACGGGTTTGATATACCCGACGGATATCCGTCGGGTAACGATATCCGTCGGGTAACGGATTATCCGTCGGATACGGATATGGGTACAGTAACGGATATCCATGTGGGTACGGGTACAGATATGGTTATCAAATTTCTTATCGGGTTCGGGTATGGATAAGGGGTACCCGATCCGTACCCGCCCCATTTCCATCCCTAACAATCACGTACATCACAGGTATAATTTACTAAGATTCATATCATCCCAAACATACTTACAGATACAGCATAATAAATCCATAACGTCATAGGTAAACTTACAGATACAACATAATAAGATCCATAATATCACAGGTATGCTCACAGACATAAAACCAACACAAGTAGGCATTAAGGCTGCTACCAAATCCACAGGTAGGCACAAAGGCTACTATCAAAACCATAGAAAACCTCAGGTAGGTACGAAAGCTACTACCGAACCACAGAAAACCTCAGGTAGGTACGAAGGCTACTACCGAACCATAGGTAGGCACGAAGGCTACTACCGAAACCGCAGGTAGGCACGAAGGCTACTACCAAATAATCCAATAATGCGATAATCATTATTTCCATCAAATCATATCATTTCTGTTTTTATTTACTTTCTCGTGGGGAGATCAATCAACCTGAAGACACAAATGTACTCTAGTCATACCGGTGCAACAAGGCAACACAGTATCCTACCAACTATCAACCCAAGGACGCAAAGGTACCCTGGTCACACTGGTACACGAAGGTAACACAGTACCCTACCGACAAGGACACCTAATCCATAAGTATGCATACCCCCTATTAGTCCGCAGAACAAAATAGAGTAAGATGTAGGGCCTGACTAGGGCACTAAGGCACAACAACAAAAATTCATATCAACCTTGGGCTAAACTACGTCCTTAGAGTAGCAACCCCTAGGAGCCACCATTCCCGATCTCGAGGTCTTTCACTTTAAATATTAGTATTTTATTAAGGTGACCACAAAATCGCATAGAATACAGATAAATTCAATTCTCATACTTAACCGTTCTTACTTATTTCCAATAATTCAAGACAACAATAATCAAGGTCCAGTTCGAAGCCAACATTTAAAATATACTAAGGCCATCTTAGGCTCAATTATTCACATCTGGATACTATAGGCCGAAAAAGACCAAAATACCCTCAAGACCAACATTTCTAGATTATCATCTATTTAAATACTAATTCCATTTTATTTATTCATTTGCCATGAAAAGGCTAAAACACCATAATTAAATTATTCATTACACAATTTAAATTATCAGATATGTGAAATGACCATTTTGCCCTTATACATAATTTTGCACATTAAAATCCTTTTCCACACCTTTAATCCATCCAAAATACATACTCACATACTCAACAACAACTAATACATATTAAACATGAATTTCAAGATAAATATCATAAAACATAAAAATGACTAAATTGCCCCTAGGGCACACATCCATAATAATTATTCCATAATTATATCTAAACATGGTCAACCTATTATTTTATACATAATTATCATACAGTTTATTTTTCCATCATTAGAATCATTTTAATCATACTTTCATACCCGAAATAATTTATATCAGATAACATGCTCGTTTTATCTATTTTCATGACAATAATAATTAACACATAATTATATTGAAATAAATCATGCTTAACATATTTCATCCACTAAAAACTCTAATGTGCTATCACGCAATATTTATAATTTTAGTAAGGTATAACGGTTACCTGAATTCCAGCAAAAACGTAAAAATAGTGGTATCCTACTAAAGTTATCGAATCTCGCTAATCAACCTTTTGTACCTAAAAATAATATTGAAATTATCGAATTAATATCTATTAGATAAAATAATAATTATAATATAAAAATATTTATTTTTTGAAAGTTATGAAAATACCTTACATTTAATATGGGTACTAAAATTTTATTAAAACTCAAACATTTCTCACGCTGCATGCGCAGCGTGAGCCTCGAGCAAATGGGGGAGGGCTGCAAGGGTAAGGTAGGGATGGCTCGGTTGGAGTGCAGGGAGAGAAGGGAAGGGATGTTGGCTGTGGTGGTGTTGGTCGGCTATGGTGGTGGCAATAGGGTGGCACTGCATGCGATGGTGGTCGAAGGCTGGCTCGACGGGGAGTGTTGCTGGGGCGGACCAAAATGGAGGGGAGATGGGATGGTGGGATGGTGGTTGTTTGGGTGTTGCATGCAATGGGCATGTAGAGAGGGGCTGTGAGGGAAATAAGGGAGGTTGGGGAAGTGCTGTCAGGGTGGAGTGTGCGATGAGGGGTCGATGGTGCTGTGTTTGCGTGGCGTTGGGTTTGGTGGGAGAAAAACAGGGGCTGCGGGGAAGGCAGGGTTTGCTGGTCGAGGGTGGAGTTGCGGCGTCGGGGTGCTGTGCGGTGAGGGAGTTAGGAGTGGGGCTGTGTTTGGTCGAGGCTATGTTGGACGGTGGCTGGTGCTGGGAGGCAGGGTGGCAGTTGGTCGAGGGTGGCTGGGCTACGTGGCAATGGTGGCAGTTGGGAGAAAAAAACAGGGGCTGTGGCAGGGGCTGGACGAGGAAGGCAGGAAGAAAGGGAGAAGGGCTCGTTTGGTTGGTGGCTGTCATGCGTATGTATATGCACTTGTTTGGGTTGATTGGGGTTGGGGTTTGCTGTACAAGGCAGGAAGGGAAGCATGCAGAGGGCTGGAAGGAATAGGAGTTAGGGGCTGTTTGGGTTGGGTAAAGTGCGGAGTGTGTGGCGTGCGTATGTATGTATAAATGTGGATGTGATGGTAGCGTGCATATGTGTGTATAAATGCACAGAGGGGGACAGAAAAATATTTCGGGAGAAATATTTAGGCCAAGGCAGAGGGTAGAGCAAGGGGTAAAATAAAAGTATAGGATAGGAGTTTATTTATTTAGTTTTAAATTTAATTTAGATAGATTAAAATATTGGATATAAAAATAGTCCGGGAAAAATTATCCGAATTAGGATAGGTTTTAAAAATAATTGGAAAGAGTAAAATAACCAAAAATAATTCTTAGGAAATTATTTTTAGATTACGGATTAAAATATTATTAATTAAATAATTTAAAATAAGATTTATAGGTAAAAACTAGGATTAATTTAAATAACCTAATCTCTATCAAAATTTTAACCTAATTAAATTTATACTTAAACCGTCGAAATAATACGAAAAATAATAATACTTTTAAAATTAAACCCTCTAAAGTAATAATAATAACTAATCATACGATTATTAATTTATAATTGCAGTTTTGAAAAACGGGGTATTACAATATCTTATAATGATAATATCATTATTCCATGTGTAAATATCTAGAGGTTAATTAGATTCTGAATACATTATTAATAATTAGCCCTATGAGGTTATTTATTGGCAGTGGTAACCATATGAATTTCATGGGAGGTATTATGGATAATTTGTGGAATTTGGGTTTTGGAGACTTCTGTGAGTAAGACCTTGGAATAAGATTATTAAGGTATGTTTATGGTATAGGAACTAGAACGTGCATTTTGGGTATGATAATAATGATGAGATTTGGAGATGATATAATATAAGTTGTGTGGAATAATTAGTATAGGAGAATGAATGCTAAGGGGTGTGTAATTAGAATTTGAAAGGATGTGAGAACTTTGACCTGTGTTATGTATATATTTTCTTTAATGTGTTTGATGGCTAAGACTCAATCTTAAATAAGATACAAGATTATAATTTGAATTTTTTAATAAAAAATTTTAACATTTTGACACAAGATTGTATTGGAGCAATTGATGGATCAGACTTTTGTGTGAAAGTACCCAATAATGTGGTACAAAGATATCATGGCTGAAAGAAATTTTCAACCCAAAATGTGTTAGCTGCTTGATCTTTTGACTTAAAATTTTTATATTTGCTGTTGGGATGGGAAGGGTTAGCATCTGATTCAAGGATACTGAACAATGCTTTATCTAGAGACATAGACAGATTGGTAGTGCCATCGGATAAATTTTACATAGGAGATGTGGGTTTTCAGTTGAAGACTGGATTTATTACACCATATTGCGGTACTCAATACCATCTCAAGGAATATAGCGTTTAATGTCCTCAAAATTCAAGGGAGCTTTTCAATCTAAGGCATGCTTCCTTAAGAAACATTATTGATAGGGCATTTGGTATTCTAAAGAAACACTTTCTAATATTAGAAAGTGAAACTGAACCATTCTATCTTGTTTAAACTCAAGCAGACATAGTTTTATCTAGAAGCATTTTATATAAAAGATCTAGATGAAATATTAATTCTAGAGGTTGATAGTGAGATAAGAATTGTGAACACCCAAGTAGATGCTTTACATCAAGTTTAGTAGAAGAGTGTTAAAAAGCCGAGCAATTAAGAGATGAAATTGCAACTTCAATTTGGAGAGATAGTTTAGATAGCTAATGGTAGATATATTATTATTGTTAAATTCACGTAGGGAAAAAGTTATATTCAAAAAGTGTACTAAATGAAAATGTACTTGACATCAAAATTATTGTATTATTTTTTATATTATTTGTGTTATTGAATATCTAATAAGTTTCTTTCAACATAAATAATCTTTCAATAAAGTAATTATTTTAGGATGGTTTACAATTTTTTGTGCTGCAACCTATTAGCGGCGACACACCATCAAATGAGAATAAATTTTTGACTGGGGATGAAGACATGGATACATTTCTGATAGATTTATTGACTGATTAGATGCACTTAGGTTAGAAAATAGGTGTTTCATTTTCAAGAACGACATACATTAATGTTACTAAAGGGGTTACTGCTCAGTTGGGCATGGTTGCTCGGTTAGCCATATAAAGAACCAAATCAATACCCTGAAGAAGAATTATGTCTTGGCATCTACTGCCTTGCAAGTGAGTGGGTTTGGTTTTAATCAATCTACCAAGATGGTGGAAGCCGATGCAATAGTTTGGGAAAGGTATATATTGGTAAGTCTTAAACCTTCTCATCCTTGCATATCATAGACATTGCATTTGTATTGGTTTTCATTCATCCTTATGGAATTTTCTTTCTTTATTGTTATTGCTAACTATTACTATTTCAAAATTTATGTAAATTACTATTTTTTGCAGGCTCATCCTGATAAAAAACAGCTTCGCTATAAGGCTATTCAAAATTAATATAGGTTAGATATTTTATTTGGTAAGGTTCGAGCAACTACAAATTTGTCCATTGGTCTGAAATAAAGGCTTATGCGCTTAGAGAGACATGAACATGAAGAAACAACAACTGATGGTCGAAGCACTAGGCAAAAACAACATAATAAAGTAATATTTCCTTTGGCCAGTGCATCTAGATCAAGAACCACAAAGAAAAGAAAGCTAAGAGACTACACATTAGAAGAGATGAAGGCTCTAAAACAAGGAATGGATGCAATTACAACAGCTTTTAATAGAGGAAATCCATGTAATTTTACTGAATATGAGCTATATTCTAAGCTTAAAAAGGTAGAAGGGTTAAAGAAAGTTTCTGCCATAGAAATCTATACCAAGCTTGCAACAAATATCAATGTCACTCGTATATTTTTTAGTCTTCCACTCGAAGATAAAGCCATATGGTTGTGTGTGGAGTTTGTTTCTTACATTTTTTATGATCATAATGTATCACTCTGACTTTTTTAATTAGTAACTAATAACTATGAATTATCAATGCACTTTATGTTTTTTTTGGAGATCTTGATATATTAATATTTAGAAGCTTTCTTAGTTTGGATGAGTTTTGGTTTTTAAATTTTTACATTGGTGACCAAAGTAGGATGATTTATTTTATTTTATTCTTATTTACTCTATCTCTTATCAGTAGTCTTATTGGTAGGAAGTTCTGAAGCTTATTGATATTTTATGAATATTTTTTGAAAATTATGCTTAATTATGCATGTAATATTTTAGAATTTTTTTAAAATAAATCGAAATTAGTATTGAGTAGATATAATTGTTATGATTTTATTATAAACTTTATGAAAATTTTCATGTCTCAATAACATTCAACTTTGCTTATAATTTTTATGAATATTTTATTAAATATATAAAAGTATTTAAATAATAACATTCAACTTTGTTTATAATTTTCTTTCTATAAACCAAACACTAAAAATATTTTCTAAGAATTCAATTTTCCACGAAATTTTCTCCAACAAGCAAACAAAGGAAAAAAAATTAATTTCTCTTATTTTCTTTCCTTTATTTTTCTTTCCCTCTTATTTTTCTTTCCTTCTTATTTTTCTCTAATCAAATAGAGTCTTAATGAAACTGAAACAACACAAGGATCACAAGAGAGGGAGGTGGGTTGATCAAAATATGCCCATAGATAGATGGAGACGTAGCTTACACGACAACTAAATAAAAACATAATTGAGTGTGTAAGAGAAAGTTAGAGCATGGAAGAGAAAATGTAATAACTTATGATAATACTTGGTTTGGGCCAGGGGTGTTGGCAGGACTAAGGCATAGGGAATGAGAGAGAAGTATGTTAGAGTGCTAGAAGTATAGAAAGGACATAAGGTAATACACTTAGAATTAGAAAAATATTTAGAAAATGATCAAATATGTACAATAATAATGAAACAATTCATAATCTGATCAAATGAAAGTAGAAGGTAATTTTCTTAGCACAATTACATTTTCAGGAATTGAAGTTATTTTAATAAAGGAACTATGAATAAATAAGAATTAATTATGAAAAATATTAAATAACCCTCCTAAATTTTCAAATTTTATGGAAATGTGAGAAATCAATTTGATAATTCAAATATATAAAAATATTAGGAAAAATAATCAAATTAGAGCCACTTAAAATATAAAAACACAAACACACATACACACACACACAAATTTTTTACCTCTAGGTTGATTAATCACTGATATTTGATAAACCAAGCAACTCATAGGGTTTCAGTTGGATGACTATTAGGCCAAAAATCTATTTTATATTTATTTTTAATTCAATGACTATATTATCTTTCTACCTTATATTATCACCACATATTACTAATACATTTAGCTTAGAAAATCCTATAATAATTTCTATAATTAATTACATTGAAACTATCATATTTATACTTAAAATTTTAATTAGAGTTAATTAAAAATGTGGTATTATAAAATAAGCTAACCGGTTCATTAAAACTATTCTACTAGTCTTAATGGGGTTTAAAAACTATCTTGGTATAAACTAATCTGTTGATGGAATCATGCCAGTTAATTGGCACTCTAGAAAATCTTACTCATTTGCAAATCTTTAGCACTTTTCAAATCCAAGATTAAAAATAAATAAATTATATGATATAAAACTACTATATTTTAAAGGATTTGAAATAGGATATTACAATAGATTACGTGGACCAAGGAACTACTATACATTCTTATGCAAGTTTTTAGTATTCCATTATTATTCTTTAAATTCTATTAACTTCATTAATAGCCATTTTTATGGATAATAAATTTGGGTTAAAGTAGGTTAGTGTTAACTTACTTTAACATAGATTCATATTCAGAAGATAATAGCCAAGGAGGATAAATTAAAGGATTTATTTAGCTTCCACCAACCTCAATTCAAATAAGGCCATGTTTACCTCCTCTAATTTTTGAGTTATGATTTGATTAGTACAATTGATATTAATAATAATGATAAATATTATTATAATATAGTAATAATATTATTAATGGTTTTTATTGTTATTGTTATAATATATTATTATTATTATTATTCGAATTTATGGTAATATTTATATTATAAATATATTTATGCAAATGATAATAACTATATCAATTAAAATATTCATACATAAATTAATGTAATATTTATTATAATAATTTATTATAAATATAATTTTTAATACAATCATAATCATAACAATAACAACAATAATATTTAGAAAATAATTAATGTTAATTGTATGATATATAATAATACACTTAAAATTTTATTTTTATGAAATTTATCATCATATCATCATCATTATTATCATAAATAATCATATTATTAAATTATTATTTTTAATAATAATATTGCTATAAATAATAGTAGTATGAATGAATAGAAATATTATAATTAATAACTGTAATAATATTAATGTTAATAATAAACTATTATTATTATTATTATATATTTTATTATTCTTATTCTTATTGTAAATCACGATAAAAATAATTATGATAATAAATATAAATATTTCTAATAATAATATTATTACAGTTATAAATAATAATAATAATAATAATAATAATAAATACTATTATAATTTTATCTGATTTAAAAACGAGGTTTAGTAAACCAGGCACAACACCCAAGACGAGCACGAACAATAGGGGTAAAATAGACGGATGATATGATACATAATTAGTTTTCTTTTTCCTTTTTTTTGGGGGGGGGGGGGACTAGATAAAAGGGACCAGCCGACCCAAACATAACAAAGGAGAAGCTGCCTTACGCCGTATTATTCTCTGTCAAGTTTCTAGGTTGCTACACTTCCTCAATTTGTACCGGTAAGAGTCTGTCCTCTACCTTTTCCGCTTCCACAACATCACAAATTTTGTTGTTTATTTTTTATTTTAAGGATTCTCTAGAATGTCGTTCACTAACATATCCCCAGGATCCAAATTTATCTACGCTTCTGTTTCAAAAAGCTGGAATTTTGCTGCGGTTCATTCATCTGTCTCTAAGATCGTTAAATTCTCTCTGGATAAATGGTATGTTGCTTCAGAATTAATTTGTGGTGCAATTTTCGTCGTGTTTTTTCTATTTCTACTTTGTGTCTACATAGATTCGACTCCGATTCGATTTTTTGTTTTTTTTATATTTGTAGCTTCCGCTGTCGCTGCTCAAAACTGCGCAAGGCCACCCTATGGTAGGAAAAGAACTATTCTTCTGAATTTTACCCATTACGATTCTGAAGTGCCTTGATTCATTGTTCACTCCAAGTTGTGCTATTTTGGGTCTAGCAATACTGATATTTGTTTTTAATTGTTAATTAGTCCATCGTTGACTCGAGGTGGTGATACTCGATTTAGCTCGAGTGGACAGTTCTTGGGTTTAATTTCGTTAATTGGTAGTTTTCGTTGATATGGCAGTTGGTGGAGTTAAAGAATGGAGAGACCTACAACGGTCATTTGGTAAATTGTGATACATGGATGAACATTCATCTCCGTGAAGTCATTTGCACCTCTAAGGTAATTATATTTTCTTAGTTGTTGTTCATATAAGATCAATATGTGAATGAACTTCTTTTCCCTGCCCATCTGGCTTCGCGCATGATACTTACTGGATTTGCTGAATTCAGGATGGAGATAGGTTTTGGCGAATGCCTGAGTGTTACATTCGTGGGAACACAATCAAGTATCTGCGAGTGCCTGATGAGGTACATGATCAAGGACGAATTTTCAGTTTTGTTTAATTAAATTAGTAATTTACATAGCATCATTGAGGCATTTATTTCATTTGTCTCTTTATATTATTGCAGTCAGCGTGTGGGCTGCCTAGTCTTGAACATTGTTTAGGTAGATCAAAGAGAATATTTTGCCTCTGCATATCTGTAGCCTTGTAGCCAGACCTCATTCCCGAATGCTCATGGGAGAGCTTCTTCCCAGCACCTCAAGAGATGGAATTCCTTACTCCTTGTACTTTGCCCTGTTGTTGTTATAGAACATCAGGGAATGGATTTTATGTTGGAATTTAGAATGTGATTTTGCCTTGTCAGAATAAATATCAAATGCATTCGGTTCACTTTTCTGGTTTCTGTCTTGGTGCCCATTTCATAATGGCTTCACATGTCTAGGGCTGGCTAGGCTAGCATTTCTTTCAATTGCCTTGTCCTTCACTGGCTTTGTTGGGTTCTTCTTTGATACATCCACTGAATGAGTTCTTAAATTGGTATGGCTTGTTTTCTTTAGGTGTCCATATCCTTGGTAACAAGTCTTCTTTTGGTTTCAATTTATATTGGCTATACATACTCCATTATTATTCTTTAGATGAGTGTGAAGAATTAGCATCCATTAAAAGATCTTATATTCTTTAGACTAAAATTTCATTATTCAAATTATATTGCAAGCCAGAAATTGTAGTGGTCCAACGGTATGGAACTATGGACTGGGAGTTATTGTCTCATTGTTGTTGTCTGATACTAAAATATGAACAAGATTTACCTTTCAATGGTAACTGTGGATGTTACTATAGTGTGGTTCCCTTTACCCAAAATCTTATTTAGGTGGTTTGCATACAACAAAATATTGGCTGAGCCTACTGATATGATATCTCGGCGAGGTGGAACACGGAAGAGATGAATACGCAAACATATATGGCCGATATTTAACGATATGTATTTATTGATATATAGCTGTTATTTGCCAATTTTTGTTGCGAAAAATTAGAAAATTCACTCCGCAACATATAAAATATTTCTTGAGACACCTCGATAGCATAATGCCATGACTCAAGTTTTATTGCCTCAGTGACCCTTTGCTTTTGTTTCAAATAGTATTTTCCATTTAGCATAAAGAGTCTATTAGCACTAGAATCTATATTATGTAGCAAATTTATAAAAGCACATGAAGGGAAAAAATTTGACGATTGTGTAATCCAACATATATACTCTTGCCAATATTGAATAAACATATATACTCTTGTTGGCATCTATTTTATGTTTCCAGAAGTTGTAGGATTTAAAATTTTTAAGCTTTGTCAATACTTGATATTTTTTGTTTTTGTTTTGGAGTTCCTTTCTCTTGCTTGCTTTTCATTTTTAGAGAAATAGATGATGGTATAACCAAGCAATGAAACTATGGTCATGGTGTCGTAGTATCGGAGTGTCGTGAACAATATTTTATATGCCGTAGTCGCTATATAGTTTTTTTAACTTTTTTCATAACAAATAACAAATATCGTTGAATATCGGCCGATAACTAATATATAGCCAATAATTAAATAGTTGGGTATCAGCTGACCTAAAATTTAATAAATATTGGTCAATATTATGTATCAAGACAAATATTTAATTGTATGGGTGTAACCACTAACTACTCTTTTATTTTTCAGTACCAAAAAATTTTATTTTTAAAATGCTGCGAAAGCTGAAGCTCAAAAACATTAATAAATAAATAAATAAAAACAGTGTTACTGCTGTACCTAACATTGGATAAACATCCTACTGACCGTTCCATGTTAGATATAAGGCTAAGTATCAAATCAAACAAAAAGAAGGAACAAAGCACGCAAAATAAATAGTCTAAAAGATAATAAAAGTTGGGGTTTACAAAATCAAGACCATGTGAAATCCCAAATAACTGAAGTACATAAAAATAGCTATCATAGAATAGGACAAAACAAAGGAAGCCTAGGTCTCTTAAAGACCGACAAAAGACAACCATTAGAACATCCAAGCTCGTTTGCCCCATGCCCAACACATGTATTGCCTGGTTACTAGCCACCTTCAATTACCTATACAAAGTCTTCTACTCTTGGGATTGAGCAAATGACTGGTTAAACTGAGACGTCATTACGTTACGTATTGAGTCAACCAAATTACCTAATCATGGGAGTTTGTGATGCATGTAGGGTTATAATAGGCATGCAAGTCATAATAGCACGCATTAACAAGATTATGTGATAACATACTAACTCACACATTTTACTAACATGGTATCCCCAACATGGTACTTTATATATACATATGGAAGTAGATAACATCATGCTCTATGAACTATGATAGACGTGGAATTCATGGAAATATCATGCTTCACAAACTTTAAGAATCATGGATAACAACATGTGATAATGTGAGGGGACATACTATGGATACAGGCTACAAAGGTAAACTTTATGGTCCATTCCATTTAATCATTCCTGAGACTCTTATAGTAATGTTATCTAGAGATTTACTTTTTATTTATTTATATGAGCAATGGGTTGGATCCTCCCTCATGGTTTCTTAATACCCATGGAAGTCAAACAAATAATCAGAGGACATAAGTTTGGCCGAAGTCAAGAAATCACCAATGGACATGAAGTCTGCCAAAGCCAAATAAATGACGTAGGTGACTAGACCCTTTAGTACTGATATCCTTTACTATATCATAGTAGGAAATACATTATAATCAACTAGAATCCCGCTTGTAGGTAAATTTCAGAAACACCCGAAGGTATACTAATCCCTGATAACTAATCAATGATTGGATAATCTAGTCCCATATAATTCAAGCGGAAGTATTGACATGTAGAGATTGACATGTTTTAGGGTAATGTGCCTCAGAAAATCCAAAATACAATGGAGAAGGAACAAAGAGGAGCAGGAAACAAGAATCAAATGATGTAGAGATTTTTTAGAACGAAATCGACCGTTTTGATATATTGCACAGAAGAGTGAGAATCGAGGAAGAAGACAATAGTTGACACTTCTCCCATGGCTTAAATGGGGATAATTTACATGTTTTAGAGTAATGTGCCTTAGAAAATCTAAAATACAATGGAGAAGGAAACAAGAACCAAATGATGTAGATTTTTTAGAACGAAATCGACCGTCTTGATAATGCACATAAGAGAGAGAATCGAGGAAGAAGACAATAGTAGTGAGGTCATCAATCACCTTTTGTCAATTTAGGTCCTCTTAATTCATTAGAGGTAGGGAAAAAACTTAGCTTAAGGGTTACAAATTGTGAAAGATGATTTAAAAATAATTCAGTGCTTGATTATTGGAATAATTTTTCTTATCAGAAATCAAATTCGAAAATGCCTGTCAATCGGTCTACTTTACCCATTGATTGGTTCCAGCAACCGATCAGTTTCCTGAAATCAGTCAATTGGTTACCCTAAGCTAAAAACCATACCAAAGATGATGGACTACTTAATCGACTCATGCTACTAGTT
Source organism: Tamarix chinensis (assembly GCA_030549775.1). NCBI lineage: Eukaryota > Viridiplantae > Streptophyta > Magnoliopsida > Caryophyllales > Tamaricaceae > Tamarix > Tamarix chinensis. The sequence goes on from CM060172.1 coordinate 10,047,863, forward strand.
GATTGGTATGCTGAAAAAAACCATTCTCTCTCTTTTTCAAATCATTTGCAAATCAACCCAAAATATAATTTCAAAGTAAGATCGAACATCATCAAATCATCATCAAGCACATGAAATTTTGCATATTATAAGCCTAATTTACCGAGGTGTTACAGACGGAGTCTCAATCCTTTATTGTGGTATACTACGCCCCCTAAATTTTACCATGTTTTTGGATAGGTCAAAAACCAAGTTGCTACAGCATATGCATGTATATGAATAGGATAATTATTACTATGGAGTTAGAAATTCTAGATATCCAACATTTCTGTTTATTTGTCTTCAACGGCGTTGTCACTTAGGATTTAGGAAAGTGGTTGTGGTTTTGATTTATTCTTTTCCAAGTTGTGAAGATATGATGTATCTATTTATAAGTATTATAGTGCCCCTCTAGATAGTTTGGACAATCCACTGATTGATTCCTTTCCCCTTCTTCCTGTGCAGCAGCAATTTTATTTTATTTTTTCAATAGGTTGCAGGCATGCTAGATTTTCATACGATTTTGTAAACTTAAGAATGTTATCATATCCAATAATTTGCTTTTCTGTCATTGGGCTATCTGCTTCTACTCTGGTATTTTTATTGCTTCAAGTTTAACCTTGTTTTGTTTCACTTACAAATTCATCTTTATTATTGATGCTGTATGTTTTCTCCTATCTTGGTTGTCATTTTTTTTTAAAAAAAATACTCTTAATCTGTTTGCAAGTGCTGGCCTAACTAACTTCTATTGGCACTTTCTTTCCATAGGTGATTGACAAGGTTCAGGAAGAAACCAAGAATCGCACTGGTATATTTAACTTCCTTCATCTCTTGTATTCCTGATGAAAGATTGTAATTATTTCTTTAAGTTGCTTTGTTATTAGTTATTCAGTGATGAATGACTCCAACTGATGAAACAATGATATCATGCATCAGCAGTGTGCCTGCAGCCAGAGTAAAAGGCTCATTTAATCTCTTTTGAAGTGCAAAATTAGTATCCATTAGAATCTACATTTTAGCCATTTGCTATGCATTTTTTATCATTGTATTTTTAATTCTTTTCATGATGCCACTTTACATGTATGAGGGCATTTTATCCCGTTTTATCCCGTAAGTGTTACTAGAAATCGGTTGTAGTCTGAGTTCTATGAAATCCCTTCAGCCGTTGTGGACTTCACCTTTGAGATATATTCTTCTTGCTTTCTGCTGACAGCTGCCACTGGTATTCCTGTCCTACCTTTATATAATAGGGATATTTTCTTTTGATTCTTGATTAATTCCAGACATCCTGTTTTTGTTGGGAGTGCCAACTTGTAATATGGAGGCGTGTCCAGTGCTTGCTGCTTGTCTGGATTTTATTTATTATACTTTTTTTTTCTGGTTTATTTAACTTTGCAGTGGTTTTTGTTTTCATTATCCCAGATAGGAAGCCACCAGGGGTAGGTCGTGGAAGAGGAAGAGGTAGAGAAGATGGAACTGGGCGTCCGACTAAAGGCATTGGACGTGGTTTAGATGATGGAAAAGGTGCAGCTGGCCGAGGTAGAGGTAGTTCTAGTGGGAAACCTGGTGGAAAAGGTAATAAAACTTATAAAGGTCATTTTATGAAAATATAATGCTGCTTTTTGCTTCAAGGCTTACTTGATATCCCCATTGGGAGACATGGTTGTGATGATAGTCTTTCATTTGTTTCCCCACTGTTGTTATTTTTGGCAGGAGGAGGTAGAGGCCGGGGATATTGAAATCCAATTGCCGATGAACAGTGTGGCGGGATTTGCTACTTTGAAAGCATTTATCGCAGTAATCAAGTTTTGGAGCAAGAAGTTTCCACAAGAGCTGCCGATCATATAAAGTTTTAGTCGTGGGCGTTATTGTTGGAAACCAAGCCTTCGTTGTGTGTGGGGGAAGATTTGGAGAAAGAAACTTTTGATACAATTTCATTTGGTACATGTGTTTGGGATTTATCGTGGTTGTTTAAAGTTCACTTCTGCTTAATGTATACTGTTAATTCAAATGGAAGTAAATTAGCATGATTTATGGGCCAACAGCTAGCGGAGGTTGGGAGTGCAACGCCGTAACAAGATGGCATCGTTGGAGGTCAACAGATGTTTACCTTTTTGTGCTACACTATTGAAATTGCTTTGGGTGGGCTTGAATGGGGAGAGTCAGCCGTCTGCAGAGTTATTGTCCATCTTAGCTAATGTTTTAACTGGGCGAATCTGCCGCTGGTTAATCTTGCGAGCTAATCTGGTTTGTTTATAACTGAATTGAGCACGAGTTTTGTTTTTAGATTTAATTAATAAGTAATAATTGAGTTGAATTAAGTTTGAATTTATTTTAGTTCGATCTAACTTATTTACAACCCTAGTTATAAGTAGGGGTTTTTATGTATTGTATATTTAGTGTGTTAGACATATAGTAATCAACTATTTAGTAATTAATATCAACTATTGAAATTTTGGATTATATTATAAACAGCTTGTTAGATATTCAAAACTTTTGACTAGATCAAAAAATTATATGATCATTAAATAATAAACTAATTTGATTTGAACCGATAGGATAATGATATGCCTTTAGCTCTAAATTGCTTAATGTCAAACTAATAATTTAAGTCTAATGATGATTAAATTTATAACAAAAACAAAAGTTTAAAAATGCAAGATGTTCCAAAAATAAAGTAAATAAATATTCCAATAGTATATATAATAGTATCAAAAATATATTATTTTAAATAATATATGCATATGTGTATTCAATTTATTAGATTGGGTGTTATTTATATTTTCCGATTAGATATTCGATTTGTTTGATTATTTGTTGATGGGATTAATTATTTGATCCAAAAAAATATTGAAATGAATATTTAATTTTTTGGATTAGATCGATTTAAAAATTGAATTAGTTAATTAGATATTAGATCACATATACAACCCTCATAATGAGCGAGGAACGTTGGAAATTTTTTTGAGCTTATGGGTACAAGCATGATGGGTTATTAACTCAATGAGTAATGGGTGATTTACTAAGGAGGCTATTTTATGAGTTTGTGTGATATGTGAATAATTTAAAATTATTTTTTTTATTTTTTGAAATTTGATTAATAAATTAAGGATAAATATATTATTTTTATTTTAATAAGAATGAATAATAACACTCATTTTTGATAATTGAACCTTTATTAATGAACAATATACTTCCTTTCAAAAGCATCATTATGCGTGGCCTCTTCTATGTTGTACGAAGGGTTTGAAGATACTCATTAATCATATGTCGGAGACTAGTTATGTTTATTTATTTATTCATAAAAAGCTTGTAAAGGCAAGTCTAATTATGCACCCATTACACTGACTAGACAAAAAGAATGATGTAGGAGCATCTTTGTTCATACCTCCAAATAGTTTATTGAATATGTTTGGAATATTTTTTTTGGCATTCTCAGAAGTGTTTAATCATCCTACAATACTTTCAATAAGAATGGATCATAGTATGATAATTCCAACAAAATTAAGATCTAAACACAACCCTAGATGACATGCAAGATGTGATGATGTGTCAAGCTTGAAGATATGATAGTTTGGATGTCAAGCACTCAAAGTGAAAACATGGGAAAACTAGCTACAAGTAGTTAGGGTTTTATTTTGTTTGTTATGATGTTTGCTATGACAAATATGTGTAAGCCCTAATAATCAACTATCACACGGATTAATGACATGTAATGATGGGTTGTAATGTGTGGATGATTTTTCATAACAATTGGATTATGGACGTGTGTACATATTTTTACTAATGGCTAGTTTAATGGAATAATTCATTTGTTGTTGTAAAATTAGTTAGGATGTTTTCTTAACTAATTTCCCAAATCCCAATGCCAATTAGTAGGGTTTGTCGGTTATGTTTTTATGTGGGTATATGCCTCTATATAGGGCATGACATTGACCATGATGTAAGATAGACCGAATATGATGAATAAAGCCTTTGTGATAGAGAATTATCTCATGATCCGTTTGAACATGAGGAATTAGCATTTCTAATAATGGAACAAATCATCTTAGATATGTAAATTGAAAATATCTCTAACTAAAATATTTTAAGATGTTCTTGGAAATATGTTACATATTTGTAAGAAGAAGATATTTACGATGTGAATACATCTAAGACATTTTCATGTACAAGACATTCAAACATACAAAACTATGGCATACATGGAGAACAAGATAACAAGCTTATGCAAGACATATTTATTGTAGAACTTGTAAACCGTAGGTTATTATCACATGTAAATTAGGCTTTCATAGCTTGTTATTTTATGTATGTATGTTAGTTGATGTAATTTTTACAATTTTTTAATTTGTGTTAATTAAACTATGAAATAAGTTGGTTGTTAGGGTTTTACAACTATTTAAAGGTTGGATAAATTTTCCTAGCATGATCGGTAGGAATTAGTTGCAACTGATCTATGTTAGTTTGAACTAGTTGATTCCTACATTAGGTTTGTTGTTTCAGTGTTAATACTAGTTGGAGTAGCACTAGTTGGTATTCTTTATCTAATGATTAGATGTAAAAACCTAGTTATTATTTATATAAATACCTCATAACATGTCACCTACAAGTTAGACATTATTTGGTTAATAAGAATTAAAGATATTTGGATACTTGTTTCTCTTTTATGAGATTTATGTTCTTGTTAGGAAATTCCAAAAGTAACTCCTAACTTAAATACATTTGCATGACTCCTTGAAGGGATATTCAAATTTTACCTTCTTGTTAAATTTTAATTGAATCTTGGTTGAATATTCAATTTAACATCTTTATTCCTCCAACCATCGAACTAATGTTATTGAACAAAACCTTGTGAAGATCATCAACCTCTGCCAAATTTGTAGCTTTCTCACTTATCCCCATTAATTTATTTGTGAAAATTCTAACCTTTCAATATCTTTGTGAATTGGGAGTAGCCACCAGAAGATTATGTGTTCTTCTTTTAGTTTGAATAATTTGAAAATTTTATGTGTTATTTAATTGATTTTTATCAAAGGGATTTTTTGTTTTGAGTTTCTCTTGGAGATCCTTTTGAGTGCTATCTTTATAAGGTATTCAAGAGTTATATCTATGCATAAAACTATCCTACCAATCCATCCCATTTGGCTCACCATATCAAAACCATCCTTCACCATCAATCTTTAGATTTTCATGTGTGAGTGGTGCATGAGGTCCATATCAAAGTGGTATAAGAGCGTCATCATATTCCTTTCCTAAGGTAATCACTTTCCTAAGCTTCTAATTCAATCATTCATTGTGTTTTTTCCTTTTATGTTATCCCTCAACATATTCATCCATTTACACCCTTTTATTCAATTCCCACTACCTTTCTTTCTTCCTAAGAAATCAATCAAGATTGTGTATTATCATACATTAGTTAATATTCACAAATTTATTTCAAGATATTCATGCTTTCTTATACATCTCCCACTAAGATCTCCATAAAGATCTTGATAAAGCTCATCAAGATTCATCTCAAGTTAAAGATACTCATTTTTTCCTCCTATATTCCATATTCAAATATCTTCATCATATGATATACTTGTTTCTTTCATAGTTGAGCATCCATATACACACTTATATAGTCCTCCTAGAGTGATTCATATTTAGTTATTAGAATATGTGGTCAATTATCATTTTGGTGTGTGATTTATTTTCCACACATATATTATTCCATAAAGTTTGTTACCCTAATAAATCTAATCATGGAAAGTGAAGATTTTATGAAGTCCCTACTTGAGACCATAAACTTCTAATTCCAACATCTTGAATTAAAGGTGGAGGATAGATGTAACACCCCCATTTTTCAATAATAAAAAATTTTACTTTAAAAACCTTACGGGAAAAGAAAACTACCAAATACATAGGAAAAATAGGTTGTTACTGCCACACCTAACATAGGATAGGTGCTAGCAGTCCATCATATGCTAGATACAAGGCTGAGAACCAAACATCCCAAATCCAAATTAGAGTACATTAAAACACATTATATAAATACCTAAATAAAGGTTTAAATATAGAACCTCAACATTCCGTAATATTCAAATACACGTGGGAAAATTAAGCTAAATTATAGGATTCAAATTATGTAAACAAAAGTAGGGATTAACCCTGAGTAAGCCAAGTTACTTTTTCAATAGAAGTCACAAGCACAAGATTCTAGCATATTACGGAGATCATACAAACATAATTCATGCCTATTTTATATAAACTAAATATATATATTCTATCATGGTCATATCATACATAGAAAACTCATACCATACATGGCTCATTATGCTTAGCAACATAATACAACATCGTAGATGAATAAATAAAATATAGTAGACATGTTGTCTAGCTATCATTAAGGCTTCATCCATAAATGTACATAATTCCACCATAGGCCATTTTTTCCACTCACCTAATCCATTATGTCATTTATTCATAACTCATTAACTCTTTTACCATTCGTTTCCTTTTATTTTTCTCTTCAGCCCCATTTTATACCAATTTTTTTTATCCAAATTCTTATTCAAATTCTTATTGAGTGATAGACTATACACCACCCCTTTTTCTCACAAACCATGGAAGTCTATCCAAAATAAAGGACATAAAGTCTAGACCAAAGCCAAGTAACCACTAATGGACATGAGTGTAATACTTCATATTTTTGTAAAATGGTTGAATGAGTATTATGCCAATTTTTAGACTTTTGATCTTGATTTTATATTATAATTTGGTTTGAGGCAAATTTGATTTGAAATCATGTAGAAAATTTCAGTTTATTGAGTTTTTTCAGCAAACTGCTTGATTGGTTCCTTGAACCAATTGACTAGTTTGTCATTTTAGCAAATTCGGTGTTATTGACTAAACTGATAGATTTGTTTGTGGGAACCGATCGATTGGTTTGTAGAAAAGTCGACTGGTAGGACCAAACTACTTGATTGATTTGTCGAGTTGGTCATAGTTTCAAACTTTATTTTCTAAAAAATCTCTTATACTGAAATAGAACCTTACCAACCCATACCAAATTATCCCTAAGAGATTCCTAACCATTTTCACCATGCATTTAGTCCAAAATATTGCCTCAAATTAATATGGAGGTTGATAAGGAAAATTGAGGGGGAGGGATGACTTTAACCTTGTCTTCTTCCACCGCTATCCTTTGTACATTTCTAAGATCAATGCTTAGATCTTAGGTATGAATCTGAGTAGCGAAAAGATTCCTTCCATACTGACCTTCCATTACTTCTCTTGTGTATGCTAATTCTAGTCTAATTAGCCCGCAGTATCCAAAAATACCATTTGAGCTATGTAAAATAGGTCAGCATTTATAAGATAAAATTTATCTAATTAGTTCAAATTCAAACAAAATTTTTTAAGGGTTTTTGTATTTTTCCCGAACCCTTTTATGATTTCATTCAATTGTTTGGCTATAAATAGCCCCAATCATCCCTTTTATTCACCTTTTCTTTCAGCCACCAACATCTCTAAGTCGTTGTATTTACCTTCTCTCTTTCTACACTTTGGGCCTCATAATCAATTTTCTTACACTCATCTGATCCTGTCTCTAGCTCTCTCTTATTTTAATTATTATGTAAGGAATAGTTAGATTCTAAGGAAAAAGGTTAAGTGGTTCATCTGAGCATTTTTCATTTTTTGCCTTAAGTTGGTATGTTCTTCTTTCTTTCTTTCTTAAGTTCAGAAATTATTAAGATTTTGTGTGAATTTCTAAGTTTATGATTTATGGTTTTAAGGTTTTAAAATGTAAGAATTCCACAGTTGGAAATTCTGGTTTAAAGGAGATTTTTGCCTACATCAAGTAAGTGAATCTTTCTTCTAAACTAATGAATAATTATTCCTACATGTTATGAGTTGCTTTAAGTTGATTCAGCATGTTGGCATGAATGTATATAGCCTACATAAGTGATTTGTATGGATAGATGATATACTTTGAGTAAAAAAACATGAAATTTGGTAAAAATAGGATATGAAGATTCCATGTTGTGAAATGCTAGTTAATTCAGTTGGAAATGTACTAGACTATGTTGATACACATTTTAATGTGGTTAAGGATGATTTATATATAAGAATATGCATGAAATTTAATGATTTGGTACTGTGATAGGGCAAACCAATCATTTAGTTAGGTCAAACCGATTGACTAGTTCCTAGAATAGTCAATTGGTTGACCCAATTGATCAACTAGTAAGCCTACAAAGACCTTGGTTTTGCTCTATATTTAAACCCATCGGCTGGTTAGGCAGAACTGATCGACTGGTCTATGAATAGTCAACTAGTTTACTAAACCGATCATGATTTGGTTGAGTCAAACCAATCGATTGGTCGACCTAAACTGATCGACTAGTTGGTGCAACCAATTTACTGGTTGGGCTAGACCGATTGACTAGTTAGACTAGCTTGCACGTTTTATTTCCTTTTAGTTTGGTTATACTTTGAGGCTATGTTTAGGACTATACTATGATTATTAATGGGATAAAATATAAACTTTATCATGGATTATTGGCCTAATATAAATACTAAATGTATTATAACTTATGGTATACTCAATGAGTAATGTAAAGGCTAAATACATATTCCATAAATGATAAGTGATGGTATTGAATAAAGAGTAATGATATCAACATAGGCTTGAACAAAATACTAATATGGATATGAGTAATATGGTACAAGGATAAATGGAAGCCCAAAATGTTAAGAAAATGGAAAGAAATGGATTGATATGGAATAAACATGGAAATTGCCTTGCTTGCTTTTTATGGACCTTGTATGATCACTTATCCTTATGAATAATATACTAATCACGCAAAGTGAAAGGCAATAGAGTTGAGTATGGGTCTAGGTTACTTGATCTTCAATTAGCTACTTAGGGTTAGCCTAGTTTGAGGCCTTTTTTGTGCCTTTAAGCTTTACCTTCGGGCGGAATCCTTAGATGTCCTAGTGCCTTACCTACTTAGAAACTGATGATGTACTAGGGGGTATTGATATTAAAGGGTCTAGTTAACTAGGTGGTAGGATTAGGCTCAGACTTATGTCTATATCTGTTGGCTTAAGCCTAGACTTATGTCCATTCTAGTAATTGGCGCTGGATTAAACTTATGTCCACTTTAGTGATTGGCTTTGGCTTGGACTTTATGCCCCTTATTTGTATAGACTTCCATGGTATGTGGGACTATGGGGTGGTGCACAGTCCATTACTCAATGATAATAAAATTAGGATGATAAGTATTGGTTGATAAAATATGAATGATGACCAAGTAAATGGTTAATAATTGGATATGGATGAAAGTAATGGTATGAATGACCCAAAAGGATAAAAGCTAGTTGTACACTTGGCGAATGAATTAATTAACAAACTAGCTGTTGAATGGAATATTTATTGGATGATTAACTTGTCTCATATATAGCTAAGGAAATGGTATAACCTAATGGATTATGTAATTGGAAATAAACCGTAGAATTAGCCTATATCTTATCTGCTACTACATGTGTGAGTACCTATGTGATAATAATGTGGAACCAAGAATGATATATTCTACTTTATCTGAGTTACGCATTGAAAGCATGTATGGTTCTATTGTGATGCGTATTATGTATTATTTTCATGTATGATAGAATTTGCATTCTTATGTTTAAATTGAGGAAGAAACTTGGCTTACTTAGTACATAGTGTACTGATGTGCCCATTTGCTCGATCACATGCTCATTCATATTAGAAGAAGGCCTTGTGTAGGTCTTTGGGGATGGATGATAGAGGGCCTATCTCGGTTGGGTCGAACTTGGGAGCGTGTACATCTAGAGATTTTGTGGGGTCCGTAATGAATCAAGGTTTTTATTTGGGTGTCCTACCCTAACTCGTTTTAATGTAGCCCTTAATGTGATCTACATATATTCTGTAATGATTTAGTTGAGGACCATTAAGGTTCTTAGATGTAAACGACCTTTCAATTTGTTTATATAATATTTTATTCACGCATTGTGTTGTTTTAAATGTTTTTGTTAGTTTTAGCCTTGTATCTGATATAGGGTAGGTAGTAAACGTCTAACCTGTGTTAGGTACGACGGGAACACCCGATTTTTCTTTTGTCTATTTTCAACTTCTTCAATGTTTTAAACAAAAAATTTTGGTAGTAAAAAATAGGGGTGTTAGAGGTTGGTATCTGAGCTTTTGCTAAATATTTTCCATTTTTAAGAATTATTAAGCTTATGCCATAGGTTTGTATTAGAGCTTACCCTAAAGATTTCACACTTTTAAGAATTATTAAGCTGATACCATAAGTTGGTATCAAATATTTTCCCTTTATTTTCTCAATAAGATTATGTATTTTCAAACCCAGAATGTCCGTGAGTGAGAGTGTAGTTGGAAATATGCCATAGATAGCTTTGTGATTATTGTTGTGTTTCTTAGTACTCAGTAGACTACATTTTGTCTCTAAATTATTCTAGTATTTAGGACATGATGGTTGCTTACTGCCACTATGAGAGCATCGAGGCATTCATAGATATTGTCAGAGCTTACATGGAGGGCCATATCCAAGCACCTCAACCTCCATTGGCACAAGCAGCTAGACCAGTTTTGGAGAATTAGCTCTCGAGGGTTGGACATCATCACCCACTAATATTTAAGGGGTAGGAGGACCCTTACATCATGAAATGATGGGTCTAGGATATGTAGAAAACCTTTACCTCCTATAGTTGCCCTAGAGATAGGATGGTAGATGTGGTTGTCCACTATTTAAGAGGAAGGGAAAATACATGGTGGAGGAGCATCTAATATAAGGGTGGAGAACCTATGGGATAGGGATGGTTCCTAGAGACGCTACGAGCCCATTTTTACCCAACTCACCTCTATATGAAGAAGTATGATGAATTTATGGCACTTTGGCAAGGGGCGTGTCCATCAAGGAGTACTACACTTAATTCATGGACTTGGTCCAATTCACCCCAAAAGTGGAAGACAATGAGGTGATGCAAGTTCACCATTTTAAGATTGGGTTAGGGATCCGATACTAAGAGATTTTGGTGATAGTCACTTTGCCAGACATGACAGGGATGTACGCGTAAGCTTAGGAGGCATCCTGAGTCATTCAGGCTTGGAGTGCTCAGTTATGGAGCAATAGGAAATTTGAGGGTTGCTAGCATCCCAATTATTGGAAGAAGGCCTTTTTTGAGAGGTATCTTGCTACTTAGAGTTGGTTGGAGCATAGGGTCAGTACCCCAAGTTAGAGGGTTGCTTGGGGATCATGCTGAGGAAAGGCACTGCCACTGTAAGATATGTGGGATAGATCCCCCTAGGGTCGATTGCAGAGGTAATAAGGTGACGTGCCATAAATGTGGTATGGTGGGGCACAGAGTGTATAAGTGTCGAATTAGCAATGTTGGCATCTAAAGGAGCCAGACTAGAGCCTAAAGCACAAGATCTATCTAGCAGCCACAACTGTATATTTAGAGAGTTCCTCCATTCCTAGCTAGTGCTGCTAGTCGAGCTAGTCATACTAGTGGTCCGTGGCCTCGCCCTTTCCAAGAAGGGAAAGGATCGGCTAGTGACGTAGGAGTTCTATCGGTAGGACACCTGAATGTGATGAGTTAGGTAGAAGCAGATATCCAGGCAGGTGTGGTGACCAGTATGCTCAGTATCTCTACTTATTTTGTTAGCATGTTGTTTGATTCTGGTACATCACATTCTTTCATGGCATCTAATCTTGTAGCCAGAGCCACTTTATCTCCTTTCAGTAGTATTTATACTTCTGTTGTGTTACCTTTCGAGGATATGATTGCATGCCCTAGGTTGTATCAAGGAGTTATTTTGATAGTGGGAGGAATCGAATATCCTTTGGACCTCATAGAATTAAAGTTGCACAGTTTTGATGTGATTGTTGGGGTGGATATGCTGGGGAAGTACCGAGCGCTGATCGATTGTACACAAGAATGTGTGGTTCTATAAGAACCAAAGGGAATTAGGGTTTTATATCAAAAGTGTGAACCTAATCCCTTTGTAAAGATTATGTTGGCGATCACATTAATCAACCTTGTGCGTAAAGGATATTTACTCTACCTGTGTAGTGTTAGAGACACCGAAGTAGCGGAGACACCCTTGGAATAGATGACAATGCTCCATGAGTTTCCTGATGTATTCCTTGAGGATATATTGGGAATGCCACTAGTGCGAGAAGTTGAGTTCACCATGGATGTGTTGCTAGTAACAAAGCCAGTTATACACGTCTTTCCTCTAAATTATTCAACACACACATTACATATCATCATCTTCAACTTGATTCTTTAAATGTCAACTTCAAAGATTCACTTCAACATCACTCTAAATCATATTCTATTCATGCATTCGACCATTCAAGATTAATATCATGCATGAAAGAATTCAAGAAAAGTAATCAAGATTCAAATAATTTACTCAAGAAGTATCAAGAACCTCTTTTTCCCATCGAAAGAAGTATGTTTGCTTGATTATTCTCCAAGTCACCTCCTTCACTTGTCTAACAATCCATCCTAAAATCCTTCAAATTATATTTAGAATTATATTGATATAAAATAAATAAGTTTTGGTTTTGAAATGGGCTTAAAGTTCTAATAAAAATGTGAATTTGAAGTGTATTGATTGATTGCTTTGCATAACCGATTGACTGGTGCACCATAAAAATTTATATTCTTGTCCTTGACAAACAAGTCAACTGGTTTGCTCAAACCAATCAACTAGTTTGTCTATGATTGTAGATCTATTTCTAATTTTGATTTGAATTTCTCTCTAATGATTATGAAAAATTCTAATTAGAATCCATTTATGCTAATAAATATGTTTTAGTTTTCTAGTATTATTTTCATATTAGTTATATCATTACATAATTTTAATTGGCATTTTTTTTTTCAAAAAACCTCTTTTAGAGACAAGCTTCTCCTTTTTCTTCTCCCTCACTCTCTCTTTTGGCAGATGGGGTTGTGAGCTTGAATTTGTGGACCCTTCCCTAACTTTCCAACCTACTACCATTCCCATCTCTGAATGCACTCAACCCCCCACCACTCAATCAAGTCAGCTCTCACTTCTTTGCTTGCCCACACTCAACCTCACCAGTCTCATCTCCCTTTTTCTAAGAAGGTCAACCAAACCTACCCCTATACTTCTCATTTTCTAATCCATTATCATTCCTCACATGTGTTCTTTCTTTCTTCTCCCTTCTCCTTGTTTAAATTTTTACTAAGCATTGATCACCCTTCCATTTTCCCCTCTTCTTCCTCCTACCTAGAAAAACAGAGGTTCTCTCGGATTTTATCCTTTGATTTTACAAGCATTGTGTTCCTTTCTCTTCTTCTAATCTTCATTTTATTTATCTCTTGCATTCCTTAATCAAGGAAGAAGTAAGGTTGAGAAAAGTGAAGATTTCAGCTCTCCCTTTTGACACCCTATTTTGAGTCAGAGGTGGTGTTTCTTCTTCTTCTTCTTCTAATTTTATTGGTTTTTAATGAATTTTTGAAATAGGATTTTTTTAAACTTTTAGTCTCTTAGGAAGTGAAGTTCTGCTAGATAAGCAATCTAATAGGAGTTCTATGCTAGAATAATTACTTTAATGTAAGGTATTCTTATCTTTAACATAATTGGGTTCCTGTAGTATGTTGGGGTTCCATGTATTATTGCTTATATGAGTATGATCTAATTGTGTTCCATGTTATGAGTATGTGGTATAATTCTTCTTAAGTAAGTGTTGTTGAGATTCTCTTATTTTCAACATAAGATAGGTTTCTTGAGCATATTTGTTTAAGTGTGTACATTAACATGTATCCATGTGATTCTACGCATGCAGTATGTATTTTTATGTGCCTTTTGACATAGAAGCATGCTAGGATTTGTATGGTAAAGTGTGGTAAATTTTGGTGTGTGTTTCACAAGGTTAGGTATTGTTTTACCCAAACAAGTTAACTGGAGTTTTGGATCGATTGGTAGCAAGATCAATCGATTGGTTTGATAAACCAATCAACTGGTTTCGATGAACAACTAATTAGTTGGTCAAACCTATCAACCGGTGTCCCTACAGACCAACATGTTTTAGCCTAAGCTTAGACTCATCAACTAGTTGGACCAAACCAGTCGGCTGTTTACTATGACCAGTTCATCAAACCCATCAATTAGTTTCTCTACAGGCCAAAATGGTTTGATCTCTACTTAGACCCATGGACTAGTTGGAACAAACCAATCGACTGGTTCACATGCATAGTCGATCGGTGAGGCCAACCAGTCAACTGTTTCTCTAGTTTTTGTTTTTGTTTTAGTTCAAGTCTGGTAAAACCAGACCAGTCAGCTAGTTTGAAGGACCAGCTGGGATCCACTTGGTTTGTTGTAAATTATTATGATTTTCTTGGGTCTTTTGTGTAACACCCCAAAATTTACTATATTTTTTTAAAGCCTTTAAATTTAAAACCTGTAAATTCTGGGGATACTACCACCACACTTAGTACCAGACCAGTTCACTCCTACCGTTCCAGTACCAAGTGCTAAGGCTAAGAAAGAAACATTGCCATCATCACACATTAATACATAAATTAAAGTTCGCAAATCAATAATTAGAGTACGCATGAGTTTTACATAATCCGAATTATGAGAGATAGTTCTTTAGAGAATAAAAATAGCTACAATGAAAAAATTATTTATGGAGTTTCAAACATAGTTAAAAGAGAAAATAAATAATAATCTCATAATGGAAAAACAGCCACGCCACTCCTGGACCCAATCCAGCCCAAATCATCACTCGGCCTCACCTGATGTCCCATAGACATTAATGGCATCAAAGAAGGCATCACCTACCTGCAACACGTTAGATGGGCCTTCTGCTCGTGGGAATGAGCAACACCCATGAAAAGGGTGATCGGTACGCTACGTATTGAGTAAGGTAACTGAGGACTAAGGCCAACATACAAGCACATAAAATCATGCAGGATAATATTCAACTTACACTTTCAAACCCACACATATAATACATAAAGTCATGCAGAGTATTATACAGCTTATAATGATCAAGCCCACACATAAAGGCCCAAATAGTCCAGATTAATTATTTAATTAATCTTTTATCGGAAGTCGATTCACACCATGCTTTTTATCAAATCCATATAAGTACAGGAACACCCCAATATTTTAGCCGGTGGGATGGTCACTTGCAGGACAACATGTCCACACCACTATTATTCGCCGGTGGATCGGTCACTTGCGGGACAACATGTCCACACCACTATTTCTAACCGGTGGATCAGTTTAGTTCCTGCTCACATAGTGTTTCACTGTAAGTAATTAGTATATTTTAAGTGCCTTAACAAACTCTAGTTTGGGTTTATTGAGCTCGGAATCCCCCACTATTATTGTCGGTGGGCCGGTCATTTGCAGGACAATAGGTCCACACCACTATTATTCGCCGGTGTATTGGTCACTTGCGGGACATCAAGTCCACACTACTATTTCTAACCGGTTGATCGGTTCAGACCTAGCTCAATAATCTTTCACTTTAAATGATTAGTGTCTTAAGTATTTTATTCAAAAGTTTTTGCCCAGACATGCATGACTGACTCCTACTATTCTTATCCTCCAAACCTTAGTTGACCACCACAACCATAGCATACCCTAACACCCATGCAAACCCTAACTCCATGCAAACCCTACTTTCATGCAAACCCTAGCTCCATGCAAACCCTACTTCCATGCAAACCCTACTCCATGCAAACCCTACCTCCATGCAAATCCTAACACCATGCAAACCCCTAACTCCATGCAAACCCTACCTCCATATAAACCCCAACTCCATACAAACCCTAACACCATGCAAACCCTAACTCCATACAAACCCTACTTCCACATTATTACACTCCCCATCATTATTTTACAAAACCTATCATGCATGTCTTATGGGCCACACCATACGACAATAATAACACAACCAATACACATAATACACATGCCACAATTTAATGCACCATTCTACCTTAACTCCATATCATGTTGCATATATGACAGTTAAACAATTACACATAAAATACATTATAATTTTATATCACATGGCATGCATGACATATAAAGCACGTAACATACAAACGGCCTTAGTTACTCCTCACCTAAAACGTCACCAGTCTTGGAGCACGCTCCTATACCTCTTTAGGGCTTTGACTGGTCTCACCTATTATGAGGGAAAAACTAGAATTAGGTTCTCTCTTAAAAATACTATTATTTACTAACTTATCCCAAGACTAGGTTTTTAAATAAGATAATACTATACTAATAATAACTACACAAAATAATACCAAAAATGCTAATAATAATATTAATAGGATTCAACACGGATGGTGGTATAAGGGCTTCTACCCTCCACCCAAAATAATACTAAAAATATCATTAAAACATTATTAATAAAAATAGTAATAATAATAATAGTCGAATTATAAAATAATAATAATGATAATAATAATAATAATAATAATAATAATATGACTTAAACTAAAAGTAATATAAGGTAGGGTTTTCAACTCTACCCTAAAGTAGTAAAAGTACTATTGGTACTACCAATAATAATATTAATACATATTATTTATAATAATATTAAAAATAATAATGATGATAATAATAATACTAATAATAGTAATAATAATAATATTATTATTAATAATAGAAATGATAGTAATTGACTTATTTAAGTAAAATAGGGTCTCGGCCCTCTAAATAAATAATAGTAATAGTAAGATTAATAATAATAATAATAATAATAATAATAATAATAATTAAACTTATAATAATACTGATAATATTATTAATTCAAAACTAATAATCTAAATAATTCCTACACACTCTCGACCCTGCCAAGAAATAATAACATTAATATTACACCAAATAATAATAATATTATTATTATTATTAATCATAATAATCGAATAAAGGTTAAAAATTGAAATAAATTAGGGTAAGCTTAAATAAATAGGGAAGAGGGGCTGAGAGGGTCTAGGGTTTCACCTTGAGTTGGCGGAGATGGGTGGCACCGGCGGTGGTGCACGGCGGGGGCGGCGGTGGCCGGAAAAGAGGATAAAAAAGGAAAAAGTTGAGGGTTGAGAAGAAAAGGTGGAGAATGAGGGTGGTGGTTGGTGTGTTGGTGGTAGCCTAGGCTGAGAAGAGTAAAGTGAGGGTGGTGGCGCAACAAGTGGAGACGACACACGAGTTCCAGGTATAAAATTTTGGATGGTCGAGCAAAGAACTTTGCACGGCTGTGGTGGCTCATGCAAGAAGAATCGAGGGAGATGGGTGGCTTAGTTAGTTAGAGGGCGGTGCAGGGAAGACTTAGGTAGGTTGAGGTGGCGACGTAGTTGGCCGACGATGGAGGAAATTTCATCTGAAGTCACGGTGGTGCATAGAGTAGGTTTCTTAGGGTTTCGGGGAAAAAGTTTCGAAATCAACCAAACAAGGGGTATTTATAGAGTTTAGAGGGGAAAATAGGGTTCTGAGGGTCGGGAGGAGATAATGTAGGTAGGGTTTGGGGTAGCTGGTGGCGTCAATCAACCGACACAAATTTAGGTCGGGGTCGACTTTTCGCGCAGGAAAAGGAGAGTTTTGCACTAAAGAAAAGGGAAGTGGGTTAGGTTAGGCTGATTTGCAATTCAAGGGGAAGCGAAAGAGAGGAGAAACGGTCGATCAAGTCAAGCTTGGCCGGTGGCGCCATTTTTGGAGGTGGCGGAGATGCAGGTCGACGGTGGAAGAGGAATGAGGAAGAAGAAGGTGAACCGGGCGGATGGGGAAAAAATAAAGAAAGGAGAACTAGGCCGGTCGGCAATGGTTATAAAAGTTTAAATGGAACGCGGCGTTCCATGGGAAAAAGACGCAGTACGCAGCACTTCGGCTTCCAAAGGAAGAAAAGAAAAGAACGGATGATGGGTCGCAGAAGAGAGGAAAGAAAAAGGAGGGATTGGGCCGCGATAGGCCCAATCAGAAGGAAGAAGGAAAAAGAAAGAAAAGGAAAGGAAAGAAAGAAAAAGGAAGAAGGAAAAAGAAAAAGGGAAGAGGGAAAAGAAAATTTTAAGTAGGTTGGGGTCAATTAAATTAATTAGAATATTTTGGGTATTTAAAATAAAATAATATTAAATTTCCTCTTTAGGCTAATTTAGGATTTTTAAGAGATTTTTCTTAAAATCCATTTTAATTAGCAAAATGCCCAAATTTTCCCTTATAAAAATATTTGTAATTTCCTCTTAATTTGCCCTAAATAAAATTTTCCTATTTCAATAAAAATAATTAATTAAATTAATTCCCTAATAAATCCATATTTAATTACATTTCTTAACATAAATATTTTTGGGGCTTTTCATTTTGTGCTGATTCTTCCATGTATTTAAAAAAAATTATAATTATGATTTCAAGTATGAATGACATGATTTAATATGAACCACCATGATGGTATTTGATAATTAATTTGTGGTTAAGTTTGGTGTTATTTCTAAACATCCAATTGGTGGCTTTTATGTCTTGTGGATAAGTTTGGTGTCATCCTTAAACACCTAAATGATGGCTTTAATAACTTGTGATGTGTTTAGTGTTATCACTTGGAAATACCCAGCTTGGTTCAATAATGGATATTAATTGTGTTTGGTGTTATCACTGGGAAACACCCAATTTGGTTTTGTGATAACTTTGTTGTGACTTGTGGTATTACTTGTACATAAATTAATGGTTTAAGATTTTTTTAGCCTTTTTCTTCAACTCTCGGGGTAGCTACCGAGAGTTAGTGGGCGGGTAGCCCTGGGTTATATTTTTCACTAAATATCTATTTCCTTCTCTACTAGGTTGCGGTCAGTAGGGGTGTGTGTATATCTTTGAGGTATAGGATTATACTATGGCAGGTCACCATGACATTGGTGTCCAAGACAGGTGGGTGAGGTATTCTAGTACAAGCCCCCCGACACTTTGTATTTTCTATTGCTTAGGTGATTGTGGTATCCTAAATTTTTAACACTCACGGTGGAAACAATCAAGGTGTGGTGGGTGAGTTATTCCACTACAAGCCCCCTTAGCATACTTCAACCACATGTGGCAGGTATAGTAACCAGATTTGTGGTAGGTGCACTTGATATGTGGTGGGTGTGGTATCTCTGAAGAAATCCCATTCAATGTATCCTTACTTTGTGTGATGGGTGTGATATCCTATTATGATTATCTTATTATGTCATAGCTTTTATTCATAATGGAGAACTAGGTATGGTTAAATGAACTATCTTACTAACCGAAACTTGTATGGTCACTAAAGGAAGAATTCTAATATGGTTTACATTTTATGAATCACATGTATTACTATATTTCTATACTTCCATAATTTTCATGCAAGCATGCTCTGTTGTACTTGATTTATATCATCATGATGTATTGCCATGTTGTAATGTGACTTCAATGTGTTGCATGAACCTTGCTATGTTTTAGGTCATATGTTTTACCAGTACTTCACCATACTAATACTATATTTGTGTGGTCACTGTGATGATCCAGCTTCTGGTCCAAGGAGTAGAGGATGATTTGCAAGGTTATGAATTTTAGTTAGAGTATAGTGAGGATGATAACATAGGCCATTAGTGGGTCATTGCTTGGGGTTCGAGGTTTATGATTGTTCCTAAAATGTAGGCTAACTGGTTTTTAGTATTTTTCCCACTGCGTTGGGATATTTTTCATATTTTTGGTATTTAAACTCTTGGCTTGGATTCCTGTATTTGATTTTATAAACTATCAATTTTATCCTATATATGATATTATTCTAGTCTTTATTATCTTCTATTGTCAGATTATTATTATGATCATGTATTCCTTTGTTCCTTGTTCCATTTTGCCTTATATTAGGCATGGGTTAGGTGATTATCACACTTCTCTCATGGTTGATATGGTGGTAACATTCCCTGTTTTTATTTTTCAAATACTTCTGCATTGTCTTACAAATGAAATTTTCTGGTTTAAAAATTAGAGGTGTTACAACTTGTATTGAACCAAACCTATGCTTTGATACCAAAATTTGATGTGTAAGATATTAGATGAATACCTTCACAATTTCAAGACCTTTGAGTTTGGCTTGATCATCAACAAAGTCGCTTTAGAAGTAAAGGACTTGATGTGGACAATTGATATATAGATTCGGATGTGGTATTTTAATCTACTCCAAGATCAAAATAACTTCTAAAGAGAAATCTTTAATTTCTCTAGAGAATTATTCCTAAATTTCACTCCTCACTTGAGAGAAAGGGAGGAAGAAAGCAATCTAAGATTCAATTCTTGATTCTTTGTTCATTAAGTGCTTGATTTCACTCATCTATTCTTCCTCAATCTAATGTACAAGGCTTATATATATATATACACAAATGACAAGAGGTCAAGATTAACTCTTCTTAATTAAGCCCAAATAAATTGGAATAATTATATAATATTTAAACCAAATCATATCTATATGGTATACATAATGAGTTGCAATCACAATGCTAAGATATTACAAAGTTGACATAAAATATCAAAGCTGCATAAAACCTAATTATGATAATACATGAAATAATTAATAATCAAGCTTCATGTGTTGTAGCTATGTCTCCCATGCAACTTTGTAACCCCTACATTATTTTTGTCTTGCGCATTAGATATCATTGTTGAATTCCTCTTCCTCTAAACATATGTAATACCAGCAAGAATCGCTTAATGAAACATTTTTAGTATTATTATGAAGGTGTTATAGATTTTTCAAAACAATTGATATTATCTCCAAATATGCTAACTCTTGAGATGGAGATTCTCTTGCATCAAGAGGATCTTCTTAAACATAAATATAACTTAGAGATTAACTATGAGTACAATATCTAAATATACAGAAAGAGATATTATGGAGTTAAGAGTCTAAAAGGTTATCTGGGTACAACTAACATCTAGATAACATAACTCTATGCCCCAACCTTGATACATAAGTCACTCCTCCACACATAAGGCATCATAAGCTGTAAAATAATCTTGTTGGTCATCATTAACCTACACATATCCATCCAGGTCATCTATTCATGGGAATAAGCATCACCCATGAAAATAATGATAAATACGACATATAGTAAGGTAACAATACAATCAAGTAAAGGGTATAAAGAAAATAAGCACAAATGCATGATATCGTAAAATAATATAAGGTAAATACTGAATCTAGATCTCATTAATAGATATATCATATTTTATTCTTTTATTTACATTGTATTCAATGACCCCAATATTCTTAAATTTGTGGAATGATCTAAAGCACCTCTCATGGAAAATATATCTGAGTCATTATTATCATTTGGTGGAACAAACCAAAAACCTTTGAGTGTAAAATGCACCTAATCACTATTCTTAAATTGGTAGAATGATTTGAAGCACCTTTCGAGGATAACATACTTGAGCCTCTATTATCGTCCGATGGAACGAACACAACACCTTAGTCCTAACTCACTTAATCTCTTACTTTAAATGAATAATGTGTTATCCATTAGTACTTTATCTTTGAATCATATTCTCATTCAAATTGAGTATAGGACCCTACTATTCTTAATCTAGTGAAATAGAATTATAAACCTCTCAGAAAAAATACACTTAATCCACTATTATCATATGGTGGAATGAACACATATAAACACCTCATCCTAAATCACGTGATCTTTCATTTTAAATGATCATTATACTATTTATTATTGATTCTATTCAAGATCATCATATATGACTCATATAGATATGCATAACATATAATTGGGAACATGTAAGTACAACCACATTGTTATCAAGGCCATCCTGAAGGAATAGGTCTATAATTCCTAGAACATTTTCAATATAATTCTTATCACATTTTCATTCCATCCCCACCCCCCCCCCAATCACAAAAAATTGATTTTTAACCCTGATTAACCAAAATACCACAGCCCCATAATATCATATTAGGTAACTTATATTTTACTCAATACATAATTTAATCACATTAATTATAGATTATTAGATAACACCATCAAAACTTATCGAGCCAAGATTATTTCCTATATTACCTTCAAATGACCATAATGCTCTTATGATACTCATATATTTCTAAAGGCCTTACAAATCCCCATATTAATATATTTTAATCCCTGATATTTATATAAGATACATAAATCTAAATACATGCACGAATACCACATCTTCAACACTATACCCAAATGTTTACTTTCACATTTTCCTTACTTTTAAGACATCATATTATAATCAACATCCATATAACATGATTAAAAATATATCACATATAAATACATGTTACACACAAGCCTAACTACAACATGTGTCCTTATCAACAAGGACATTGGGCTTTAAGCAAGAAATCATAAACCGCTACCTCTGAGATCTCCAAAATATTACCTACAAAAAAAAATTATTTCATATTTAGAACTTAAGAATACAAATCGAGGAAAATTTTAAGGTAAAAGAGAGTGGAAATGGAAATAACTAACATCAAAAGGAAAGCTAGGTATGCTTGGAAGTATGGCAAAACATATGGTGGTGCTAAGGTGGTGCTAAAGTGGAGCATAGGTGTGCTGGAGGGGTAGCACAGTTGTGCCATAAGCATCATGGGAATGGCTTGCAATGCATACACAGACTGAGAGCATGGAATGCACATAGGTAGGCTATGAGAGGTCTGCATGGTTGTACATAAAGTGCATGATTAGAAAGAGTGGAGTGTGCACGGTTGTGCGCAAAATTATGTGTGGTTTGTGCTTTCATGCATGGCTGGGACATATGAGGGTGGATGGGTGGTGCACAAATGCTTTGTGAGAGAGCATAGCTAGGGAATGCAAAGGTGCACGATCGTGCGCCTCAATGAAAAATAACAAAACACGACAAGGAAGAAGGAAAATGAAAGGGATTGGGGTGGCAATGGTCAACAATGATGAGGGAGATGATAGGGTGGTATTGGTGGTTGATTTTCTAGGAAAATTGTGGTTCTTGGTGGTTGGTGGTGGTGCGTGGTGTGGTGATGGTTGTTTCGGCGTTAATGTGGAGCAGGGAAGGGAGAGAACAAAGAAAGGTTGTTGGGGTGGCTTGCTCCACAAAAATGGAGGGAATGGAGTTGGTTGTGCATTAAATGAGCCTAAATACATATGGTGCATGCATGGTGAAGGATGGTAAAAAAGGGGATAGCATGTATGAGGGAAATGGAAGGGATGGTGCATGATCAGAGCCTGGGTTTTGGGTAGAAATTCAATGGGACATATCCCATGAGACGTGGGAGATTATAGTTGATGATGGTGAGGGTAGGGAAAGTAGACATGGCAGCATGGCAGAGGAATCATGGATGGGAGGGTTTTATACAAGGAAAGGAGGAAGAAGAAGAAAAAGAAGGTTGGTCAAGAAGGGGCAAAGAAAAGGAAAAAGGACAAGTGTGAACTTATAGTTATGATTAGGTTAAAACTTGTGATTTGGCTAAATTAGGTAAAATTAAAATATGAATCATTTAGGATTAAGGTTAGGCTAAAAAAATATAATTTTCCCAAAATAAAGATTAGGATTAGGTTAAGATTTTAGATTATAGAATTAGGGTAGACAAAAATATTAATTTATTGATATTAGAATTTGGTTAAGGTATTAATTACTCAAGATTAAGTTTAGATATAATTTGAGATGTTATAATAAATGTTTTGTCTTGTATACGATATGAGAAGGGTAAAGTATGCCAAACTTATGTCTGGTATAACAATAACATCTAATTATCTTAATATTACGCTTTGGTGAAATAAAAAATAGATTTTAGATTGTATACTCCAAGATAAGGACATATGAAGAATAGATTGTTGTGGCATGCATGGAGGGAGGATAAGAAGATAGGATATCTCACATGGAATAGTGTGGTTCATTGAGGGAGATTATGAAAATGATAATGAACATTTGGAGAATGATTAGGGTTGATATGTTGCTACAAGTGGTGTGGCTAAAGGAGGTTTATATGAGCATGAGAGGACCAAAGGAGGTAGCATGTGGCTTGGGGAGGAAAGGAAACAAAGGGAAAATAATAAGATGAGATATGACACATGATAATATGATAGGATAAGAAGTTAGTTACAAATATTGCCAGAAAGCTTTCCTAAGATATTTTAATAATGATATTTATCATTCATAAGGTGTTGCTAGCGTAGATCAGAAGTTAAGATTAGATCTTGATAGAATTCAAAGACTTAGATTAGATTCCACAAAGTCTGGATACGATCATAGTTAATAAAAGCAAATTTCAATAAGCAATTATGTCAAAAAATGATAGATAATAATAATAATAATAATAATAATAATAATAATAATAATAATAATAATAATAATAATGGTAAACTATTTTTAATTTGTATTAACGTTGGAAACATAAAAATGTGTTGATCTATGAAATTTTGTAATTTTAAATAAGCAAAAGGCTAATTTAGGGCTTAAAATGCAAAAAACTATCAAACAAAATGTGAATAGCAATTTTATTAAAATCTTCATTTATCATTTTAAATAAAACTAGGGGAGTCAAAAAAAAAGATAAGAAATTTAAATATAGATCAATTAAAATGATTAAGAAGAAAAAAAAAACATATAAAATTTCAAAATAAGGAAAAAAAAATGTTTATATAATGTAACTAGGCTTTTTTTCAACTTTAAAAGATTTAACAAAAATTGTAAAATAAATAATTTATTTTAAAATCATTATGATCCTAAAATATTGAAGATTTTTGAGTGTTAGAAAATGACTTGTAGACCCACTCCACCCAATTCCTTAATTAAATGACCTGAACTTAAATGTCTAAATTAAAGATGGCTAAGTAAATAAGTTAATTTAACTCCATTTATTTATTAAATAAATTGGGCATAAATAGTAAGCTTGGTTGGATTTCCAGAATTAGACGGGATCACAAACTAGTAAATAATAATGTAATATCGCATAGCGATAAGTCTAGGCGGTGAAAAAATAAATCAAGAGTTCCCAAATACGATATTATATGCAGCAAGCAAATATTCCAGACGAGAGACGAAAATTTTAAAGCTGTTAATTAGGATAATTTTTCGGCGATAACAACATATTTTAGGGTAAAAAGTTGGAAAGCCGCTAAGGACTCATCGAAAAGCTTATACGTTGACACAGTTAGAAAACCGTTTAACATAATCTCCTTTCTTGACAACCAGCCCTCATGTTCCCCAGCAAAGCCTAATACGTTGCGCCTGGATAAGAAGTACATATTATTTTTCCCAATCCAGCAAAAATAAATATAAAATAAAATAAAACAAGACATGCAAGCTCCAAGGGGCATAAAATTCCACCATATAGCGGAGATCTTGGAACACATCCAGCAAAAAAAGGTTTAATCTATTGTTTACAATTACACGTCTGTTTGACCACCTGGAGCGAATTCCACAGTCGGGATCTCAGCGTCAGCTGATTCTGATTGAGAAGCTATTGTCGATTACACGTCTCCTTTTCCTTTTTTTGTGTATACTTATTCTTGGGCATTGATTCCAAGGGAGCAAATTTCGGGCTGCCGACCTTACCAATTGATAGCCATCAGCATACATCATGGTAGGGGATGCTCTGAATAAGGTAATACAAGAGCATGTTGAAACAATCTTTGTTATTTACAAAAGGGCAGACACTACTAGTAGTATGGCTCAATTAATAGTAGTTGAATTGAAAATTAACATTAATCGGTCATAGAATCAAATGATCCTGTAGACAGACAAAGGCATGGTTACCCTTGCATCAAGCCATGTCATTTTTTTGGTAACAAAGAGCAACTTTATATATAGCATAACTGGAGTCATTATATTTCTTGGCTTGTACAGCCCATAAGCATCATGTTTTTCATAATCGTGCACAAAAGACGGGCAACAATCAAAAACCAAAAAGGTACAAGCCATTTCTGCTCCGAAGTTGGGCAACCTATTAGTTACTTGGTTGGCGTCCTCGAAAACATGATGGAAGTCCCATGCGGTGAAGTGCTGCAAAAAACGGAAAATATAAAACAAGAGTATCAACAGCTGTTTGAGTTGATGTAAACGTGGTATGAACGCAAATGCAAGGAGATGGGAAATCTATAGAGTTGTGCACTCGATCACTGAAACGAATGACAGAGTCAAGAGGCTAGACCACTGATTTCTAGGTCGTCAAGGGATGAAACGGCTCTTTAAATTGTGCAAACTTGTGAAGTCAACGTGGCACCTTATTGTGAGGTCCGTAATTGAGGTCCCAGTATTAGTTTTCAGATATAAAAAATGGATGTGCCTCTTGTGGTAGGTACTAGTTCTCAGATATTAAAAATTCACATAAAATGATTTTATTGTATAGTGTATTATATTTATGATAGCCATGTTAAGCCGTGCCCATGTAAGGAGACCTAATGCAATCGTTATCCGTTGGTTTGTGTGTGATAACCCACAGGACTAGAACCAATTCTTATCGGGCGGTGCAGGGTCAAACCAAGTATCCAATGGGTAAGCCGAGTAACTCCAATACATCCCCACCCAAACTAATTTATGTGGCAACCTTTCACTTAATTCCGACAAACAAGCAAAAACAACCTGATGAAGCCTGATGCTTCGATTTTCATCTCTCCCCTCAATTGAGGTTTTGACGAGGCACAACACAATGGCACACAAGGATCCCTTTGATCTTGGCCCATCGCCAAGCAAAAGAAGATGCCGATGCTCATGGTAGGCATCACGTGACAGGCTTGCAAGGCTGAAGCAGCTATCGGTCCCGTGCTGGACTATTTAACTACTGAAATCAAAATCAAATTAGTACATTGTATATGGGCCAGGTAGGCTACTAGTCACAGATGATAGACGTGATGGGTTACTGGAAAGTGGCCATACATAAGGGTAATTCTTAGAGGTTGAGGCAGACATACAACTCATGTTCAGGGTCTTGGCGGGTAGGTAGGTAAATAAACCACTCTTCTCGCGTGATTAATGTGGCTCAACAAATTCTGATGATGGGTTTATTTTGTTAAAGAAAATCAATGGTGACACCGAGGTAAGAAAATATTTGAATTCTTGGCCAAAATTTTTTTATTATTTACGGCTGAATTTGAAAGACGAGAACGAGGTGGATGCATATGCTAGAGATGCAGAACTAGAAATTATTGTAGAGAGGGTTGATGGAGATCTATGATTTGGCTTTCTTCTATATTCTCCAACAAATGGCGAATAAGATATGGAATTGGCCAAGGAATATTTTGACTGCAAGGGCTGGGGTCCAAACTGCATGGGAGTGGCGAAATTACTGGTGGGCAGAGTACCCAAGGATTTGAACTACATAAGAATAAGGACAACACACTATTTAAGAAACTAAGAAGTGCAGTAGCTTTTGCAGTCTTGATAGATGAGGCTACAGGCGCAAGGGGCATCCTGAGAATGCTCATCTTGGATAACATGAGAGGTATAAATTGCAAGATTGCGACAGTTTTCGACAGGATCAAGTTCGCTGCTGCAAATAATCCTGGCATGCCGAAGGAAAATATAAATGATATTCTATTGCATTATGTGCTCGGATTCTCACACCTGGTTGGGTAGGATTTGCCATTTCATCTTCAACTGAGCTGAAGAATGAGCCAGAGATTCGGGAATTAATTTGGCAAACAAGGCTGGACCACCCTCCACCATTGATTGTTTCTCACAGCTACTGTAGGCAATGGCCCAGTTCTCACATGGTTGATAATTGGAGGGTATACACAACTGAGATGCGGCTTACTCGTCTCCGCCTGGAGGACAAGATGATTCTTTGGAAAGCCAGTAATGTAAGAAGGGTCTCATAGGGGAATTTATGCTGCTAGGTATGTATCAAGCTGTGGGGCAGGCATACAAGCCTATATTCATTATGCATATTTTGGGATTGAGGCCCTATTGGCTGCTTCTCATATGATATGATTTGCAGAAGCGAACGTTTTATCATTGTATTTGACAATTATTATTCCCATAATTTATATTGTTGTTCATTAGTATTAGTATTAAGGTTACTATTATTATTATTATCATTTATTTTATATTATTACTATTATTAAAAATTTACTAATCTGAATATAAGATAAGCAAAATACTGCCTGAGTTTTCCAGAGATTAAGCTGGCAAGGGAAAATTTCTGTTGGTAAAATTTGGCGAATCATGCAGGTCAGGTATATATAATATTCCTTTTGGTCGTTAAATACAGATGAGGGAATGAGGGGAGAGCAGGCATACAGTTAAGGCATTGAGGTCCCCGACATCCTGGGGCTTATCTCATGTAACTTATTCTTGTTCGATCTATCCATATCCTTTTTCATCTTCTCACATTTCACTCACCAGATTACAACTGCAGCAAATTTATGCAGAAGGGGGGGCACTAAAATCTTGGATCTGCTTATTTCAGAGATACTTAGTTGTCTACTTCATCACATGACAAAGGCCGAACGGGAAATATGATGGTTCCAGTAGCTAGCTAGAAGAACAAATCACTCAGAAATTGATAATATGATTTCATCAGCAGCATCTGCAAGGACAGCCACAAGCATTCTGGTAGCCTTTTCAAGAACATGCCCTGTTTGAAAGCTAGCTAAAACCTAAGCAAGACACTCATTCACCCACATTCCCCACAAGAAATCCACGGCAGGAAATCAAAAGAAAAATCAAAATAATCATATAAGATGAGATATTAAAAGAGCAAAAAATGTGTTTCAATAGAATCAAAAGCAAGACACTCATTCACCCACGTTCCCCACAAGAAATCCACGGCAGGAAATCAAAAGAAAAATCAAAATAATCATATAAGATGAGATATTAAAAGAGCAAAAAATGTGTTTCAATAGAATCAACTTACTGGGATTTTTTTTTACGATGCCTTCTTTTTCATTTGGTAAACCTGAAGTATAAACATGAATGACTTAAGAATCAGGAAAAGGGAAAAGTAAAACAGAACGAGAATGGAAAAGAGAGAAAACTACCAGGCTCGCCCATTAAGAATAAGTCGGTAAGGAAATAAAAATATAGATTGCAGAGCATCCCAATTAAAGGAATTATGAATAACAAAAGGGTGCAAGAAGAAAACTAAGCTACCATTTTGCAGTGTCATCCACCAGTTTTCCTCCCTTTCTCCTTGAATAATTAGTTGAGGACAACTCAGATGGAGTTCTGGTGCTGGAATCAGAATGATATCCACTTTCATCTTTTGAACTTCCACTTTCATTCATGAATATAGCACTTG
Source organism: Tamarix chinensis (assembly GCA_030549775.1). Lineage (NCBI taxonomy): Eukaryota > Viridiplantae > Streptophyta > Magnoliopsida > Caryophyllales > Tamaricaceae > Tamarix > Tamarix chinensis. The sequence continues at coordinate 10,077,157 of CM060172.1, forward strand.
ATGAAGCCAACACTCTTTTTCTCTGCAGTAGGCCACCTGGAACATCTTCCTTCTGCTTATAGGAACAAATACTAGAGCCCACCTGATGCTTCTTGAACTCAGATTTTTGTCCATTGCCCTGTTCACAAGCACCTAGCATAGCCGAGCCACCATTTGGCATCATGGAAGTCTCATTTTCATCGGCCATACTTGCAGGGACAATGTGTTTCTTCTTTGGACCATTAATTCTCTGTGGCACAACAGCCTCCTCGGTCCTAGAATTGGATGGTTTAGGACGCATCTGTTGACACTGCTCCAACTTGCTTTTCAGTAACTGAATCGATGATTCAGGTTCCAAACTTTTCTGAGTAGAATGATCCACTTCATCTACCAAAACACCAGCTGACACCTGTGTCAAACGTTTTGTCGTAGGAGCAGCAGAATTCTTAACTTTCCTTGTCTTCTGCCTTTTCCCAGCAGACCTCCCAGATTTGATTTCTTTGTTTTCCTTTCTATCTGAAGTTAATAGCCCCTCTTCAGACATCATAATTTCAGGATCATTTTTCTTTTGCAATTCCACCTGCTGTTCAGCACTCCCATCATTTCTGGGTTCACTGTAGCCAATATCAAGGACAACATCCTCATTCCTGGAAAGCTCAGTATAGCTAGTTGTACCATGGGATGATCCACGTCCCCCTTCCTTATCACTCGTCACTTTTACACCTGGTGCAGCTGACTTGGCCATCATGTCTGTGTTATGAACGCTGACTTCTTTGATCTTGCAATCCATAGATGAATCTCTAGCGCTTTTATCTTGCTCTTTGGCTGGTAAGCCAGAAACCTTGTAGTCTGCAGTAGCTTGCTTCCTTTTAATTCTTTTCTTGGGCTTCTCACTCTTTTCTTTTACATCATCTTCATCTTGCAACAGAGTCAATGACACAGGTTCCAACTTTTTCTGGCTCTTTACTGCAGCTTCATCAACTGAAATTTCAGCAGTCATTTCTTCCAAATGCCTTGTCTTATGTACAGCAGATTTCTTGCCTTCCATTGTGTTCAGATTTTTCCCAACTGGCCTCCCAGATTCTATCACTTCATCTTCCTTTCTCTCTAAAATTAATAGCCCCTCTTCAGATATCATAACTTCTGGATCATTTTTCTTCTGCAATTCCGACTGATTTTCCGCACTCCGGTAATTTCCAGGTTCATTGTCACGTATATCCAGGACATCCTCATTCTTGGAAATCTCAGTATAATAAGCTGTACCATGGGATGACCTGTGTTGCCTATCCTTATCACTCCTCACTGCCATATCAGGTGCAGCTAACTTTGCTATACCCTCTGTTATATGGCCACCATGTTCATTGATTTTGCTATCCATAGATGGATCTTTAACACTACTATCTTGCTCTTTCACAGGTAAGCCAGAAATTTTGCTTTCTGCAATAGCTAGCTTCCTTTTAGTTCTCTTCTTGGGCTTCACATTCTTTTCCTCTACATTATCCTCAGCTTGCAATTGAGCCAGTGATAGAGGTTCCAACGTTTCCTGGCTTGTTTCTGCAGCTCTATCAACTAAAATCTCAGGGGCCATCTCTGCAAAATGCTTTGTATTTGGTGTAGCAGAATTCTTGTCTTTCTTCATCTTTAATTTCCCAGCAGAGCTTCCAGACTTGAACTCTTTGTCTTCTCTTCTGCCTGATGTTAAGTGCCCGTGTTCAGAAATTATCACTTTGGGCTCAGTATTCATTGATAGTTCTATGTACTCATCAGGATTATCAGTATTTGCAAGTTCTAATTGATGGTTGTCAAGGGCCGCATCAATATTCTTGGAACGTGTCTTCATACGAAGGGAAGATTCATGGACCACATCCTTGTCAATCTTACCTTCCAATTTCAACCTTGATAACTTGATCTTACTGCTTGTTTTATTGCCCCCAACTACTTCCATCTTGCCTTCTACAAACAGATCTCTAACATCAACAACCTGATCTTTCATGGGAAAACCAGAAAGGTTGTTTTCTTCAACAGTCTGCCTCCTTTTACTCTTCTTATTGGACTTCTGACTCTTAGCTGTGTTCACCTCAGCTCTTGGTAATTGAGTTGATGCAAGGGGTCCCATATCATTCTGGCTTATTCCTGCTGCTTCATCACTAGCACATGGCACTGAAACACTATCTGTCATCCCTGTCACACGAGCTGCCTTAAGAGCAGCAGAATTCTTGACTTTCCTTGTCTTCTGTTTGTGGGTGGTGGAACCCCCAGACTTGATTTCTTTGCCTTCCTTCTTGCAATCTGCTGGGTATTGCTCAGGTTTGGATCCCATGTTTCCTTTCTGTTCAGCATTAGCAACTCTTTCACATTCCACATGGTGATTTTCCTGGACAGTATTTCTGCTATCAGAATGCTCAAGTTTGTATTTCATATGATCAGATGATCCAAGTTCGACATCCGCATCATTCCTAGCTTCCAAATTTGACTCAGATGGCTTCAGTTTCTTTCTTATTTTACATGGCTCTACATGTTGATCTGTATTTCTGGCTTCATCATTGACATACTGTTGACAAATTGCTGCCTCCTGTGCCAAATGCTCTGTCTCAAGTTCAGAAAGCTTATTGACAATTTCTATCTTATGTTGAATCCCAGCAGAGTGCCCAGGCTTGATCTTATCATCTTCCTTTCTATCTGAAGTCAATTGTTCAAATGCCAACGTCACAACTTCAGGATCTTTATTATTTGAAAGTGACATTTCCTGCTCCGCATATGCAGTATTTTCAGGAACTCCATCATGAATGTCTGCCAAAATATTCCCAGTCTTTGAAGGGTCAACTCTGTTCTTCATATTGTCAGACTCTTCCATCAAAAGCAAAGAGCTGCTAGCAAGGTTATTGTTTTTCTTTGTTCTCCTCAAGTTATTGACTCTGGATGGTGAAGCTACAGTAGCAGTTTTCATATCTCTTTCAACATTGTCACTATTAAGGACCCTGTTGTCATCACCTGTCCAATAACCAGATTCAAGTGAATGAACTATATATAGTAACATAAATAGATTGGCACAAAACAGGGAACAGGCCTAACAAAGAACAGAAAATACAGCAGAACAACAGATTTCATGGGCAAGGAAAATGTCCTAAGCTAACCTACCTTCTGACACATCTTTCACTAAATTTTCTTCCAAGGCATCCTCAGAATTAACTGCGAGTGCCTCAATAGGAATGTCTAAATGAACACTGCCCTCTTCTAAACCACCCTTCTGGGCTCTAGCTTCTAGTTCACCCATCTCTTTCTTAGAATTACAGAGTAAAGGCTGGTCTCCTCGCAAATGATCATCAACGTCATTATCATTCTCAACCCTGCTTTTCTTATTAACACGCCTGGATTGCATGTATACTGCCAAACAATTCTGCTGCAGACCAACCACAGGATCAGACCCCTCTTGACTGTCAGAGGAATGCCTTATCAACAGATCATAATCAGCTTCTTTCAACCCATTTTCTTGAGGGTGTGAAACATCAAAGCTACTGCCAACTAGATCTAATTGATTTGCATCATAATTATTCTTAGTCATGTTATGCATCTTTTGCTGATTCGGCATTGAAGAGATACTTTCTGGGACTAAATTGGTCATTATGGACATATGAGCTACAACACTTGTTGGAGCCAAAGCATCAGATACTTCATTTTTCTTATTTTCACCCTTTGTCCATTTATGAGACCCTATTCTAGGAGAAAATGAAATCCTCCGGCCCTCATGCCGGCTGATAACAAGTTGTAGTGACAAAGGATCATGACGGTCCAACAGAATCCTAGGAGGCATTTTACCAATAAAATCGCCCCTCAGATCAGGGGATTCAAAATGTCGAACATGACTGGATATATTGGCAAATAGAACCCAATAGTCAGCAATCCCAGAAAAGGCCTGCTTGAGAAGCATAGAATCACTGAGATGGTAATGATACCCTCTGCGCTCCACCTACAAATATTATAGACTAGCTTCAAAGACAGTATTGGTATAATCATATGAAAAGAAGGATTCAAGATGAAAGAAGAATACCATAAGAGCATCTATTTTGATCTCTCCAAGATTTGGATGACACTTTGGATGCTCAATCATTATTTTCCCTGCAAGAAATATATGTGTCTGTTAACAACTGCAATCTTTAAGAATACATATACAAAGCATTTTGGATCATTATATTAGATGATTTTGAAAGGTTCACCAAAACTTCTTACTTCCCAAGGCAGTGAGATGGATTTTTTTTTTCTTTTTTTGGGCATGCTTCATTTGTGGTTAATAGAGACAAGGGAGAAGTGACGGTAGAATTGGAGAAATTATGGTGAGCCCTCAATCTGGATGACTTAAATGAGCTCACGTTATGGTGCTGGTTTTAAAAATCAGCCGCACCTGCTTCTATTAAACTTTTCTTCGGTGATTAATCATGTATCTCCTATCGCTGAAATCAGCCACCTTTTCTTTATATAGTTATCTTACCAAGGCTGTAATTCTGTTCATTCAGGAAGAATTTTGACATTGATAAAATAAAGAAAGGAAAAAAAAAACAAGAACAAAACACGTTATATTTCCATTTAATGAGTTTTGCATACATCATTCCCAATGTCTTAACACGAACCAATGATCCAGTGTTTCGTTTTGTACAAAACAATAAAGGATCATTGTATCACACTTGTGCTTGAGAAGCTTCTTTCTAGATATCAAATGGCTTCATCTCATTACGATCTTCACAACATTAAGATTTTTTGAACGTTTTTTCATATTTGTTGATGATCACTTCTACTTAAAACAGGAGACCATTATACAGACAAACCCATTGGACCACTCTCAAGTATAAGAAACTACTTCTGGGATTCCGGTAGTGCAAAGAGGCTTTGGACTTTAAAGCCATATTTGTGTGCGCAGAAGTCACATCTTAAAACAGTACAATTAGTACATTAATCACAAGTACATATGGTAGGGAGTATTATAAAATGTTGGTCAAATAGTAACTCTAAGAAGTGCCAAGGAGCAAATGTTACAGAAACTAATTCTTCAATGATCAACAAGTCGAGAAAGGAAAAGACATATTCTGTTTAAATAACATATGAATCCATTGAATAGCCCTCTTTTTTTGTATACTTATACAGAAAAATTAGTAAGTAAAAAATTTCCAAAATACATAAAGATATAAAGTAACTACTTTTTTTACAAGTAATACCAAAAGTCTACTATTTATCCACCCAACCAGAAACCCAAACCCTCAGAACGCCTGCATTTCATGGGTACGAGGCAAAATGCTAGCATCAAATTGACTGAAAAAAACAAATGAAACAAACAAAAACTGAAACCAAGACAAAGCAGCTCTACTTATTTAACCTATATTATCACCAACAAATAACGAAATCAAGAGGCAGATTTCCAGTAATAAGTGTGAAGAGAGTTCGAGTCCATACGTTTGATGTCTAATACGGTATCAGCATCAGACAATTCGACGATGAAATGGGTATCAAGGTTTGTATCAACGAATAGAGCATGGCACCTCTGCTTTACCGACTGATATTCTTCATCAAATTCCTGCCTTCGCTTTCTCCCCATTTCCGACCTTTCGGTTTGAGGTTTTCGTATTGGAAGGGCGAGTTTTTATGGTGTATCCTCTCTAATCCTATTGGTACTTCATTATATTTAATATTTAAGAAGAGAGACCCTTTACCCCAATGGTTTCCCGCCTAAATGTGTCATTTCCTGCTCCATACAGTTACAATCAAAGGTTGGGGTAGTCGATGTGACGAGTTACTGGAAAAAACTAAGTCTAATGATGATGAGAGCCCCAAAAAAAACAGTGGCGCTTCAGATGGCATTGAGGAGGCGGACTGGCGGAGGCAAATGGTACGAAGATTTTTTGCGTAAAGTATTAAAACAGGTAAATTATACGGTATGACGTGACCTTAGTTTTTTTAATTTATTTTAAACTTGATATATTAAAAAATATCAGATTATTTCTAAAATTTTATTCTATAAATAAAAGTTAATATTAATATACTTTCATAATATTAGTGCTATAATAATAAAATATTAATTTTAGTATAATAACTATGATATTTAAGTATATATACATATACACACAATAGTATTGAAAGATAACAGTATAGTAAAAGATATTAAAAATAATGGAGACAATTATCAGTTAAGTCTGAAATATTTGGGACTCATTCCAATTAAAAAAGTATATTTTTTAAATTTATAATAGAAATATAAATGTTGAAAGTTTTTTTAATTAAGAAATTTTTTAATTAAATAATATTTTTTTACAAATATGGTTTTGTAAAACATTAATTTATAAAACCTTAATTATCAGTTTTTTTCACAAATATATATATATATATTTAGGCTCTTGTACAAACTATTATTTAAAATACAAATGTAGGAACTCTTAATAACCGTTAGATTTAGAGGATTTAAGTACTGAGATTAAAATAAATTTAAATTAGGTATGTATTAAATCTTGACCGTTGATCAAATACTAATTTAATGGTTATGATTGATTCATATACATGTATCTTAGAAATTGTGTGTATGAGACTTTCACCCTATATATATATATATATAACCTTTTCATACTAAATAAACTAAATACATATTCATTAATACTTAATTTATAAACTATGTAACTACAAGTTAATTTAATATAATATTATTTTATTATCTCTTTAATATTTTAATAACTAATATTTTATTTAAATTCTTATATTTGTTATTTGTTTTTGAAAATTAAAAATTAACAAACTAAAAATTAATTATATAAGAAATTTTAAAAAAATAATATTTAAAAAAATATACAGGCCTTATTCTTTATTTATGAATTTAGTTCAACAGTTAAATATTGCATTGAGTGATGGATTGAAAATTGTAATGTAGCTGAAAACTCGGTCCAGTAGATCTGGTTTCTAGGGTTATAAGACTTTATTTTTTCCGGTCATTCAAGTATGATTCCTGGCCACTTATTCCACTCCCGTATTCCATTTTCACACTCGATAACTAATTCTGATTGCTCTTATTCTCCATGCGAACTAACTTTTTTCGAATATTATGTAGACCTAGCTCTTCGGTTCTTGCCGTAAGTAGAAATTGAATTGACATGAGATTCGGGAACTCCATATTATCTGTTTGTTGGCCTGTAATTTTGGTGGCTTTTCTACTGGCATGAGATAACAGAAGTTGATGTTCTACTTGTCTATTGGCTTCACCCTTAAATTGGTTGATATATGCTTATCCAATTTAATATTTAAAATAATTCAAACTGAAAAAATAAATAACCAATCTAATTTTTTTAAATCAAATATTTGATCTAATCAACAAAATTTAAATAAAATAGATATTTAATTTAACAAATACAAATAATATCTAATTCGAAAAAAAAATATTTTTACATTTTTTTTAATTTTTATTTTATATATAAGTAGATATAAATAAATTTGTGTGTGAGTGTGTGTGTGTGAGATTATAATTTTTCTTCTTTGATTTATTATTTGGATCAAATTTTAATTTAGTTAAAATCATATTTTCAATATAATCCATTTTTAGCGTTGATATAATCGAATTAAATCTTGTAATGTAACAACTTTAATTTTTGTTTTAACATCGAATATTTGTTGAGTAAGTTGAATATTTGTTTAGCGGATCGAATATTTACTCAGCACATCGTCGGATAATATCAAATATATTTGTGATTTGTTAGTATTTTTATATTTAAAATTTTATTCGGATAATATCGGTTATATTTAATATCCGATCCGAAAATTTAGATATTTAAAGTTTTAAGTCAAATGTCAAATATTATTTTTAAATATCAAAAATTTTGAATATCCAAAATATGTTTGAACTTTGAACAACCTTGGTTGATGAGCATGGACGGCGGTGTATAAGAAGCCTTTATCAATCAAGCTTGGTTTTTCGATTAGCATTCTCGGAGGGCTATATTTATGGATTGCATTTTGGTCGTTCATGGTTTGTTGATAGGGTTACTAGCATTAAACGAGGGAGAGGTTATAATAGCCTACTTTTCTAAAACCCTAATTTGTTTATGATATTTTTGGCTTAAAAGTAAAATTTTTCTATTTTATATATTTTGTTACATCTATTGAAATATAAAAATTATAGTGATATTTTTGAAATTTTTAGTTATTTATTTTTTATCCTTTTTGCAATTTTGCCTTCCATGAAATTTTTGAACCATTTTTTTACCTTCAATCTTTTTTGAAACACTTCTAATATAGATTTTTGAATTCCTATTTCTTTTTCTTGAGTCCCTTAAGTTCTTTCAAAATATCAAACTAAGTCGTTGGTAAAAAAATATATATATTATTTATCATATCAATATGCCTTAAATAAGTTTTTAAACCTTGAAATGACCTTTTGAGATATATAAATTTTATTAAACTTTAAAGATTGCCATATTTTATTATTTTTGAGATTTTCATAACTTAAAAATATTATACAATTAATTTTATAATTTTCCAAAATAGATATTATTAGACTTATATATGCCGTTCAATTCAAAAATTTCATTCTTCTAACCTACTCTAACATTTATCAAATTTGATCTCTACCACTTATTTGAAATTAGGTTGATCCTCAACTTCAATCTATGAAGAAACTTGGATGTCATAAATGACTTGGTTAGAAGGTTCGAACAATTATCATCGATATGCACTTTCTCTAGCTTAATCTTCCCTCCTAAAATTGCTTCCCTTATAAAATGCAATCAAACATCGAGATGTTTGGTTCTTTCATGATACACATGATTTTTGCTAAGAAAAATTACACTTTAGTTATTGCACAAAATAACCAATGACGTTTTGTCACGCTAAATTCCTTCATTAAGCCCTTCAGCCACAATGCCACTTTCACACCTTCAGTGCATGCCATGTATTTTCCTTCTGTGGTTAACAAAGCCACTATTTTTTATAAAGTAACCTTCAAGTTGATAGTGCATATTCCAACTTGAAAAACTTAAGCTGATTGTGATCTTCTTGAATCTAGATCCCCTGCATAATCCTCATCCATATAGCCTTGTCACTTCAATGAATTACAATTTCCAAAGTCATAAAATAGTCCAACATCCTTGGTCCTTTTCAAGTATTTGAATATCCACCTTACTACCTTCCAATGATCATAAATTAGGTTTCCCATTTACCTACTCAACGAGCTTACTACATAACATAAACCAGGCTTAGTGTACAACAATAAGTACACAAAACTTCCTACAACACTAGCATAAGGAACCTTCAACATCTACCTCTCTTCTTCAACAGCTGTTGGAGCTTATTCTCTATGTAATTTTAAATGAACTACTATTGGTGTTGAAATAGACTTTACACCTCCAACACCAAAATTTTGAAGCACTTTACTGACAAAAGCACATTGAGACAGTACAATCCTTCTTTCCTTTTTGTTTCTTTCATACTAATTCCTAGGATCTTTCTTACATTTCCTAGATCCTTCATGTCAAATTATCTTTGTAATAATTGCTTTCCTTCATTAATCTAACATCTATCACTATTTTCTACAAGCATATAATCCACATAAAGAAGTAGCTATAACAAGTACTTTTTGTGTCTATCATACATATAAGAATCAAACTTACTTTTTTTTGAACCTTATCATCAAAATAGCTTGATCAAACATGTGATTCCAATGTCTAAGAGACTACTTGAGCCAATATAGTGATCTTCTCAAGAGGCATAACCAATCCTACTTCTAGGGAGCCAGAAGGTTGCATCATGTAAACCTTCTCCTTTACTTCACCAATGAGAAAAGTTGTTTTCACATCCATTTTGTCAAGATCTAGGTCATTATCAGCAACCACAATCAACAAAGCTCTAATTAAAGTAAGTTTGAGTACAATAGAGAAAATCTCCTCATTGTCTGTCCCTTCCCTTTGAGTGAAACCCTTTTCCACCAATCCTGCTTTGTACCTTAGTGGGTCATTTAAACTAACAACCTCCTTTACCTTTTAAACCCATTTACATCCCACTAACTTGTGATTTTTAGGTCCGGGGACCAATTCCTAAGTTTTGTTAATCCTAAGTGATTGCATTTCATCATCCTTTATCTCTAACCACATATGCTTTTCTCCTCTAGAAGTAGCTTGCTTGGAGTTCAATGGTTCCCCTCCATTATTTATAGCTGCAAGCAATACAAAAGCTATTGTCTCTACATAACTAAACCTTTTTGGTTGTCTTATTTGCCTTCTTACTCAATCGCTAGCAAGTTGGTAATATGCAAACTAATATTGTTGGGCTCCAAGTTTGTCTCCCAGTTCATCTTTAGAATTTATCTCCTCACTTTCCTCTTTGCCAAGATCCACCTCAAGCCTAACTGCATCTTGATTAGAGGTTGGTTTACCTCCATCACAGTGATCTCTATCAAAACTCAATTTATCTGAATTTTACATCCTTTGAGATGAATGTCTTGAAAAAATCTAATCCCAAACTCATTACCTTGTATCTTTTAACTCAATCTGGATATCATAAGAAAACACACTTTATAGCTCTAGCATCTAACTTTCTATCCTTCACACAAGCATAGAAAATTGACCCAAACAACATTAAGTCTTCATAGTTTCCTACACTACATGGCCACCTCTCAACTAATGCTTCAAAATTTATTGACGAGGAAGGACACTTGTTAGTCAAATAATGGGTTGTTTTGGCAAACTATGCCCAATGTGTCTTTTGTAACCTGGAAGTAAACAACATGCGCCTTATTATTTCAAGCAAAGTCATATTAATCCTCTCTACTAGAACATTCTGTTAAGGGTTTCTAGGGACTATTAAGTGCTTTATTACACCATGGTTTTCACTGTAAGTGTTAAACAATTCATTGTAGAATTCTAGCCCATTTTCTATTGTAAGTTTCTTAGTTCTTTTTTAGTTTCAACCATCATCTTCCAATCTTTAAAACAATTTAATGCCTTATATTTATTCTTTAGAAAGATATCCAGATAAAGATAGAGCAATCATCTATTAAGGTTAAGAAGTACCTTACACCACCTCGTGAAGGTATTCGCGATAGCCTCCATAGATTTGCATGGAGGTAGTCTAACAAATCCTTACTTCTCTGTGTACTAGGCTAAAATCTCAATGTATGAGAGTTGCATAAGGTCTATTGTTCATAGAAGTCCAATTCCTTTAGTTTATCATTCCCAAAAACCCCTTTATTAGATAGAATCTTCAATCCTTTCTCACTAACATGCCTCAGCCTGAGAGGCCATAATTTCCCAATGCTTAGTTCAACTTTCCCTCCTAATTGAGTAACATGTACCATATCAAGCATGCAACACATACATTCTATTTTGGAGATTCTCTTTAAGCACCACCATGTATCCTCGAACCACCTTTAGTGCTCCTTGCTCCACCTTAATAGAACATCTTCCTCTATTCAGTATCCCAAAATAAATTAAGTTTCTCCTTAGTTTAAGAATATGCCTGACCGAATTTAACCTATAACATACCCCATTAGAAGACTTTATCATAACAACACCAATAACCATCACACCAAATGATTTGTTATTTCACAATAGTACATGACTTCCATATGATTTCTAATAATTTATAAATCTTAACTTGTCAGGACAAATGTGAAATGTGAAACCTGAATCTAGCATCTATTCCTAACCAAGATTGTCACCAACAACCATTAAGACCTCTGCATTGTCATATCCATCTAAGATAACATCAATTTCACCACTATCTTCCCTCTTGGCATGTTCTTTCTATTTTTGCCCAGTTCCTTTCAACCTTTTTCAGACATTTCCTTTTTGAAGTGACCCTTTTTGTGATAGAAAAAAACACTTTCTTGATGTTATTAACTAAGATTGGGAGAATTTTCTTCTTACCCTCTTATCTCTTTTCTTAGTTCTTCCTTGAATGTTTAGACTATTAGCATTTCCATATCTTTTTGTCCTATTGCCTCTTTAACTCTTTCAAAGTTAAAGCTATTACCGCATCATCAAATATTAGGTCTTCACGACTATACATGATAATATCAACAAGGTTTCATACCTCTAACAAGGCTAAGAGTTACGTAGGATTATGGCTTGGTCCTCATCTTCCACTTTCGCGCACATATTTTTAAATCCAAGAGAATCATGTTGAAATCATCTAGGTGATCTTCAAGTATTTTTCCTACCACCATTTTCAACAAATATAGTTTTTGCTTGAGGATAAATCATTTAGTAAGTGACTTGGTCATGCTTATTGATTTGAATTTGGTCCAAGCAGTAGCATCCGAGATTTCCTTCGATACTTCCCTTGATACCTTATCTCTGAGCTAAAGAATCAAAGTGTTATGGGTTTTTTTTATAGGAGCTCTTCTTTCTCCTTCTTCTCCATAGAGCTAGGAAGTTTCATTTCACCATGTAGTGCCTGTTGTAGTCCCTATTGAACAAATAGAGCCCTCATTTTTGCACGCTAAATACCAAAATCACATTTCTTGTTAATTATGTCAACGTTAAATCTTGTTGAACACATGTTCTTGAAGATAACCTAGCTCTAATACCAATTGTTGATTTTTCAAGAACTAACTCGTCTTTCTAACACTAAAAAAAATTAATATATGTATGTGGCTTTAAGATCAAAATAGAAAAACGGGAATGTAATTCAAAGGAAAAACAATATGAGTTATTGTATCGCAAAGACAAAGCACTTTCTTTATGTTCTTAAGAATTCAACTTGTTGTATCATATCAAGTAGCATTTTATCTCCTACTTAATGACCCAATACACCTTGTAATTCTCTATTCTACCCTATATTTCTTTCTTTTTTGAACTCACAGCTAACACAAGTTACACCTCCTATTTATAGACTTAGGTATCATCAGCTAGATTTATTTGTTAGAATTAACTAATAGAAGCTAAATTTATGGTATGACCTTTATAATAATATAAGATACAACTCATCAGCTATTCATTTAACACTAAGGTATTGTCAACCCATCAACTCAGAACATGTCTTACAAACTTAAACTTTTAAGATAAGTGATGAGTCATGTTAGCTAAAATAAACGTTGAAGTTGAAAAAAATAGTCACCGAACATAGCATATTGGGCAGTATGAAGTACGGCACGGACAACCAGATTAAGACCGAAAAGTCAGCTGGTTTTGGCCAGCTTCTTACATGCAGGTAAATGTTAAGAGTTGTGATTGCGCACGTACGTAAGTCGACACTTGACGCTAGGAAAACTCAAAATCAAATTGATCAGCAGTAGAGAAAGGACGAAGGATCAAGGAAGGATGAATCAATTTAAAGTAAGACGCGTCACCTGACTGAAATGGATACTCCGATGCGTCAATGTGGTGACTGGACCGTAAGAGTCAACTTGGATAAGGGACGAAAGCATCCTTTTCGTTTCACACTCGTGCCTCCTTTGAAAAAAGAAACACGGAAAAAAAAGCCTGAGGCTGAGAGTCATATGTATTGACTTAGACATAGAGAAGCCGCCTTCGTGGAATCAAAGCAGAAAATTTGCAACAGTAGAAACAAAACAGCTCGTAATAATAAGAGAATATAAAAGGACTTGAAAGAGAACTTCTATTAAGAGATCATAGTTATGTCGACGCGATTTGAATACTCTACCGTATATGTCTACTCGTGCCCTTTTCGGTGCTTGCATATCTTTTTTCTCTTAACCACATGGTTAAAATTGAGCAATTAGATGACGGTATTCTGGACTATCACAAGATAATTTAGTGCGATAGTTATAAGCCGGTGCTTTGCCCTCGGTAAACAAGTATCTTCGATAATGTTATATTTTAAACCTTATACCGCTACAAAAAAAGCGATCAAAGAGAGAAAAGGACATTGCCAAATAATCATGGTACCGACCAAAATTATTTTTACTATAAATATTTGTTTAAAATATAATCATTTATAACAAAAGAAAGAATAAATAAGACACCATAGAGGGATATATTGAATGATAATTTTCTATTAAAACCGTTACCCATGTGAGACTATAAATAACGGTTTTAGACCGTAGTCGCTATCAAATATCTTCCATTTTGCTTTAATTACATACAATGATTGTATGTCAAAATCAGCATCCAATACCTCATTTTTTTTCTCCATTTCATTCTACCTAAGGAATTGACACCGGTGATATTCTAAAACCGTTATTTATAGAGTCCTTTTTTTTTTAGTTTTTACTATGCTTACTTCCTACACCATTCGCAATTTTTTCACTCAACAATCTACATGCATTCCCAACTAATATGCAAGCATTAGTGTTGTGTATATCATCTTATAATTTAAATTTTGCACCATAAATTAATTTGCATCATTTGGGCACCTCATAACAATTGGTATACATATACACATCAACTACTCACTCATCACATCATTTAATTTACATTACATTTTATATTAACATCAACTACTTGTATCAACAGTGAAAAGAAATCAAACAAGAGAATTTTAAAATAGGATAGAAATCAACAAACATCTTAACAAGGTATCAATCACAATTAAATGTCATTGTTATCAACATGGTCTCTCCATTTCTCATGGGCATATAAAGGGCTCTACCATGTGAAATGAAGAGAACAAGCTAGATAAAGAATACTTTTCTTGTAGATTTATGAGCTTAGAATCTTCATCATGACCATTCAATATCATACATGCATAAAACCATCAAAGTAATCAGTATGCGTATATTTTAACAAGAAATTGATTACAAATTTACTTCTTTCACAAATAATATACAACTTCAACAAGTTATACATTTCAAAATTCACAAAATTGAAATGTTTTACATTATATAAATAATTTATTTGCATCATTTTATGTTGCAACATATACCTTCCTTATGTGCAAAGTCTTATTCAAGTACATAAACCTATATGCATGGGAACCTCATACAAGAAAAACATCATTAACATCATCAATACTGGATGTGGAAGGTAGGTTCATACTTAAAATATTCCATCATTCTATTTTATCACCCTATTTCTTTACTAAAAATATGACAAACCATTATTTATCTACATAATTAGTAATATATAATAGTTGATTAGGTTGTGAGACCAATATCAACGGTCTTACTTATGATCAAGTTTTGAAAGATCCACCATTATAAACCACACTTCATTAGTAGAAATTTTATTTTGATTGTCAGCCTATTTGCAACTCAATAAAAGAACCTTAAATAGAAGTTTAGGGATACCATATAGCCTAATTATTTTCTTGAAGTATAGAATAGTAATGTAAGAGGCATCATTTGTCTAATAACATAGGACAAAAATTACCATCTTAGAATAGCGATCTACCACCACCATAATATCATTGTTTTACCTTTTGGTTTTAGACAATGCCACTATAATGTTCGTACTCACATGGTCAAAAGGTTGATATAGGATAGGCAATGAAGTGTAGAGCCATTAGTGGAAGCAACTATTAAGCATTTAACAAGTAGTAGCTTTTGCCACTACTTCTTGTACATCACTTATCATCTTAGGCTAATATAAATGCTCTAAAAGTACATCATAAGTCTTGGTTTTGCCAAAATGACCAGCTAATCTACCCTTATGTACATCTTTAATCAATAACTCTCAAATAGAACTCTTCAAGATGCACAACTTTTTTTCTTTTTCTTGAAGAGGATCCCATATTGAATTGCAAAAGAGCCTCAAACCTTATCTTGATCTTCAAAGTAGCTTACAAAGTCTTCGTCTTCTTTTCAGAGTTCTCTCAAAAAACCAAACCCTAGGAATCATACCTCTAATAATGACAATATGCAATATCTTTTAGAGAGGGATATGCTACAAC
Organism: Tamarix chinensis; assembly: GCA_030549775.1. Classification (NCBI taxonomy): domain Eukaryota; kingdom Viridiplantae; phylum Streptophyta; class Magnoliopsida; order Caryophyllales; family Tamaricaceae; genus Tamarix; species Tamarix chinensis. The sequence continues at coordinate 10,092,946 of CM060172.1, forward strand.
ATTAGTTTTTCCATCCTTATGTTTAGCTACAAATGAAAAGGATTTCAAGAACTGTATCCATCTAACGTGCCTATGATTAAGCTTATATTGTCCATTTATGCATTTTAGGAACTCATGATCTATATGTAATATAAATTGAGATGATCTAAGATAATTTGGCTAGTGATCTAAAGCTATAATAATAGCATACAATTCTTTAGTATAGGTATGGTAGTTATATCTTGAACCATTAGGCATCTTACTAAAGAAGGCAATGCATTTTCTTTCTTGTATAACTACTCTTATGCCTACTCCACGTGTATCATATTTCACTTTGAATATATTGTCAAATTTTGGACATGCCAACACCAGGGTCTCACTAAGATTACTTTTAATCATCTCAAAAGCTTCTTCTTCTTCCTTAGTCCATTTAAAGTCGCATTTCATTAAACATTTAGTTGTGGGGGTTAGTAGTGTGCTAAATTCCTTTATAAACCTCCTATAAAAATAAGGAAAGTCTATAAAAGAATTGAATTGTTTAAATGGATGTGGGTGTAGGCCATCTTATTACTGCCTCAATCTTTGACTCATCCTTGGCAATTCCACCTTTGAATACAACACACCCTAAAAATGTGACCTTTAGCTCAAATAATTCATAATGTTCTAGCTTGTCATAAAACTTATGTTTCCTAGTTGCTAATATTACAAGTTTTAGATGTTGTACATGATCTTCACTACTAGCAAAGTATACAACTATGTCATCAAAGTACACTACAACAAACTTAGCAATGAAAGGTCTAAGAACTTCATGCATGAGCTTCATAAATGTGCTTGGCTGAAATGGCATTACCAACCATTTATATAGGCCTCCCTAGGTCTTGAACACGATCTTCCATTCTACCTCTTCAACACTTAATCTAAGAAAAAACTAGCAACAAATAATTAGAAGCAGAAGAGAGAGCTTTTAAAATCCATATATAAAGAGTTTTACAACACTTGAGTTATAAGGCCCATAAAGTGAGACATGTGAACAAAAGAGCAAAACGAATATGACCAAAAGAAGAAATAGTGGCTTAAGTTTAAATGCTCTAACCCAACCCACCACATCACTGAAAATCTACAACAACTTTAAGTTGATAGCATGGGCACAATTTTCTCATGTTGAATATATCATATTACCTCCTAAAAGGTAGCAAACCCATATTGGCCAATATCATACAATAAATAAAGAAAACATGCCTTAAGCATACAATCACATATGACGAAATCGAAATAACTTGATAAATCACTCTCTTGATGGAAACCATTAATAACATTATTGGTTTAAATGATCTGAATCCTCAAAGTTATCACACACGATACGATAAGGCGAATGAGGAAATTTTGGATACTTATGATCGTGAACACATCCTTAATAAATTTTAAGGAGAATCCATCTTAGACCTTTTGTAGGTTAATTTTGAGAGCCTCACTTCCATTTTTTATTGTGGATATAATGCATTACTTATTGCACAATAATGATTTTATGATCCATAAATTATTATCACACCCAAGATAATAAATATATGGATTCTAGAATTATTAAAACGTGATACAACATTTTTTTCATATATATATATATATATATATATATATATATATATATTTTATGTTTAGTGTAAAGATGAGGGTAGGGGTCCTAGGGGATGGAGGATACCTAATAGAAATTGATTTCGAGAGATGTGAGTTCGCCGAAGTAGCAACAAGGCTATAGGCTCCTTTGCATCCTTGAAACGTGATATTTGGATTTAAACGTGAATTTAACTGACCTAAGGATATATATACCGACAATTTATCATAAATTATTACTAAAAGACAAATAAAAATAGTATGTTATGTTACATAAATAAAGTAACCTTAGTTGATGCGAAAAGAGGGATATTAAATACGCACATGGGACGCGATACACATGGAAAGATCCTCATGGTAGACCCCACTTCTATTTATAAACCAATAATACATAATAATCACTACGACTATACTATTCAATTTATTTCGCCACATCGACGTACGCAGACATCATCGTTCGTCGTGTAAACAGAAGTTAAAGTCTCCTCCTCCCAGAGCAAGGGGCGCACTCCGTTTGGGCTTTGCCTGCTGCGTCCGGCACCTCCCTCCCTCTATATATAGAAGAAGAATACAAGTATTCCCATCAGCAACCTCTGGTCGTTGGGTTGAAAACATACAACGTTACAGTCAGCTAGGAAGGAGCTAGTACCAATATCTATAAATTGAGATTTGAGGGAAGAAAATTAATACTATATTGCCAAATATAGTCCCAAGAGACGAGAAAAGATGGCAGGCGGAGGATTAGCAGCTCCGACGACGGGCGGCGGAGGTGTGGAGTTTGAAGCCAAGATAACTCCTATCGTCATCATATCTTGTATTATGGCAGCCACCGGTGGACTCATGTTCGGCTATGATGTCGGTGTTTCAGGTGAATTAATTTAATTCAGTCACTTTACCTTTCTTCAAATTAATCATCGACAACTAGTAACTGCTATTCAGCAGTCGATCGATACTCCTCTTTCAATTTCTGACCTATTGAGTTGTCTCTACATACTGTGGTCTTATGGACGTGTATATTTATGCAAATCGGTGCAAGCCGATGATTCTGATTGATTAATTGTGTAAAAAATTAGATAAAATTAAAAGTAATTTCATTTCAAGCAATCAATCAATCAATATAGTAGGTTCATTGATATATTAATATAGGTATAATGACATATATGCATATATTCAGGTGGAGTAACATCGATGAAGCCATTTTTGAAGAAATTCTTTCCAGTAGTTTACAGACGTACAATAGCACCGCAAGTGAACAGCAATTACTGCAAATACGATAATCAAGGGTTGCAGCTCTTTACTTCGTCGTTATACTTAGCCGGTCTGACGGCTACATTCTTTGCGTCTTACACGACGAGGAGGTTAGGGAGGCGACTCACTATGTTGATTGCCGGAATGTTCTTCCTCGTCGGCGTTGCCTTGAATGCTGCCGCTCAAGATTTAGCTATGCTTATCGTTGGAAGAATTCTACTTGGTTGTGGGGTTGGGTTCGCTAATCAGGTACTCGCCCCCTTCATCTTGATAAAAAAAGAGGAAGTTATTTTAGGTTAAAAAAAATATAAATTGTTTTTTTAGATTAATTAATATTATTTTTTCTATTTTTGTCATTATTTTTTGTTTGTGTATTAATTGTTATATTATTCTTTTTTTAATTAGAAATATAATTATATTAAAAATAAATTTATTGCCTCATAAAATAATATACAAATTATTAAAGCAAAATTATTTATAAAACAAATGAAGTATATAGATATATGGATGGCGGATGCCCTGATCATCACTTTTTATTCTAGTTGTTCGTCAATATTTTCTGCTATATATATATATATGAAATTGCTAGTTTATCAGCTAATCGTGTTATTAATATGAATTAGCTATATACATATATCTGCGCATTCTGTGCTCATTGTATGTATGTATGTTTCATCGAGCTAATTAATGATGAGTTAAACAAGGAGTAGTATGGACGATCTAAGGGAGATCGATCAAAAAGACGATGTAATCCCTAGATCTGTTAAAAAGACATTTGTTCAAAGTTCAAAGAGACGTACGTAGGTGATGCCATCTTTCTTCCTATCTACTTACACTCCAAATCCAAGAGGTTGTTTGAATATAATATACCACGATATTATTATTATTATTGGGTTAAATACATATGTGTGGACATAATCTTCTGTCTTGTAATTATAGGACAAATAAGTCAATTTTTTTCACGTCGATTCAAGATTCTACGATTGCGAGCCGATGAATCGTCAAATCATTAAAAAGTAGTAATATATACTCGTACCGTGCGTCCTACTGAAATTAATAAAAAAACCTGAGACTAGTAAGCGGCTGCTTGTCGGTCAACATTTCCAAGGTTGCCGACCCACATGTGAACGAATACCTTTTTAATTTTCTGAAAAACGCTAGTTTCTTTGTGGGTACATGTTATAAATATCTTTGAGTTCCTTGGGTGGTTGCTCTCTCTCACCGTGTCCGGAAAAAAAGGGTATGGGAATTACTTTGGGGTTGAAACAGCGCCGTCGGCTGTTGCTAGTCCTACCCATCAATTAATTATTTATGCAGTCAATATGGGGTCCATGGGTTATTCCAACATTTTTAAGGAGTAGGAAGGATGCTGCTTGTTTTATATGATGGGCCGTAGGGAGCGGATGCACAATGAACAGAGGTCCATTATATTTCGGATTATTTATATTTAATGTTAGTGTTTGTCAGAAAAAAAAAACAATAGAAGAAAGAAATGATATGTTAGAAAAAAAAAATGTTTCTGATTCATCGTGATTTCATTTCTTTGTTACTTATATTATTTTCTATTTCTAAGAAATATGACATTATAAATTTTGATATTTATGTTTATATTATTTGGTACAATTATTGATCGGAAGAAAAATTACAAAATGCAACAGGCTGTTCCGTTGTTCCTGTCCGAGATCGCGCCCACCAGGATTCGGGGAGGACTGAACATTTTGTTTCAACTTAACGTCACCATCGGCATTCTCTTTGCAAACCTGGTCAATTACGGCACCGATAAGTAAGCCTAGCCACCTCCCTCTATTTTACACTACCAAATCACATCTGTTCGATCTCTCTCTCCCTCTCGCTGGCCAAAGCTTTTGTCTGTACTTTTATTCATTCATACAGCCATACTACGTGGGTCGTACACGATAGTATAATACATGCAATTATTTTCCTCCACCGCCCGCGCTTAGTTGCTAAAACCTCCAATCATCAGCTAATAAGTATGATCATTTGAGGGCGCTACCTACCAACTAAAAGGAAAGAACCAAGAAACACGCATCATTTATATATTTCTATTAAGTATTTATTCATTGAAGGTAACATATAAGCCCTTGCTGCTACCGACACACTAATATATAATTAAAATAATACCCCCAATGCATATCGTATATGTCTAATTATATAAATAAATAAAAATAAAAATTCCTCGAACGCACGCAGGATCAAAGGAGGATGGGGATGGAGACTCTCGCTTGGGCTAGCAGGCATTCCCGCTGTCCTCTTAACTGTAGGGTCGCTCCTTGTTGTGGACACACCTAACAGCCTGATCGAGCGCGGACGGTTGGATGAAGGCAAAGCTGTTTTAAGAAGGATCAGAGGTACGGATAATGTTGAACCAGAGTTTTTGGAGCTTGTCGAAGCGAGTCGGATTGCCAAACAAGTAAAACACCCTTTCCGGAACCTCCTCAAGAGCAGAAATCGTCCTCAGTTGATCATTGCAGTTTGTCTTCAGGTAAACGAGTTGATTATATAAATAAGTTCATTAATTACACAGTAAATTATTATTATTATTAATTCATATTATCTGGCTAGGCTTGTGAACACAAATATAAAATGTTATTGGATGTGCTAATCGCTGTATTAATGTATATGTTATTCTTGCACGCAGATTTTCCAGCAACTTACGGGCATCAATGCTATAATGTTTTATGCACCGGTCCTTTTTAACACCTTAGGTTTCGGTGGCAACGCATCTCTCTACTCCGCTGTCATCACCGGAGCGGTTAATGTCCTCTCTACTATCGTATCCATCTATTCCGTCGACAAAGTCGGAAGAAGGATGCTCCTCCTTGAAGCCGGTATTCAGATGTTCTTATCTCAGACCGTAATTGCCATTATCCTAGGGATCAAGGTCAAGGACCACACCGACGACCTCCCTCAGGCAATTGGAATCCTGGTCGTGGTTTTGATCTGTACTTTTGTGTCTGCCTTTGCTTGGTCCTGGGGCCCCTTAGGATGGCTTATACCCAGTGAGACATTCCCTCTCGAGACGAGATCAGCCGGTCAGAGTGTAACTGTCTGCGTTAATCTGTTGTTTACCTTTATCATAGCCCAGGCTTTTCTCTCAATGCTTTGTCACTTCAAGTGGGGTATCTTCTTGTTCTTCTCTGGATGGGTTCTTGTCATGTCCATGTTTGTGCTATTCTTGCTCCCTGAGACCAAAGGGATACCTATTGAAGAGATGACCGAGAGGGTTTGGAAGCGGCATTGGTTCTGGAAGAGGTTCATGGTCGATGATGACGACGACCTCTACATCAATGGAGGAGTTGAGATGAATGGAGTCGGTGATTTGAAGAAAAATACTGGACAACCAAATAGATCATCGGATCCTACATATCGCTTGTGATTGATCATCTGATTTTAGTCGGTATATAAATATTTTGTCATTTATGATCAAACGCCTTTACTTAAGTATTACTTACTGGCTATATGTCTCTCCATAGACACATACACACTAAAGCCTTCAAAATTCACATGAAGTTGTAGCACCTTGTTTTGTAACACCAGTGAATGAACATATATCTACCATTACCCGAAATTCTTCGTGAAAGGCGTTCGTTGAACCACAAAAATTTTAGTTTATCAATATCTAAGTTATATTTAGGATAAAGAGCACTACCCTATTAGTCGTTATATGGTGCATTAGAGTGCACGTTGCAGCTCGAATCATGGACCATGGTGATGCCAGCTATTAATTTTTTTTGATAGTTGAGAGTATAAAAAGGCCAAAACCTTCCAAACCTTGCATATATCAAATTACGCAGTAAAGGCGAAACACTAGTAATTGTAACTCGTTCCTACTCTCAAAATAGCTTGCACGTTATGTTCCACCTCCTCAATTCTATAGGGGAGCTCCTTTCTACTATTCTTAATCCAAATGACAATTCTCATCTTGATGAACATCAACATCCACCTAGTGTAAATTTGTTGATTATCAAACACAACCTTATTTCTAAATTCACAAATGGTTCCCATAATTGCGAAGAAGGTTGCTCGCCAAATTTTCCCTCTCAGCCCTTTACTTCTGTCTCCTAGCCAAGCAAAGGCGTTTTCATCAATTGATTTTGGTATCACCCAGTAATAACCAACCCAATCACAAACCTCGTACCACACCCTTCCTGTCATTGTACAGTGCAAAAAGATATGGTTGATCAATTCTTGCTCTAACTCACAAAAAGGACATCTTGCCTCCTTTGTTTTAATAATTTGCAACCTGGCCAATCCTTCTGTGGTGTTGAGTCTATGCTGAACCGCAAACCACGAAATAAGCTCCATCCTCGGGGGCACTACACTACTCCAAATTAAGCCGGATATACTAGCACTTAGATCTTCCCTAGCTATTATCTGATAAGACGTTTGATAGAAAGATCTCACAGAAAAGACTCTCATAGCATCATAAACCCATTTGATCGTGTCTTTCCTATCCTTGCTCAGATGAAATTGTTGAATCAAATCTTTCAATTTCTCTGCTTGATTCTCCTCCCAATCAAAAAGACGTCTCCGGTACTTGAGGTTCCATATCCATTGTGCCCCTTCCCATATGCCAATGTCAGCAACCTTACCATCCTTCTATCCTGACACCATAAAAAGTATAGGAAATAAGTTTCTCAATTCTCCTTACCCTGACCAGTCATTGAACTAGAATCTGACACTATTCCCACCACCAAGCTCAACTTCTAGTCCTGAAGTAAGAATAAGGTTTCCATGCCCAACTTGAATAATGTCCTCCTATGGGGTTCACCCTCTTTTTTCATTCGAAATCTCTAGAAATCCAAAGTGATTGTCTGAGTAAATTGAAGAAATAATCCTTTTCCATGATGCTTCCTCCACAATATAGAACCTCCACTACAATTTGAATAGCAATGTATTATTCCTCACGACTAGATCTCCCACACCTAAGCCACCTAAGGTTTTAGGCCTCTGAATCACATTCCACTTAACCAAAGGTAAATTCTTCCTATCTCCACTACTACTCCAGAAGAAATTCCTCTGAACACCAATGATCTCCTTCACCACCCCCTTGGGGATTCTAAATAGGCCCATGTAGTACATTGGTAAGCTATTCAAGACACTTTTAATCAAAACCAGTCGTCCAGCTCTTGAGAGAACTTTCGACTTCCATTCAGCCAGTCTCGACTTTATCTTCTCAACCACTAGTTCCACACTTTCTTATTTCTTGCATTTTCCCTTGGCGGAAGACCAAGGTAGTTGATAGAACGTGAGCCAATCTTGCAATTCATAATTCCTGCAACCTCCAACTGAAATTTTTCATCCACACCAAGACAAATGAGTTTAGATTTATCAAAATTGACCCAAAGCCCAGATAATAAATAGAAGCAGTCTAGCAATCTTCTTCGGTTTCTGATATTGCCCAAAGATGCCCCATAGAAAATCATTGTATCATTCACAAACTGAAGATGGGTAACTTTACAATTATCTCTTCCCACTCTAAGACCCTACAACAATCCTTTTTCCACGCTTCTTCTGATGAGTTGATTAAACGCCTCCACTACTAAGATAAACAAAAATGGTGATATGTGATCCCTCTACTTAAGCCCCCTACCCATCTTGAAGGGATTTGAAGGGGAACCATTTGTAACACCCCCAAATTTATTACTGAAAAATTTCATTTAATTAAAAGGATTTAATGGAAACGAAAAGATAAAATTTTAAACTCGGGGGCATTACCGCCACACTTAGTACCAGATAGGTTCACTCCTATAGTCCCGGTATTAAGTGCTAAGGCTAAACAAGATTAATCATCAAATACAAGTCATTAATAAAATATCAGTCATTAGTAAAATACAAGTTATATAGAATCAGAGTGCGGAAATCAAAAGGGTACAACTCAAAAGTACAGTTTTAAAGTACTAAATGATAGAGAACATCATACAACAGGACAAAACAAAATACAATAGTATAGGGAGAACAAAACAGATGATGGACTCCGGCCACGTCACTCTCGACCCCTAAGCTAGGTCCGGGCTCAACTCTTAGCCCCGCTAGATGCCTCGTAAGCGTCGTAGGCATCGAAGATAGAATCACCAACCTGCATTAAGTCAGAAGGGCCTTTTGCTTGTAGGAATGAGTAGCACCCATGAAACGGGTAGTCAGTACGCTACCTACTGAGCAAGGTAACCGTATAACTAAGGCCAACACATAAGAGCATATAACATAATCACAATCACATGATAGCACACAGTTTCTCAGATAAATAAAGGCCCACATTATTTATTTATTCTCTAGATAATACTCGTTTCACACCATGATTCTTATCAATCCATGCGAGTACGGGAACCCCACTATTGTAGCCGGTGGATCGGTCACTTACAGGACAAAACGCACTTGACCATTATTGTATGCCGGTGGATCGGTCTCCAGGGAAAAATGCTCCTGGCCACTATTATGCCGGTGGATCGGTCTGGCCCCGACTCTCATCGTGTTCCACTGTAAGTACTTAATATCTTTTACGTGTATTAACAAATTAGGGTTTAGTTTACTAAGCTCAGGATCCCCACTATTATTGCCGGTGGGCCGGTCACTTGCGAGACGATGTCCACACCAATATTATACGTCAGTGGATTGGTCACTTATAGGGTAAAAATCCTAACCACTATTCCTAACCGGTGGATCAGCTGGACCCGTCTCAATAATCTTCCACTTTACATGATTAGTATTTTATCGTATCTTATTCAACAGATTATGCCCTAGACATGCATGGCTAACTCCAGTTATACTTATCCTCCTAAGAGGGCCTGCCCCATATCTTAAGACCTCTGCGCCTCCTAACTCGCCCCGTCATCCTTCCCTTAACCTGCTTACTTATACCGGGAACCCGAATCCTAAGTGTGTGGGTCAAAGCCCACCACCTGCCTTCTCCTAGGGTTTCTCCAGAAACCCTAACTTGGGCCTATGTGGCCCATCTTTTTCTGCCTTGCACAACCCAAACTATTTTATCACCCCTACACATCACAACTCTTCGGTTCCACCCTCACTTCATGTCCCACTCATTCTCACTTAGTTTTATTATTTTCTTTTTCTTCTTCCCCCTACTCAAATTAGGATTTTCCCTTAAACTCTAGCCTAGTCTCTTATGCACCCTTATATTTTCCCACGTACTATTTTTCTCCCGAAGCCCCCAGATACCCAAACGATACTTCTATTACCTTCCTCATGCCCCGAGGTAACTTTCCATACGTAAAGTTTGCCCCCATGCGGACTCTAACCATCCTGTAACACCCCCAAATTTACTACTGAAAAATTTCGTTTAAATCGAAAGGTTTAGCGGAAGTGAAAGAATTAAAACCATAAACTTGGGGGTATTACCGCCACACTTAGTACCGGACCGGTTCACTCCTACCGTCCCGACACTAAGTGCTAAGGCTAAATCAACAATCGTTAAGTAAGAACCACCAGAAACATAAGTTCATAGTCATCATAAGTCATTCATGAAAACAAGAGTCGACCACAGTTAGAATACCGTTTAAGATTACAACTTAAGAGTTACACTCCAAAATACGAACATATTACAAATACGGCTAACCCATGATAAATGGAAACAAGGATAGTAAAAGAGTCCGGCCGGCTCGCTCTCGGCCCCAACCAAGATAAGCTCAATACTCGGCCCCACCCGATGCCTCGTAGGTATCGTAGGCATCGAAAACATGATCTCCTACCTGCACAAGGTCAGATGGGTCTTCTGCTCGTGGGAATAAGCAGCACTCATGAAACGGGTGATCAGTACGCTACGTACTGAGTAAGGTAACAGGCGAGCTAAGGCCAACACATAGAACACATGATATAAGTATAAGCACATAGGTAACATACGATAACACACATGATAAGGCCTGATTACTTTCCCGGTGACTTATTCTTTATTCTCATTAATAATAGGTCCATTCCACACGTATTCTTTAGTAGTCCATGTGAGTGCGAGAACCCCACTATTATAGCCGGTGGACCGGAAGGTATACACTCAGGGCAGAACGCTCCTGACCACTAGTATTTGCCGGTGGATCGGTCTCCAAGGCACCCCGGCTCCTGGCCACTATTATTTGCCGGTGGACCGGTCTGGGCTCGGCTCAACAATCTTTCACTTTACATGATTAGTGTCTTTTCCGTGTCTTATTGAATCACATTCCACCCTTAACATGCATGCCAACAACATACTACTGCTTGCCGTTCAAGCGGGCCCGTCCCATATGTTGAGACTCTTGGCCCCTTTATCACCCCGTCATTCTTCCCCCCTATGCTCACACCTAATAAAAGGCCAACTCCTAAGAGTATAAGTCAAGCCCAACACCCTATGACGTTGACCTCGCCTATTCTCAACCTCTAGGGTTTTCCCCTTGGAAAACCCTAGTTGGACCTACGTGGCCCAACTTCTTCTCACTTACCTTACCATTACTTGTTCTTCACCCCACATCTCACCCTTATTAGGTCAAACCCCAAGGCATATCACTTTACTCCTCGATCTCGCATGTGACCGGCAAAACCCTAGTAGGCCACCTCAAACCCTAGCACCTTACTTCTTCCACAAGTAACCTCTCTCTTTTCATTCCCAAGTCTCTTCATTCACATGGAAACCCATACTCATCATTTATATAATAGAATTCTCACTCTTAACCCATACTCCACCCTTCCTTAATCATTCTTACTTTTACACTTCCCAAATTTCCACTTTCTCCCCAAAAACCCTAATCGGGTCCCTCATACACCCTTGCACTAACCTACGTACTATTTTTCACCCCAAGTCTCCAATCACTCCACAGTTCTCCCATTCTCTTATTTACACCAAATTCAACTTTTCTCACGTAAGATTCACCCCCATGCAAGATTTAGCCATCCCAGGCAAACACCCCAAGTCACCATGCAAATTTAAGACTCCCATGCATGGTTCCCAACTCTCATTTATTTTGGACATTCCTCCCACTTAAATCTTCTCTCATGGATCATGAGGTATTTAGGTCAACCCCATATCCCCCTTAGTGAGCTCACTTCCCATTCCTTTCTTGTTATCCTTTTATTCCCAAGTCATATTACCAATTACCCTAACATGCATGTCCTAGAGGGCCGTACCATAACACATCCAAAACATCATACGTATACATGTCATGCTCATGTCATAGAAAAGCACATACAACATACCTCAATCTCCAAGCTGCGCTACACATAAGACAAGTTATCCACAAATCATATAATACATGGCATAGCATGGCATACACAACATTCAACACATCCATGTCACACATAGCACAAGGCCATAGCTTCGTCCTTACCTAAAGCAGCGCTGGGCTTGGAGTACGCTCCTCTAACTCCGTAGGGCTTTGGTCGGGGTCACCTATAAAAAGGGAAAAATGCTAAGTATTAGTTTCCCTTATAAATACCATCAACCCTTATTCTAGTTTAAGATTAGGGTTCTTATCCTTAGTAGGCGCGTTGTACAAAACTAGGGTTTTTACTCTAAATTATTATGCTAAATATTACTTATTGATATATCTTTAGTTTCAAAACTCATTGTTACACTTATATCATTAGACCCGTTAGTTCCATCCTTATAATATTAGTGTTTGCTAGTCATAATAAAATAGTGATAATAATAGTAATAATAATACTACTAATAGTGGTAATAATCCTAACGATAGTATTAATAATAATAATAACACCAACACTAATGGTTAAGTATGTCGAAAGCTAGGGTTTTGGGAGAGATTATGGCTTGTAAGAAAATAACACCTTTAGGATACAGAAATTAATAATGGTAATAACAATAATAATAGTAGTAATAATAATAGTATTAGGAATGTTAATAATGAAGATAATGATACTAACCCTAAGTTAAGTATAATAGGGGTTAGGGTTGGAAGGGGTGATAGTATGATAACATTAAGGATAATAACAGAAATGGTATTAGTTAATAAGCTAATAATAATAATAATAATAATAATAATAATAATAATAACAACAACAATAATAAGTATAATAATACTAATATTAGTTAAAAACTACTATAGGTGGCATAAGAAAAGGGTTTTAGGGTTCAGATGAGTGGAAGGCCACCTGAGGACGGTGGTGGTCCGGCGGCGACGGCGGCGATGGAGGAGGAGAAGAGAGAAAAGATGGAGGAGGTGGTTAGATGGGAGGAGGAAAAAGGAAAGTTAAGTGTGGGGGAGGAGACAACAGGGATAGGGGAGTGGAATGAGGGTGGTGGCGTGAGAAGGGCGGCGGCGCGCGGTGGTGGACACGGCGGCCGAAGGAGGAAGTAGGTGGTGGAAGATGGTGGAGGTTGGTGGAGAAGGAAGCAGGGGGTAAGGAGGGTATGGGCAGGTAGGGGAGGACCTGCAGGTTACTTTGGGAGGTGGAAGGAGGGTGGAGCGCGGCGGAGATGGCAACTACGGGCGGCGTAAGGGGCGGCGGTGGCTGGAAGAAAGGTTTTCCAGCAGTGAACTTTGCACGGCTAGGGCGGCACATGCAGGTTAAGGCAGAGGGCTGCGGTGGTTTGGTTTTGTCGAGGGAGGTGCAGGGGTGTTTTTGGTGGCTAGCGGTGGCGGCGGAGATCACCGGCGGCGGCGGAAACCTCGTCTATTTTTCAAGCGACAGAGAGGCAGAGTTTCGGGGTAAAAATCGCAGCACTGGTTATGGCTGTCGATGGGGGGGGGGCATTTATAGGCAATTGGGGGGAGGAAAACGACGAAGGGAAGGGAGGTGGCATGCGGGGCAGGCGCGGCAGGTGGCCGGCCGACGGTGGCAGCGTCTCGTGCCCTGCGATTTGCAGGGTACGTTTGGCTGTTTTATGGAAAAAGGAAGGGGCAGCAGGACGCGTGAGGGAGTGCTGGGTCGAATTGGGGAAGAAAAGGGACGGAAATGGTAGGGGGAGGACATCGGTAGGCAGGCGGTAGGTGGCAGGTGGCAGGTTGCAGGCCTGCGCGGGAGGGGGGAAGAAGACGACCCCTGGACCGGCGGTCCAGGAGGAAAAGAAAATAGGGGGAAACCGGCCGGTTTGGCAACGGTTATAAGATCCGCAAGTCAAACGCGGCGTATTGTGGTTTATGGGAGGAAAACGCAGCGTCGCGTCGAAGGCTGGCAACGGTCGATATGGCACTTAACGCGGCGCGGCGTTTCGGGGTCTTCGGGGGTTAAATGCGGCGTTGCGGGCGTACGAGGGCCAGCGGACGACGCTGGGCCGGGGGAAGGAGAAGAAGGAAGGGTTTGGGCCGGGCGAGGCCCAATCCGGGCGGGAAGAAGGAGAAAAGGAAAAAAAGAAAGGAAAGTAAAAAAAGAAAAGGGAGGAAAGGTTTTCTTTGGGGTTTTGGATTTTTGCACAATTTATTTAGAATGTTTTTGGGTTATTATACATTTATATATATATATATAATTATTTTCTTGAATATTTAAAAATTATTTGAATAGTAATTTAATTCTCTTTTTAGATTAACTTTGGCTATTTTGGAAAATTTTCCTCCACTTTCATTTTTATTAGTAAAATGTCCAAGATTTTCTAAATAATTTATTTATTATTCTCTTCTTATTTCCCTCAATTAATTTCCTCTTTATTTAATGAATTAATTTATTATTTATATATTTTTTTAATTTTCCTACTAAATCCCTATTTTACCATAATTCCTAAGTTAGGGTTTCTGGGGTATTTCACATCCCATGCAAACTCTAGTTCTTCCTATACCTCCATTAGCCAACTTACTTCTCATTGGTTATCTTTCTTTCCCATTTTTCTTTTTCATGCCCCCAACCCACATCACCACATCAAATACCCTAGCATGTATGTCCTAAGGGCCACATCATATCACATCATAACTTGTAGCATATCCATATTAATACATAACAGAAGAGATCTCATGGACATACCTCGGTTCCAAGCCCCGCTACATATAAAACAAGTAAGATAATAGCATATAAAACATGACATATAATTATACAGGACAACCAAGGCAAGGCAAGTAAGACACATAACACATAGGTGGCCTTAGCTACACCCTTACCTAAACATCGTCGGGCTTGGAGCACGCTCCTACGCTTCCTGGGGATTTTGACTCGATTCACCTATAAGAGGGAAATACTATGGGTTAATCTCCCTTTACCGGAATTTCCATAATTTCCTATCTTACCCCTATCATGGCCTAATACTAAGGCTAATATTAATAATAGTAGTTTATAATTAAAAGGTAGGGTTATTATTATTCTCAAGATAGTTAATCGAACCACTACAAATCAAAGTAAGTCTTAGTAATATTCATCGTATTAAAGTAAGGGTTCCAATATTACTAATAATAATAATATTATTAATACTAATAATAATAATAATAGTAATAATGATAATAATGATGATAATAATAATCGAAATCATAGTAGTAGTAGTAGTAGTAATAATAATAATAATAACAACAACAACAATAATAATGATACTACTACTACTACTACTACTACTACTAATAATAATAATAATAATAATAATAGTAATAATACTAATAATAATAAGAATACTAATACTAATACTAATAATAATAATAATAATAATAATAATTCGAGTAAGAACAATAATAATAATAATAACAACAATATAGTAATAATAATAATCATAACAATAAAAATGATAATAATGATGATGATAATAGTAGTGGCAGTAATAATAATAATAATAATAATAATGATGATGATGATGATGATGATGATGATGATGATGATGATGATGATAATGATAATAATAATAATAATAACAACAACAACAACAACAACAACAACAACAACACAACAAGGTTGTAGTCTTAATCAATACCATTAATTAGAAATTCTCCGGAATAAAAGTTAGGACATAATAATAATAGTAGTAGTAGTATTAGTAATAATAATAATAAGAATAATAATAGTAGTAGTAGTAGTAATAATAAAATTTAATAATATTACTATTAATATTAAAATCATTAACACTTTTATATACAGAGTTTAGGGGTTAAGGAGTTGGGAGACCACCTAGGCTGGGTGGTGGAGCCGGCGGCGGCGGTGGAGGAAGAAGGTTGGGAGAGAGATGGATGTGGAGGCTAGGGGAGAGGGAAGTAGGGGAAAATGGAGGTGTGGGGTGGTAGGGCAAGGTTCCCTGATTGTTTTGGGGGTTAGAGGCGGTGCTACAGGCGGCGGAACCAGCGGCAACCGAGGCGACACAGGGTCGAATGGGGCTGTTTGGGAAGGTGATTTTGCACGGCCAGGGTGGCTCATGTAGAGCAAGGCAAGGAAGGATGGTGGCTCGGTTGTGTAGAGGGCGGTGTAGGGAGCATTTTGGTGGTCGGGGTGGGCGGTGACAACAACCAACGGTGGAGAAATAAGGGGATGAACAGGAGGTGGCACGATTTGATTTTCTGGGCTATCAAAATCAAAACCCGATTATGGAAGCCTTCGAGGCTATTTATAGCTCGATCGGAAGGAGAAAACGACAAAGAGGAGTGGGAGAGTAGAGGGGAAAGGGTTATGGGTCTCCGGCCGGCGAGGATGGGCTGGTGCAGGTCTACGTGTGTAGGCCATATCTTGTCGGGGCAGGAGGAATGGCGCGTAGGAGAGGGGAGGAATATACCTGTCGAAATGGCTGGTAATTCAATGGGTAAGAGAGGGGAGGAATGGCCGGAGTGGGTGGTGTGGTTGGTGGCGGGATTTCTGGCGCTAATTTCGGGAGTTGCAGGGCGCTGGAGGTTGAAAATGATGCGGGGTGGGCTAGACCGGTGATCTAGGGGAAAAGAAGAAAGAAAGAAAAGGAAAGGCCGAACCGATCGGGAGAGGGGAAGAATGACGCGGGGAAGGCTAGGCCGCGTAGGGGGAGGGGAGAAGTTGGGCCAGCGAGCCGACCCAGGTCGGGGAAAAAAAGGAGAAAAAGGAAGAGAAGAAAAGGAAAGAAAAGGAAAAAGAGGGGGGAAAAGGGAAAAGAAAAAGGGAAAAGAAAGGAAAAAGGTGGTTGGCTTAATTAATATAATTTGGGTAATTTGGGATGTTTAATAAAATATAAATATTAAAATAATAATTAAATTCTCTTTTTAGGTTAATTTAGGGATTTTGAAAGAATTTTCTTAAATTCCATTTTAATTAGCAAAATACTCAAAATTTTCCTATTTAAATTATTTATTAATTTCTCCTAGATTTACCTTAACTAATTCCCTCTTATTTTAATAAAATAGTTTATTTAATTAATCTTCCTAATAATTTCTTATTTGGCCATGATTCCCTAAATTAGGGTTTTAGGGTATTTCACCATTAATAAGGACTGAAATACTAGCAATCATGATGCTCTCCTTTATCCATCCTATAAAGACACTACCAAAGCCCATAATACTTAAAATACTATCCACAAACTCCCATCTGATGCTGTCATAGGCCTTTTGAAAATCTAATTTAACCATCACACCTTTCTATCATCTCCTCTTCTTAGACCACTGAATTATCTCATTAGCTACCAATGCACCATCCAAAATGCTCCTTCCTTCGATAAAGGCTAACTAAGAATCACTTACCAAGACATTGATCACCTGTTTCAATTTATAGGCCATAATCTTCGATATCACCTTATGAATGCACCCCACTAAGCTGATTGGTCTACATTGGTGAACCTCCTCCACTTTGGGTATCAAGGTAATCAACGTGGTGTTGAGAGCATATGGTAATCTGCTCGACTTGAAGAACTCCAGGACAGAACCAGTGAAATCTTCCCCAATTACATCCTACATATTTCGAATGAAACTTATATGATACTCGTCATACCTAGGTGCTTTTAAAGGATCACACGACCAAACTGCCTTTTGAACATCCTCTCTAAGAAGAATGCTATCCAACCTCAATCTTTGTTCTCTCGATATCCTGTGGAAACCATTGGCAGAAATACTAATGTCTGGGAGGTTTGGTTTCTTATACGGATCCTTGAAATGAGACGTGATTACATCCTTGATCCCTGCTAGCTCTAAGATCTCCTATCCCTTCTCCACTAACTTGCTGATGGTGGCTCTCTTCTTTCTTACAGCGGAAATAATATGAAAGAATCTTGTATTCATGTCTCTATCTTTAAATCCTCTTATCCTAGATACCTGCATCCAGTAATCTTCTTTCCTTTTGTGCCATTTCCAAAGCTGCATCTGCAAGGCTGACCTTCTAGCAAGCTCAACTTCATTGCACGCTCCATTATGCCATACGCTATCCACCTTTTCTAGCTCCAACTCAAGTAAACTAATCCTTGAATCAATGTCCCTGAACATCTCTTTATTCTACTTTCTCAGCATACCCTTCATTTCCTTTAGTCTACTATGACAATAACCCTCTTTTAGATTATTCCAGTAGTATGCAACAAAGCCACTGAACTGAGGATGAGAAAACCACATATCCTAAGCTTAGAAGGGTTTTTTCCCACTCCCACAAGACTCAACTCTGAGACAAATTGGGTTATGATTAGATAAGGATCTTCCTAACCCTAGACAAGAGAGCCCTAGATACACCGCCAACCAAGAAGGATTAACAAAAAATCTGCCCAAGAGACTAGCTGAGTCCGCCTTATGCCATAAAAACTTCAAATTAGCAGGCTTAAAATCAATAAGGCCCATCTTATCGATCCACTCGTTGAATGCCTTAACACCGTTGTGGTCCATCTAACCCCCTTTTCTTTCACTCTGGCATCTGACCTCATTGAAGTCCCCTATAAATAATAATGTTCTATTACATTGTTGGCCCACATCTCACAATTCCTCCCAGAGATCCTTCCTATCTCTTGGGTCCAAGTATCCATAAACAAGCATCACCCCACATTCAAAAGATTACGGACCTAAGTACCCCTCGATCAAGATCCACGACTACCACTCTTGAAATTATGAAATGAAAAATGCTGTGAGTCCCATCCGATAATTAGGCCTCCACTCCTACCCTATGCAACAGAGTCTCTCCATTCAATCGAGCCACTTCTCCAAACCTTATTCTTCCAAGAGTCCTTCAAAATTTGATGTTTCGTTTCGACCAAACTGCAAACCCAAGGTCGTTCCTTCGCTAACAATCCATGAATACTAGACATTTTACCCCAAGCACTAATCCCCCTTACATTCTAACTAACAATTATCATAGGATGCAACTCCATCTCTCCCCTAATCCACTACAACCACTTAAATTTTCCTTCTCCTAATCTTCCTTTGGCTTCTTCTTATTTTGACTAACCTCTCTACACATTGGTTTTCCTCTCTGGAGGTTAGCCCGATGTCCTTCCTGAATTGCCATGTTTCTCTTGCTTCTACCAACTCTTCTTTCTCTAAAATTTTCTCTTTTACTATTTAAACCACCTTTTCCTTATCTTTTTTCTGGTTCACACTAGATAAATTAACCACTACACCCTCAAAACTTGATGGGTGATCATTCATGGTGTCTTAAGAAGCATCCATTTCCATCTTCCTTTCATTTTGTCTCTCTAAGCCAATGTCTCCCACCATCCCATCTAACTCTTTTTCGATCTCATCCTGCCTCTTCTAATTTTTGATCAACCTTTTTTCTCCTTCAATGTCATGGTCCACACTTACAACCTTTGTTTTTCAGATCCGGATTTTTCTTCTTTCCTATCCCCTAACCATTATCTTCTAATCAATATACTATCCTCCCTCACACAACCACTTTCCTCCACTTCCATATGACGCATTCCATCCAAACACTCCAAAAAACCCTCAATTTCCTCCCCTTCATTTGTCTCCTTTTCAACCAAAGAATTAGGGCTCACTTCTTTCCCACTGGTCAAAGATGACTTTGAGTGCTCTTCGTGTCCTCCACTCGAGAAGGTAGCCTTTTCCAAACAGACCTTTGAGTGTAAATCGTGTCCTCCACTCGTGAAGCCAGCCTTCTCCAACTCATTGGCGGTCCCTTTCCTACTCACCATGGATTGAATTAATTCCTCCTCTCCCCATCCTCATGAAATGATGGGCTTGTTGTTTGCTATCCTCTTAACTTCCACACCTATCGAAGCCACCTTATTCCTTGAGCCATCTTTCTTTTTATGACTACCGCTTGTTTATTGTAATTCCCAACACCCTCCTATCTCAACTTGAAGATCAACCTACTGCCTCTTCATCTTCCCACGTGAAGGTCCTTTTTGCCCCAGCTAAAACATCATATTTTGGGCCACCAATCTTATCCACAAATCCTTCCCCCACCCTCTGCATGCTTGACCTTTCACCTTCCCTATAACTCCCTCCTTTGACATGCGGACCAAGATGCAACCCCTATCTCCCTGCCTAATAACCTATCATGTTGATCCATTCTACTACCCTTCGACCAACAAAATGGAGTTGCCAGACCTTCTCCCCTCCCCTGCATGCATGGCCATTCCTCTTCCCCACACAAACCTAGCTTGGATGCCGAGCCTTCTTCTCCTATGCACGGTGCCTCCTACACACTCCCATTACTCGAGACACTCGTCTCCTTACCTGTATTGCATCCCAGAGATGATGGTCGTTCAAGCACTTCCCCGGCGGTCCAACATTCTGATTGACCTTTGGGTAATGTCTTGTTTGATTTTTGCCAAGGGTGAAGTTTTTTCCAACTTCTTTAATCACCACCATTACCGTAATGCTTCTAATCATCACCTCTACTTTCTCATGGATGTCTTCCATGTGAAGGGTGTTGAGCAAGACTCTTATTGCTTCTTGAGAAGCACCATAGTCTCCCTCCTCCTCCCAGTAAACCCAATGACCCCAAAGAGCTACCAAAGAGCATCATACGTCCTCCCTCCATACAACCAGAGGTAAACCCCTTATCCCACCCAAGTCCTTTGCAGCACACTAGCCTTCTCCATCTTCCATCTCCTTACCACCGGAAAATGGTCTAACAACAAACTATCTTCCTCCATAACGCCACTACATTCTTCCTTTGACTCAAACGTAATCAGAAAATTAAATCGTCTAAAATCTTTTACCTTTGAAGCAGTAATCCAATTGAAATACCCCAAAATCCCTAATTTAGAAAATCATGGCCGAATAGGAGATTATTAGGGAATTTATTAAAATAAACTACTTTTAGTGAAATAAAAAGGAATTAATAGGATAAATCAAGAAGGAAATTATAAGAGTGTAAATAGGGGAGATTATGGTATTTAAGTTAATTAAGGTCTTCACTTTTGAAATTTATTAAGTACCTTAAATTATATAAAATAGGGAGGATGAAATAGTTTCAAATTAATATAAAATTTATGAGTAATTTAATTTGAGGAAAATTTAGGGGTTTTGTTAATTAAAATAAATTTAGGAAGATTTTTCCATAAATCCCAAAATTTACCTAAAGGAAGAAATTAATTATGGTTTTGATAATTATATTAAATACCCTAAATTATCCAAATGATATTAATTAAACCAACCCCAAATTTTCCCTCTTTTTCCTTTTCCCTTTTTCCTCCCTCCTTTTTCCTTTTTTTTTCTTCCTTCCCCTTCTCTCCCCTATTCTTCCCCGACCTGGGCCGGCCTGCTGGCCCAAACCCCCTTCCTTTTCCTTCTTCTCGCCGCGGCCCAGCGAGCCCGGCTGTCCGTGACCCAAAACGCGGCGTTTCGACGCTGAAGTCGCTGAAACGCCGCGTCGCGATACAAGGAAAATTTCGACCGTTGCCTGACGACGCGAGCGCTGCGTTTTCGCCAAACCTCGCCCAAAACGCAGCGTTTCATTTAAAGGGAAAAGAAACCGCGCGGTCCGGCCGGTTTCCTCCCTCTCCTTTCTTCCCCTGGACCGCCGGTCCAGCCCCTCCCCTTCTTCTTCTTCCTCGCGACGCCGTTTCTCCCCGCCTGCAACTCGAGCTCGCCGGAAAACGCAGCGGCGAGCGTCCCGTCCTTTCTCCGGCCTTCTCTCCTGTCTTTTCGTCCCTTGATTTGACCTTACCTTGAGATGTGACCAATCGGGCAGCGTTTTCCCCGCACGCAAGCCCTGTCGTCCTCTCCGGCGGGTCACGATCTGCAAATTGCAGACCTACTCCGGTCAGCCTCGCCGGACACGCCTCCACCTACCCTCTGACTCTCCCTCGCCTCCTTGTCGTTTTCCCGTTCCAGATCCTCTATAAATAGCCCCGGAAATGGCCTGAATCGGGTTCGAGATTTGGAACCCAGAAATCCAACCCGTCGCGCCGCCCCACTTTCAGCCGCCGTTTCCTCCGCCATCGGCCACCGTTGCCGCCTGCCCTTACCACCAAAATCCTCCCTGCACCGCCCTCTACGCAACCAACCTCCTTAGCCTCCCTGCCTTGCCCCGCACGCGCCGCCTTGGCCGTGCGAAAATCCCTCCCCGAAATCGACCCCTCCAGCCTGGCGCCACCTTCGCGCCGCCACCGCCAGCCGCGCCGCCGCTTGCAGCGCCACCACCACCCTCCAAAATGACCAGCAACTCCTGCCCTACCACCCCGCACCTCCCTTTCCCTTTGGTTTTCCCTTCCCTAGCCTCCACCACCTTTTTTCCCTCTTTCCTTTCCTCCACCGCCGCCGCTGCTGCCGCCGCGCCGCCGCCACCACCACCCCAGTCAGGTTGTCAACCCCCCTGAACCCTAAGTCCTAGAAAATAAAATAAATAAATAAATAAGATAAGTAAATAATAATAAGGGTTAAATGATTAAATAAATAAAGGTGATTAGTGGGATTAATATTATTAACTAATATTATGAGTATTATTATGAGTAATATTAACACTATTATTATTATTACTAATATTATTGTTACTACTAATACTAACACCAATATTATTATTATTATTATTATTACTACTATTATTATTATCATATTATTGTTATTATTATTATTATTATTATTGTTATTATTATTATTATCTTTATTATTATTATTATTATTATTATTATTGATCTTATTGTTATTATTATTATTATTATTATTATTATTATTATTATTATCATATTGTTATTATTATTATTATCCTTATTATTACTACTATTATTGCTATTATTATTATTGATATTATTATTGTTATTATCTTTATTATTATTATTATTATTGTTATTATTGTTATTATTATCCCTATTATTATTATTAAGTGTTATTACTACTAATGTTACCATTAGTGTTATTACTGTTATCGTTATTATTGTTGTTAATATTAATATTAATATTAATATTATAATGGTTATTACTATTAATAGTATTACTAGTATGATTATTATTATTACTATTATAATAATAATTATTAATATTATTATTGTTATTTTTACTATTGTTATTGTTAGTACTATTATTGTTATTATTATTATTATTGATATTGTTATTATTATTGCTATTATTCTTAGGGTTGTGTTATTGTTATTATTATTACTATTATTATTATCATGGTCATTATTTTACTATTAGTATAAGTATTATTATTAATATTGTTATTGTTATTTTACTATTGTTATTGTTATTATTAGTATTATTGTTATTATTATCATTATTGCTATTACCATTACTATTATTATTAGTAGAAGTATTGTGGTTAATATCATTATTATTATTATTATTGTCTTTACTATTCTATTTTCAACGTATGTTATTAGTATTATTATTACTATTATTATTATTATTATTATCATTACCATTATTACCATATTACTATTATTATTGTAATATTATTATTATTACTTTCATTATTATCATTAGTATGGTTATTATTATTATCACTATTATTCTTATCAGTGTTTTATCGTTATTGTGTTTATCGCATCCATTATTTTATCGATTATTACTGTTATTCTTATTATCCTTATTAATATTATTTTTATAATCGTTGATATTATTACTAATACTTTCATTGTATTTATTATTATTATTAATTGTATTCTTATTGTCTTCATTCCTATCATTATTAATATTATCACTATTATTATTATTAACATTATCATTGATTTTGTCACCTAAGCGACTATGGTTGTACAAATACTCTATTATTATTGTTATTATTATTATTATTATTATTATTATTATTATTATTATCGATAATATTACTATCACTAATGCCAGTGTGATTTCAATTATTATTATCATCGTCATTATCATTATAGCCTTTATTATTCTTATTATGAGTATTATTATTATAAGTAGTCTTCTTACTATTGTTAGTATCATTATCAAATATTATTAATAATATCGAAACCCTCACCCTAATACGCTGAGTTTTGCTAAAACCTACTTTAATTAGTGATAATCCGTTTAAGCTATCGTAAGAGTAGTAATAACCTACCCCCTTTATTTATAAACCCCATCATTAATATTAGCCTTGGTATTAGGCCATAATAGGGGTAAGATGGGAATTTTGATAATTCTGGTAGAGGGAGATTAACCCTAAGTATTCCCTCTTATAGGTAAACCGGGTCAAACCACCGGAGGTATAGGAGCGTGCTCCAAGCCCGGCGCCGATTTAGGTAAGGACGTAACTAAGGCCGCTTGTGTGTATTACATGTTTTATTTGCCTTGGATGCCTCGTGTGGTTTATATGCCATATTATGTGCATGTTATCTGTTCTACCGTGTAGCGCAACGTGGAACCGAGGTACGTTACCGTACTCTGGCTTATATGTACTAAAATGGCATGATATAAGGATGATATGGTGTGATGTGACATGCATGCTAGAATGTTTTGATGAGGAGTTGTGGAGTGGGGGCTTTGAAAGAGAAAAATAAGCAAATAGGAAAACCAAAGGGAAGTATGTTGGCTAATGCAGGTAAGAATGACCTAGGCAGGTTATGATTAATGAATGAATGGGAAAAGGGGGGTTAAATAAATAGGAGAGTAGAAGAAAGTAAAACTACTTGGAGAACACTAGGGTTTGCATGGGAATGATAGAGTTGGCATGGTGGAAGTGTTAGGGTTTGCATGGGGTGGTTAAGGTCCGCATGGGGGCGAACCTTACGTATGGAAAGTCACTTTGGGGCGTGGGGAAGGTAACGGAAAGTTGTTTGGGAGTATTGGAGGCTCGAGGTGAAAAATAATACGTGGGATAAAATAAGGGTACATAGGGACCGACTAGGGTTTGGGATGGAAACCCTAATTTGAGGAGGTAGAGAAGAAAAGGAAAATAATAAGAATTTATGGGGAAGAGTGAAGTATGTGGGGGAGTTGAGTTGAGGGTCATGATTTGGGTTTCCGATGCGAGAAGTATGTTAAATACAAAGGGTGTTAGTGGCTTAATATAAGCATAGGAGACAGCTCGGTAACCTAAACCGAGTGAGGATATAGATAAGATTGGATGTGTGACCTGTGTCCTATGTGCTGTGGATGCCTTATATGAATGCTGTGTTGTATTCTAAATGTCGTTATCTTACTTGTTTCGTGGGTAATGTGGCTTGGAAACAAGACGTGTACTTATGTTTTATTAACATGTGATAGTACGATTATGTCGTCAGTTTTGATGTGATGTGTTGAGAACTCTGGCCATGCATGACAAAGATATGCCCTCGAATAAGATACTTTAAGACACTAACGACTTACAGAGAAAGATGTTGAGCCGAACCCAGACCGGTCCACCGGCTATAATAGTGGCAGGGTATTTTACCCTCGCGACCGTTCCACCGGCTATAATAGTGGCAGGGCATAAGCCCTCGCGACCGTTCCACCAGCTATAATAGTGGGGGATTTCGTGCTCAACAAACTAAACGTAAAAGTGATAAGTCATGGGAAAGATATAAATGGTTACAGTGGAATACCTTGTGAGTCGGAGCCAGACCGGTCCACCGGCTATAATAGTGGCAGGGTATCTTACCCTCGCGACCGTTCCACCGGCTATAATAGTGGCAGGGCATGGCCCTCGCGACCGTTCCACCGGCTATAATAGTGGGGTTCCCGCACTCAC
Organism: Tamarix chinensis; assembly: GCA_030549775.1. Lineage (NCBI taxonomy): Eukaryota > Viridiplantae > Streptophyta > Magnoliopsida > Caryophyllales > Tamaricaceae > Tamarix > Tamarix chinensis. The sequence goes on from CM060172.1 coordinate 10,118,650, forward strand.
AGGGTCTGGACAAGATGATGATCGATTATATTCAAAGACCTGATAAAAGAAAAGTGACGTTTGGTCTGTAACCTGTGTGGTTTATATGTGTTATTGCATTCGATCTATGTATCTATGCTATGTCTGCTATGTTATGTATCTTTGTGTGTGGGCCTTAGAGAACCTACGCCCTTACTCAGTACTGGACCCGTACTGATACTACACTGGTTGAATGGGTCCTGTGATGATCCACCAATGGTGGGGAGCAGACCTTTGATGCAGGTCTTGACCAGTTACTAAGTTGGGGTTCAGGCTGGATATGAGTGAGTAAGTGGTCCGGGTATTTACCTTCGAAATCGTGTGGTTTAATCGTAACTGTCTTTAGAGGATACAAATGTCGTATTGAACTTTTTAAGGGTTTTATCGTATCTTGCAATTCCGTTATTTTAAGTATTCTGATATATGGACCTTTTAAATTGTATTTCGGAATGTAACTTCTTACCTTCGCACTCTGATTTGTAGAATTCGTGTTTTATGAATGATTTGTATCTAGTTTTATTCTTTATAGCCTTAGCACTTAGTATCGGGTCGGTAGTTATGGATCGATCTGGTACTAAGTGTGGCGGTAATGCCCCCGAATTTACGGTTTTAATTCTCTTGCTTCCGCTAAAAACTTTGATTTGAACGAAATTTTTCAGTAGTAAATTTGGGGGTGTTACACCAATATTACAACAATTTTGGGACTACAATATTAGGGAATAATGGTTGATAGGACTCAATCACTACACTCCATTCCATACACTCCACTACATCCTTATCTTCTTGGAGATACAGTTTGCACTTTTGCTAGTGTTAAGGGGGAGAGTTGGATCCTCTAGCCACCATGGCAAAGGACCATGAGTCCCTAAGTGCAAACTTCCCCCTTCCCTACTCCAAATTTCATTTAGCAATCCTAGCTGGCTCTCGAGACAAAGGCTTCATCCTTTCCTCCCTTCTAAACATCACCTTTTAAACAAAAAGTCGAAGCCCAAGGAGTAGTATATTGTTTACCTTTCTCATTGCCTCTCTTGCCTCACTTTCACTTGAGAATCTATTGAAACCAAAGCACAAGCTGGAATTATTTCTCTCCTTTCTACTGATGAAAACATCTACCACTTTTTCAACCATTGTAAAGACTTCCTAAACTTCCCCAATAGAGATATCCTTGGATAGGTTATCAATAAATATAGTGAACACTTGTCCATCGGCTTGCCTAGCCGATGTGGATACATGAGGCCTAAACTTATCTACTCCTCTATGATGAGCTTTTTGGAACTTTGGATACAGACTGAATTGGTTAGGCTAGATTAGTTTGGTATTTCGAGTGAGGGTGGTTCGATGGCTGGCAGGTAGATGGGGATGAGGTTTGGGTTGGGATAATATTGCATGGGAGGGTTTTGCATGGCAGGCCTTTTTTGACATTTAAGCTTTGATGCCAGCTATTATTAACTCTTCCATATTCAAAAATGGATGTCTACAATTCATGTTGCACATATGAAACACAAGTTGTGTGTGATTGAAGTTTCATTATATATACATTCATTTCCAAATAGGATGTTTATTTCAACCTCTCACAACCATAAAGATTAATAGGAATCCCTTTATCTTGTACAACAGAAAGATAACAAATAAGGTCTTAAGGACAATGCATCCGAAGAAGAAGATATAGATAAAAGATCGCAAATAGTAAAACGTTAACAAGAAAGCTTGAGCTATGATGAACGTTTGTGAAGACCATATATTAGAACATACCATTAATGCAATATCAACTTTTCCTAGTCTCCACTGGATATAGATGATGAAACCTATGTAAAAGCATTGTTTATGACATAATTTCTTTAAAGGGTATAGATGATAATTTAGGCTAGAAATCATTATCTATAACTTAATGATTTTTTTTTCTTTTTGTTCTTCACTTTTAACATACTGGGCCTCGCTTAAACTGTCGTATTATCACAAACTAAAAGAGAAATTTTATATAAACTAATCCTTGCTTCTTTATTCAATCATTATTGCTTCCTCCACCTCTTCATTCTCTTTATCCACTGGTCACTTCCGTCGCTATTGCCTCCAACCATCTTTCTTCTTCTTTTATCAATGTTTCATTTTTCATCTTCATTCTTCATTATTTTCCATATGATATTATTGATTTTTTTTATCTTGCTTTTACATACTATTTTGGATGTCATTATGTTTACTCATTTTTGCTACACGATTTGTTGTATATATCATTAGAAGTGCCTTGATATTATTATTATTATTATTAGTGTATTGCATGTTGTTAGCTATATATATTAACCTATGCATTTTTTTCTAAACACTTAGTTAACCAGTGATTGAATAAAGGTTGGTTGGAGCACTGAGAAATGCCATGGTGGTTTCAACCATCATATGGATCTTTTTTATAATACGATGCCCTAAAATCCTTCAAATTGCATTTAAAATTATGTTGATACAAAATAAACGAGTTTTGATTTTGGAAAGGGATTCAAATTTTAATAAAGTTATGAATTTCAAGCTCATTGATCAATTTATTTGACAAACCGATTGATCGATACACTCAAAACCCGATATTTTTATTTTATATTAACCAATCGACTGGTTTGCTCAAATTGATTAGCTAGTTCTCATGCGATTTTAGATCTTTTCCTGATTTTTATTTGAATATCTTTTCAATGTTTATGAAAACTTATAATTAGAATATGTTTGTGATAACAAGCATATTTTGGTACCATGGGAATATTTCTACATTATTTAGATCAATATATGATTTTTATTTATCTAAATTATCTCAAAAGCACTTTTTGAGGAATATATCACCTTCTCTATTCTCCTTCACTTTTCTCTCTATTCTAGCAGCCATGATTGCATGCTTGACTTTCTACACCACTTCCTTGACCTATCAAATCTCTACCATGTGTCTTACTGGTCACACCTTACCTCCCTTACCTCAAATTATTATCACTTTACACTTTGGGTTATGCATACTCAACTTAAGTTAGACTTTCTTCTTTCCCATTTAGGTATGTAGACCAACCTTCCCTCCTATACACCCCATTTTTGATTCTTTTCAATTCTTATCATGTGCATTATCTAATTCTTTCCCACTTCCTTTGTGAAAATTTCCTATGTCTTAAACATTCTCCACTTTACTCTCTTTTCTTATTTGCTTGAAAAAATAGAGGCTTGACTCTTGTTCTCTATCCTTTGGTTAAAATTATTATCTCTTCTTTCTTCTCCTAATCTTATTCTAGCTCTACCTAGTTTCTCTTAAGCGAGGAAGGCTAAAATTTTGAGAAATGTTGAAGATCTTGGGTGTTAGTTTTGGGTTTCAATTCAAAGAAAGCTTGTATTTTATCAATTTTCTTCTCCTTCTTTTTCTGATTTCATTTTTATTAAATTTTAAAAAGGAGTTATAATGGTTTCAAATCTTGATCCTCTTAGGAATCAAGGTTACATTTGATAACCATCAATTTTGGAGTTTGTGTTAGAATAGTTACTTGAAGGTAATATATTCTTATATTTAATATGAATAGGGTCTTTTGTTACTTATTGTGGTTTCAAGTTCTTAGTGTTTCTATGTTGAACATGATTTATTTTATTCTATAATTCAACCATGTGATAGATTTTTCTTCTTAAAATTTAAGCATGTTTTGGTTTCCCAGAATTTATGAATGATTTTGGCAATTTTAAGCATGATTTTGTTTAATATCAATATCACCATGTATCCTTATGATTCTATATTTGCGACATGTCTCTTTATGTGTTTGATGACATAGAATCATGCAAGGATTAATATGGCAAGTTGGGTGAAATTTTAGTATGTGGATTACAAGTTTGGGTGCTATTTTATTTAGATTAGTTGATCCGTTTGTTAGACCAATTGACTGGTTGAGTGAATAGTCACTCAATTTGAGGATTTTGATCAGATGGTTGTGAGATTAGTCATTTGGTTCGATAAACTAGTCGGCTGGTTCATATAAGTAGTCGATCAATTTGCCAAACCCATCGACCGATTGCCTTGAGACTAGAGTGGTCTAGTCTCCACTTAGACCCATCGACCAATTTGGTCAAACCCATCGACATGCTTCCCATTAACAGTTGATTGGTGTGATCAACTAGTTGACTGGTTGCTAGTTTATTTTTCTATATAGGTCTGATAGGATGAGACCAGTTAATTGATCTTGGGGACCGGTTGATTGGTTGCCCTGCTTTCACTAGGTTTACTTATTAATTAATATCCTTTTGTTGGGCCTTCTATTTTAATGATTTTATGAAAATATAAAAGTTTAATCATGATTACAACTATGGTTAGCCTTAAATTAATATGAATCAAAATGATTATAATTGGGCCTTAATTTGGTTATGTTTAGTGCCATCTCTAAATATCCAATTGGTGGCTTATATGTCTTGTAATGTGTTTAGTGTTATCACTTGGAAACACCTAATTTGGATAATAATGGAATTAATTTTTTACTCATGATAAAAATTTAAAACCTAGAAATTTAATAAATAACCTTCATTTGGGATACTTTAATTTTAATTTTTTTTAATTTACTTATTTTGTGGACTTGTGGATGTATAAAAATGGATATGATTATTTTATAAATTAAAATAATTTTTTTTATATTTTATCATACTTATTTTATTTAAATAATTTTCTAAACCCATATTTTTAAAAAATTACCCTATTAAATTAATATATTAATTTTTAAGTAAATTAATTTATCCAACTAAATAATTAAATACCCTTATTCTAAAAGTTATTTTAAAACTTATTTTCCCCCTTTTCCTTTTTTCTTTCTCCTTTCTCCTTCTTTTCTTTTCCTTATTTTTCCTTTCTTCTTTCCTCCCTTCGGGCCATCGGCCTTCTTCTTCCCTCCATGCTAGGTCACCGACCCTTCTTCTTCTCTCCCCTTCCCTCTACGTTGTCACCCAGCCCGTTTCCCTCTTCTTTTTCTTTTCCTTTCTCTCCCCCCAGTTGGGCCAACCCAACTCCCTCTTTTTTTCCCTCTCCCTCGCATGTAGGGTCGGCCCATCCCTTCTTTCTTCCCCACCCACCTGGCCAGCCTGCCCCTTTCTTTCTTTTCTTTTTCTTCTTCTTCTTCTTCTTCCCTCCTCCCTTCTTCTCCTTCAACCATCACATGCCATACCTGCCTGTAAGCTCGCTGCCTGCTAAATCCTTTGTGCTTGTCATGTTAGCCTGTAGCCCTACTCTCTCTCCCCATCCCTTTCCTTCCATTTTTGGCCACACAAACCCCATGACCCCTCCCCCGCATGATTTCCCTTTCCTTTTCCTTCTTCCTACAACCTGCCACTCTACCCCGATCTGCAACATGCCTTTACACCCTCCACCTAACCCAGCTACGCCTACCTTCTCTCCCTATCCTTTTTTTTTCTCTTCTGCTTATTTTCTCCCCTACTCAAGCCCTCCTTCTCCCTCTACCCATCTCCCATTTCTTCCTTCTTCCCCTCATCTCTTCCTCCTTTGTTTTTGTATCACCAACCCCAACCACTGTTGTTGCCACCCACCCAACCGACCACGTCCACCTCTTAACACCCCCTGTTACCTCCTTGCACCACTAAGCCACCACCACATGCCCCTACAACCACCTTTCTCCTCCCTTCTTCTTATTTCCCCCTTCTTGGCCTCCACTTGCACCACCATTGTGCACCATTGTTCTCCCTCTTCCGCTGCCTCCACAACCCCACTCCACCCATTGGCACCTCCACTACCACCACCTTGCCTCCTCTTGGTTTAAACTCCCCTGTATCCACCCTTTCCTTCTTCTCCTTTGCCTCTCTTACATCTACCTTTTCCAGCCCTGCAGCCGCCCCCTCCATGGCCTTGAGCCACCAACCTTTGACCCCTGACCACCACCTACACCCCTACTCCCTCCTTGCACCCAGCCACTACCCTCACTCCCCTCCTTAAGCCCTCACCCGAGCCTCCAAACCCTCACCCAAACCAAACCCTCTCCTTTTCCCAACTCCTCCTTTGACCCTTATTTTTCCTTCACCCCTTGCATGCAGCTCACCCTGCTTATGCAGCGTGAGTCTTACATCTTTTTGAGTTAACGTTGCTAAATTTTGGAGGTATAAAAATAGTTGGTATTAGTAGGTGTTAATTAAGCTTTTGATAACAAAATTTATTATTCTTTTGATTTTATACTTCTATTAAGCTAATTTTTTATATTATTTTTAGGTATTAATTTTTACTAATAAAATCTCAAACCTTTAGCTGGGGTATCAGTAAGGTTCAATTATTGTTGGAAATAAGGTAACCATTATACCCTACTAAAATGTGTGGATATACGTATGCTAGCACATTAGGGGTTTTAATATGATTATGAGCATGTTGTGTGATGTTAAGTGTATTATGACTTGTAGCATGTGTTGGTTGTTGAAAAAGCAAGCATGTTAATTTATGTGTTGTGTGTAGAAATAATGTTAAGGAAGGAGCCTTATTGTTAATGACAATGTTAAATACATATATATGACATGATATGCTAATGTGGCCATTTGTTGCATAGATAATGTTAATATGAACCCTAGGGGCATTTAGTACATTTTCTTTTACAAAAGGTATGGCCTAAATAAGTATGTGTGGTAGGATCATGAGTATTAATAATAAATAATAATGGATGGTGGTATTGGATGATGTATATGGACCATGGATATTAATGTTTATGTGGTAAGGGTATGTTAGTAAATTTGGCATAATATGGGCACATTGGTAACTTATATGAATAAAAGGGGTAATATGATGCTTTAATATGTAAGGAGGGCATTTTAGTAAATTCACATGAAAAAGGGGATAACTTGGTAATTTTGTAAGTAAAAGGGGTAAAATGGTAATTCAATAAAGAAGGATATTAGTAATTTAACATAAAAGAAGGGTATTTTGGTAATTTTGTAAGTAAAAGGGGGTCAAATGGTGATTTAATAAAGAAGAAGGGTATTTTGGTAATTTGGCATAAAAGAAGGATAACTTGGTAAATTGGTGATTAGAAGGGGTAAAATGGTAAAATGATAAGTAAGAAGGATATTGTAGTAAGTTGACATAAAGGAAGGGTAACTTGGTAATTTTGTGAGTAAAAATGGGTAAAATGGCTAAGTGATAAGTAAGAAGGGTATTTTGGTAATTTGGCACGATAAGGACAACTTGGTAAATTTGATAAGCATGAAGGGTAATTTGGTAATTTAACCAACCAAAAGGATAATTTGGTAATTTTAATAAGTAAGAAGGGTAATTTGATAATTTAACTAACCACAAGGTAATTTAGTAATTTTAATAAGTGTGAAGGGCAACTTGGTAATTTATGTAACAAAAGGGGAATTTGGTAATTTAATAAACATGAGGGGAGATAGGTAAATTTAATAAGTATAAAGGAAAATTCGGTAATTTAATCAACTGAAAGGGTAATTTGGTAACTTAACATGTATGAGGGATAAAGATGGTGATTTAATAACTATGGAGGATAATTTGATAATCTAACAAATACAAGGGGTATTTTGGTAAATATATAAACATGAAGGGTAATATGGTAATTTTGCAAATAAAAAATGATGACTTGGTAATGTTACAAACAAGGGGTATTTTAGTAATTTTGTAAGGATGATGAGGGTAAATCAGTAACTTGTATATAACATGTTAATGGATTAAATAAGTCTCCGTACTAAGATAGAAGTAATATTTATTAAGATAAGGGTATTTGATAAATTTGTGAGTATCACAAGACTATGGCATAACATAGGGTTGGATGGATAATTAAGGGTATGATATGGTGATTATCTTATATTCATGCAATAGGTGCCTTAATCATTAATTATGCATGGTAATGTGTCTTGGATTTAATAGAAGGACATGTTAGGGTTAAGTGTTCCACGATCATTTGATGTAGACTACCATATGATATGATAGTGGACAGGAGCATTTTATCTTAGGAGATGTATTATAACCAGTTATAATAGAAGGACATGATAAGGACATGCAAGACCATATTATTATTATGATATGATAACCCTTTATGGCATATGAATAAATGGAAACGAATTTTGAAATGGAAATGGATGATATAAGGATGGCCTTAGTGGTTTCTTTAAGTTAACATGGATAACTGTATGAATAAGTATTGCTTAATAATACCAGAAACAAATGAAAATGAATACGTATGTGGTTGTTGTGTTTCTCGTGGTCACCTTAATTAAGACACTAATAATTAAAGTGGAAGACCTTGAGATCGGGAATGGTGGCCCTGTAGGGGTCGCTACCTTAAAGATATGGTTTAGTCCACTATTATTCTGGCATTTGCTAGTGTGCCTTAGTTCCTTAGCCAGGCCCTTCATCTTACTCTATCTAGGTCTACAGACCTATTTAAGGAGCATGCATACTTATGGATTAGGTATTCTTGTTAGTAGGGTACTCTGTGTTCTCGTGCACCAGTGTGACTAGGGTACCTTTACATCTTTGGGTTGAGGGTTAAACGGTATTGTGTTGCTTGTATACGCTAGTATGACTAGTGTGCCTTTACGTCTTCGGGTTCTTAATCTCCCCCTCAAGTTAAATAAATGGATTTCTTGTGCTAATTAAATGGAAAACACTAATCATGTGAAGTGAAATATTATTGAGCTAGACCTGAATGGATTATATTGTATGTCTTGGTCCACCAGTTATAATAGTGGACAGGAGCATTTTTGTAGCACCCCAAAATTCACTACTTTTTTTTTGAAAAGCGGAAGCAATTAAAATAGAAATACTTAAAACCTGTGAATTCTGGGAATGTTACCGCCACACTTAGTACCAGACCGGTTCTCTCCAACCGTTCCAGTACCAAGTGCTAAGGCTAAAGAAAAGATTTATGTTAAATTTAAATTAACAATTCATAAAAGGATTCGAAGATCATACACAAAATCAGAGTACGAGAAATTAAGAGTTAATTACAATACCCTTGAAGTTTCAAATAACACTTGTAACTTCCAAATAGAAATACATTTAAACAAGATAAAACCCGATGGGTCAAATTCCGGATTTCCTACTCACTCAAATCAGGCCTGCCACCCCAAAACAGCCTCTGATCTTAAACCTGCAAAAGAGGTTTGCTCCCCACCATCAGTGGATCATCACAGGACCCATCAACCAAGGTAGTATCAGTACGGGTCTAGTACTGAGTAAGGTGACTTGATCACTAAGGCCAACACATAAACACATAAATCATGCAGAACATAGAAGGGCATAATTACCAACACAATGACACAAGGTGCTTTCGACCATCCAAGTAAGAGTACAAGGCACGATTGTAGACTGGATTAATTTTTAAATTAATCTCTGATCAGAATTCATTTCACACCATAATTTTATCAAGTCCATACGAGTACGGGAACCCCACTATTTTGTCGGTGGATCGGTCGCAAGGGTAACATACCCTGCCACTATTTTAGCCGGTGGATCGGTCGCGAGGGTAACATACCCTGCCATAATTATATGCCGGTAGATCGGTCTGGCCCCTTCTCGCACGGTGTTCTACTGTAAGTAATTAGTATCTTTCCCATGTCTTAGCAACTGTAGGGTTTGATTTTTTTGAGCTCGGGATCCCCCACTATTATTGCCGGTGGATCGGTCGCGAGGGAAATATTCCCTGCCACTATTATGCCGGTGGATCGGTTTGGGCCCGACTCAACATCTTTCACTTTACGTGATTAATTTCTTAAGTATCTTATTCAAAGGCTTTCACCCTAGACGTGCATAAATCATCACACATAACAAATCATAAAATTCCACCATCATAATTACACTTTATCACCACATACACATGGTAACACAAAGACCCTAATCAAACACCACATACCCTAATTGACCCCCACAACCATAGTCAATCACTCCAAACCCTAATTCAGTCACCTCCATACCCTTATAATGTCTTACGTATTATTTTTCACCCAAAACATTCAAACACCCAAATAACTCTTCTACTTCCTCCCTTACATCCCAAATCAACTTTTCACACGTAAATTTCACTTCCATGCAAACACTAATCTTTCCATGCAAACCTTCGAACCTTTTTCATGTGAACCCTAAAATTCCACGTGAAGCCTTAAATGCAACCATGCAAACCCTAATACCACCATACAACTATAATTACCACCATACAAACCTTAATATCATCATACAAACCCTAATACCAACATACGTCCATTAATACCTCAGGTAAACCCTAAATTCCGTCATATAAAACCCTAAGCTCAAACCATATAAGACCCAAAGATTTGTCCATACCAACCCTAAATTTAAACCATAAAGATTCTTCCATGCCAAACCATAAATTCAAACCATAAAGATTCATCCATACCAACCTTACATTCGTATCATATAAAACCCAAAGATTTGTCCTCATAATACAATTGATTAGATTCTCCCCTTTCATAACCATAAATTAGATTCTCCCATACAAGACCATAAGTTAGATTCTTCCACATAAAATCATAAATTAGAATCTTCCAAGCAAAACCATAAATTGGATTCCCCCAAAAAAATCATAAATTAGATTCTCCCAATCAAATCATAAATTAGATTCTCCCATATAATATCATAAATTACATTCTCCCAAATAACATCATAAATTAGATTATCCCAAACAACCCATAAATTCAATTCTCCCATATAACATCATAAATTAGATTCTCCCAAACAAATTATAAATTAATTCTCCCAATCAAATCATAACTTAATTCTCCCAATCAATCATAAATTAAATTCTCTCATATAATATCATAAATTACCGTCTCCCAAATAACATCCTAAATTAGATTCTCCCAAACAAACCATAAATTCTGTTCTTCCACACATAAAATCATACATTAGATTATTCCTTATAAAACCATAAAATTTGGTTAACTCACTTCCCTTAATCAAATTCTTTCCCCATCCTCATTTTTCATCCTTCCTCTCACACAAACCACATCGACTTCCTCACATACACAACACATATCATCATACATAATTAATACACATACCATGCACAACATACTTCAACTCCAAGTCATACCACATATAAAATATTTAATTATAATAAACATTAGATACATAACATGCGAAACACATAACACACATAAGCACATAAAAGGCCTTAGCACTCCTTACCTAAAACGTCACCGGTCTTGGAGCACGCTCCTACGCCTCCTTAGGGTTTTGACTGGTTTTACCTATTTTGAGAGAAAAGCTAAAATTAGACTCTCTCCTATCAAAATAATATTAAACACTAATTTAATATAAGAATAGTTTTTTTTGATAAAATAATAATAACAAAAATACCAAAATAATATCAATATTAATATTACTAAGAATAATAAAATAGTAGAAATAATAATAAAAAGGCATTACTCAAAAATAAAGTGAAATAAGGGCTTCGGACCCTTTACCAAAATAATACTAAAAAGATTATTTGTAAATTAAATAACCCAATTCAGAAATAATAATAATAATAATAATAATGATTATGATAATAATAATAATAATAATAATAATAATAATAATAATGATAATAATAGTAACATTATTAAAAACACTAATGTTAAAATATTTATATTAATAATAATAAATAAGAATAATGGAAATTCGAAATAGAAAATAATAATAATAATAATAATACTTATAACATTTTAATATTAATAATAGTAATTATAGAAATAATAAGAAGAATAATAATAAAATCGAATTAAAATATATTAGGCTTCAGCCCTCAACATAAATAATAATAATAATAATAATAATAATAATAATAATGCATATTAAATTATAAATATTAAGAATAATAATAATAGTATTTATATGTAAATAATTGAAATAAAATAATTTAAGGGTTATAAAAATAGGAAAAAAGGCTGAGAGGGTCTAGGGTTCAACCATAGGTTGGTGGGGATAGGCGTCACCGGCGGTGGCGCACGGAGGCGGCGGCGGCTGCCGGAAAGAGGAAAGAAAGAGGGGAAAGTTGCATGCTGGGAATAAGATAGGAGGAATTAAAATGGGGGCTGGGGTGTTTTGAGTTTCCCAGAAGGAGAGGGACAAAATAGAGGTGGTGGCGCAGCCAAAGGTGGCGGTGGTGGCCGAATGGAGGAGAAGAAGGAAGAGAGAGGAGGAGAGGGAGAAAAAGGAAACTAAAGGTAGGGGAAGGTAGGGCAGGGTCTGCAGAACATTTTTGGAGGTGAAAGAAGCGGCCTTAGCGGTGGAGGTGGTGGCTAATGGCGACGCCAAGGTGGCGGAGGCAGAAAATAGGGTTGATCGGGAAGAGAACTTCGCATAGCTGGGGCGGCTTGTGCAGGAAGAATCGAAGGTTGAGGTAGATTTGGTTAGCTAGAGGGAAGTGTAAGGATGACACGGGTGGCCAGAACGGGCGGCGAAGTTGGCCGTAGGCGGAGGAAGAGGCGGCGACAAGGAAGGATTTCTGGGTTAGGAAATTCAAACTCGAACCAGGGTATATTGTGAGGGTATTTATAGAGTTAGAGGAGAGGTTAGGGTTATTTAGGTCGGTGAGGGTATAAGGAAGTAGGGTTCGGGCTTACCGGAGGCGAGGGTTGGTCGGCGGCAACAAAACGGGGCAAGGGTGGGTTGGCGGAAAAGAGAGAGAATCGCGCGAGGAGGGGAGATTTGGTTGGGTCTGTGTGATCGCCAAATCAAGGGAAAGAGAAAGGGAGGATAACGGCCGGTCAAAATGGCGAGATCGCCGGCGAAAAACCAGGGCAGGCGGCGGACGTTGCAGGCTGGCGTCGGGGCTGGCAGGTGCGAAGGCTGGGGAAGAAGAAAGGCAGGTGGCTGGACCGGTCGGCCGGGAAAAGAAGAGAAAAGAAGGGAGACAGACCGGGTCGGTCGGCGCGATGGGGGGCGTTTAAATGAAACGTCGAGTTTCAGTGGTAAATGAAGCAAAACATAGCACATCGAGGGGCGGAAGAAGGGATAGCGTCGCACGGCTGGGCTGGGCCAAAGGAAGGAAAAGAAAAGGTAACTGGGCCGCCGGGCTGGCCCAGTTCGTTGAGGAGAAAAAGAAAACGAAAAGAAGAAGAAAGAAAAAGAAAGAAAAAGGAAAAAGGAAAAGAGAAAAATAATTATGTTGGGTATTTAAATTAATTATAATATTTGGAATATTTAAATATAATAATATTTGAATGAAATAATATTTAAATCCTATTTTAGTCTAAATTAGGATTTTTAAAAGATTTTCCATAAATTCCTTTTTAATTAGCGAAACACCCTAATTTTCTCCAATCAAATTATTTATAAAATTATTATTAATTTGAAATTATCTTCTCCTTCTTATTTTAAATAAAATAATTTATTTAATAAATTTTCAAAATAAAATGATTAATTAGCTAAAATACCCAAATTCTTTTATAATAAAAATACTTATAAATTTCTTCTTGATTTGCCCTAATTAATTCAATTTAAATATAATTTATTTAAATAATTCTTATAATAAATATCCTTTAAATGTAGTTTATAAAATTAGAAATTTTTGGGGCATTTCAATTTTATCTTGGGAGATGTATTTGTGTACTGGTGCACCGGTTATAATAGTGGCTAGGTGTGTGTTACCCTGGAGTGTATTCCGGTCTATCGGCTATAATAGTGTCAGATCCTAGGCTCAATAAACCAAATCTTAGATGTTAATAATCATGGAAAATACTAATCACTTATAGTAGAACACCATGTGAGTCGGGGCGAGACTGATCCACTAGTGATAATAGTAGCCAGGACCCTTCTTCCCTAGAGACTGGTCCACCAGCTAATAATAGTGGTCATGTGCGTTATGCCTTGAAGTGTATTTTGGTCCACTGGCTATAATAGTGGGGTTCCCGCACTCACATGGATATAATTTGAGATATGATGTTTAATTAATGGCTTAAGACCAAAGGTGTTACTTTCATCCTCATGATCTTTTGATATGATTTAAGTATGACCTTGGTGCCTATCACTCTTGGTAAGTACCAGAGATGTTAAGTATGATGTGTTGCATGTGGGCCCTGCCTTTCACTTTGGTATAAAGGGTCACTTAGTACCATAGTATTAAAGGGTTTTGTTTGTGGTCTCATACCAATTCAATGAGCAGTGTCTCTTACAGATTTGCTGCAGGTGCTATTCAAGCTAATATCTAGTAAGAGCATAAGGATTGTTTGGAAATAATTTTAGAGTTTCTTCTTTAACCTTTTATATCCTTGTTTAAAATGTATATATTCTTGTAACCACTAATAGTGGTTTTTTTATAACAAATTTCATGTGCTGCTCTGATTTAAATAAAAGTCTAAATTTGTGAAATCTTGTTATGTTCATTTTAGCCTTAGCACTTAGTACAGAAACAGTAAGAGGAATCTGGTCTGGTACTAAGTATGGTGGTAACTTCCCCAAAATTTACGGTTTTTGCTTCCACTAATTTTTAAATAAATGAAAATTTTCAGTAGTAAATTTTGGGGTGTTACACTAACTCTTAGGATAGCTAGCTAAGAGTTAGTGGATGGATTGCCTTATGTTTTATATTTTTAATTAGTACCCATTTTATTTTCTAATGGATTGCGTTTAGTAGAGGATATACGCATATCTTTGAGGGTTAAGATTATACTATGGCAGACCCATATGGCATTAGTGCCTAGTTCGGGTGGGTGATTTATCCTAGTATAAGCCTCCTGACACTTCTTATCATCTGTTGCTTAGGTAAGTGTGGTATCCTAACTTTTATCCCTCCCAGTAGAGGCATTTAAGATGTGGTGGGTGAGGTATCCCATTACAAGCCCTATTGATGTACTTCGACTATATATGGTAGGTGTGATAACCTCAGAGAAAATCCCCTTCAATGTATGCTGACCTCGTGTGGTGGGTGTGGTATCCCATTATATATGGTGCCATGACTTTTTTTTATGACAGAGAACTAGGTGTGGTCGAACATATTATCTTAATAATTAAAAATTACGTGATAACTAAAGGAAGATTTATAATATGGTTTACATTATGTGGTTATGATGCATTTACTATATTATTATTCTTCCATGATCTCAATGCAACCATGCATTGTTGTATTACTACCATGAGCCTGAGTGTTATCTTATGATAGTATGCATATCACCATGCTATTATGTAACATCAATTTGCTACATGAACCCTAACCATGTGTTAGGTAGCTTAACACTACATCAATGTTGCTAATACTTCACCATACTAATACTACATTTGTGTGGTTATTGTGATGATCTGGATTCTTATTCGATGAGTAGAGTATGATTTGTGGGGTTATGATTCTCAATTAGAGTATGATGACGATGATACCATGGGCCAATAGCTATCCATTTCTTAGGGATCTGAGAGTTACTTTCTCGTGTAGTTAAGAGTTATGCTAATTGGTTAGATGTACTTTTTCCCATTATGCTAGGAAGTTTTTATTTTTTATTTTGTTATTTAAACTATTGTCTTTGATTTATGTATTTAGATTTTGTAAACTCTCATACTCCCTTCTATCTAAATTATTATCTTTCTCGTCATTGTTATTGTAGATTTTTTGTCTTATTAGTTGAGAATGCATTTTATTTTTCCCTGTATTAGGTATGGGCTATGTAATGCTCACCCCTCTCTTATGGTTGATGTGGTGGTAGTATTCCTTGGTTTTTCTTTTACAAATGCTTCCCCATTATCTTCAAAATAAAATTTTGTAGTTTAAAATTTTGCAGTATTACAAGTTAGTATCAGAGCCTGTGGTTTTTAAATTCTAACGTCTCCTTGCAAAAATAAATTTCTTTGGCTTCATTCAAACTTTTAAAATTCGATTTAGTCTACGAATGAATGTTGGTTTGGGTGGGATTTGACTTTAAATTTATAAGATAGTTCTCATTTCTAGCCTTATGTGCAAAGTGCTACCTTCATATGCACTAATTAAATTGTTATAAATTGGCCTTTTCTAATGTGATTTAGTATTTTAGGATTTTGATGGCCTGGAACTAGTGTCACAAGTGTTCCATGGAGGTAGTTAGGGCCTACTTGGAGAGATAAATTCAGTGTAAGGAGGCTCTACAACAACCACTTCCACCTCCTTTTCTAATGCTACTACCGAAGGATTAGCTTTGTGGAGTTGAGCTTTATCAACCATCTATCTTTGAGGGTTAGGAGGATTTAGATGTGTTGGAGCATTAGCTATGGGATTTTGAGAAGATTTTTGTGACTAGTGAATACCTAGAGGATAAGTAGGTGGAATTGGAGTGTTCTACTTATGGGGTCTTGCTAGCGAATTGTGGAGAGTTCAACAACTGAGAGGAGCCACTAAAAATCAGTGGTAGCTTTCGTTGAGATGCTAAGGGAACATCTCTACCCTAATAGCCTAAGGATGGTGAAGTAAGACATGTTAATGGCATTGTGTCAAGGTACATCTACAATGGAGGAGTACTACAACTACTATTTGGACCTAGTCTAGTTTTCTCTAGAGTTCAACGATGATAAAAGTATGAAGGTTTATTGATTTCATTTGGGGTTGAGTCTAAGACTTTAAGAGATGCTTGTGGGGACTCGTGCGCAGAGCCTGCGGGCCATATATGACTATGCCTTGGAGGCATTAGGGATTTCGCAGGCCTATAGCACCTTATCAAGGACCAAGTAGAGGTCTTAGGGCAGTTAGCGCCAAGGGGAAATAAGAGGTTCTAGACCAAAGGTAGTCATCAGTTGAGGATAGTACGTCACGATTGAGTGTAGTTGAGTCAACTAGTTGTGAGATGCTTCATATTTCAGTGATGTGGTAAGAACCACCGAGGGACTAATCATGCCAAACAACTAGCTTAGTGTTATCACTATGCTACGATAGGGCACCATCAGTTTGTGTGTCATACTATTAGGAGTAGTATCCTACAAGGGAAGACAGGTTCGTAAGGTACAAAATAGTATAGGGCTCAATCAACTGATAGTGGAACTAATAGGATCACTCTGTAGTAGAGGGTTCATCGGCCCTATACGTTTTAGCCAAAGTAGGGTTTAGGTAGTGTTACAAGACTAGCTCCAGACAATCACCTAAATATGATGAGTCAATCGGAGGTTGATAGGCAGGTAGACTTCATCACATGTATGTTCACATTTTCTTCCCTTCCTCCTTATGTGATATTCGACTCAAATGTTTCACACTCCTTTGTGTCTACTACTTTCCTATCTAGGATAACTATGATTCCTTTTAATAGGATAGAGACATCTGTTGTGCTCCTATCTTGGGATATTTTTCCATGTACTGAGCTATATAGCAATGTGGCCATAGCCATTACTAGAATTGAGCTTCCGATAGACCTCGTAGAGTATGACTTCATGACATCTACATAATCCTCATGATGGATATGATTTTGAGATTTTTAGATATAATTGATTGCGCACAAGAGCATATAGTTCTTATGGGAGCAAAGGGTGCTAGGATCTCTTACTAAAGATGTATGCTTGGGCCATCAATGAGGCTGGCATCCATAATGGTTCTTCATACATTTGTACATAGGGGATACCCACTCTACTTATGTAGTGTAAGGATCTAGGTGTCAAGAATCCATTGATTGACAGTATCCTAGTGGCACATGAGTTTTCAAATGTATTTCCCAATGAGATCCTAGGTACATCGCTAATGTGTGAGATAGACCTTGCTAAACCTTTTACAAGGGATGGATCCTTTGTCAAAGGTGCCTTATTGCTTGGTGCCAAATAAGATGAAAGAGTCGTGCACTCATTTGGAGGAGTTATTAGAAAAGAAGTACATTTGACTGAGTGCATTGCCTTAGGGAGCACCAATCCTTTTTTTTAAGGAATAAGGATAGTGGGTTGAGACTCTACATCGATTATCGAGGATGAAACTAGGTCATGGTGAAGAACCATTATCCTTTACCTCGGATTGACAACCTTTTTAATATGCTATGTGAGGCTATAGTGTTTTTGAACATTGGTCTCAAATTAGGGTATCTTCAATTGAGGATTGCTGAGAAGGACATACCAAAGATAACCTTTAGGATGATGTATTGTCATTATAAGTTCACCATAATTTCCTTTGAACTCATGAATGTGCTAGTAGTATTCATGGCTCTCATGAACACCATCTTTCAGCAACACCTTGATCAATTTTTTGTGGTGTTCATCGATGATATCTTAATTTACTCCAGGAAACATGAGTAATAAGAGCACCATCTGAGGAAGACCTTAGCGTTATTGAGGATCCATTAGTTGTATGCCAAGCTCTTGAAGTTTGAGTTTTAGCTAGACGAGGTAAATTTCCTTATTCATATAATCTCAAAGAAGGGTTTAACATCCCTAAAATTCACTACGGAAAATTTTTGATTTAATTAAAAGTTAAGCAGAAGCAAATACAGTAAATTTAGGGGATGCTACTGTCACACTTAGTACCAGACCTATTTCCTTTTATCATTCCACCACCAAGTGCTAAGACTTAGAAGGAAAAAAAATACAATTTACACAAATTCAACTTTCTTTTAAATCGGAGTAGCGCATAAAATCACATTATAAGAATAAAGTCCACTATTTATGGTTACAGATATAAAATCAATAAATAGGAAGAATATAGTTTTAAAGGATAAATTTAGAAAACATCATGGTTAGACCTTATGCTTTTACCCGATATGAAACTAAATAGCACCTGCGGATAACATACAAGATACATTACCCAATGAATATGCAGGGACCCACAAATGGAATCCTTCAGTACTACGGTACTAGATAACCCTTTATACTAAACTAAAATGTAATTCCTGCATGCAACACATCATACATAAATAAATGTAAAAAAAATAACCTACACAAGAATGGAGATAATCACAAGGTACATTACTTAACATCTCTAGCACTTACCAAAAGCGATAGGCACTAAGGCCGTACTTATACCATATAAATATATCATAATGGTGAAATCAACATTGTTTGGTCTTAAGTCATTAATTAAACATTATTCAACATCATCTCTTGAATTATATCCATGTAAGTATGGGAACCCCACTATTATAGGTGGTGGATAAGAAATATACTCTAGGATAGAATGTACCTAACCACTATTATTTGCTAGTGGACTAGTCTCCAAGACAAAAGGCTTCTAGCTTGTATTCTCGCTAGTGGATTGGCCTGGCCCTATCTGACATGGTGTTTCACTATTAGTAATTAGTATTCCTTTCCATAATTCATTATCATCCAAGGTTTGGTTTATTGAGCTCGAGATCCCCCACTATTATAACAAGTGGAACTATGTACATACTAAGATAACACTTACTTGACCACTATTATAACTAGGTGAACGATACACATATGGAACCCCCAAGGTAAAACACTCTTGGCCACAATTATAACTAGTGGACTAGTACAAATATTATAATCCATCTAGGCCCGGCTCAATAATCTTCCACTTTAATGATTAGTTTTTTCTATTTAATTAACACAATAAGTCCATTTATTTAACTCGAGGGGGAGATTATGAATTCGGAGACACAAAGGTACATCAGTCATATTGGTGCATACAAGCAGCACAATATTCTCCAACCATCAACCCAAGGACACAAAGGTAATATGGTCATACTGGTGCACGAGGACACACAGTACCCTACCGATAATGATATCTAATCTATAAGTATGTAAGCCTCCTAAGTAGGTCCATATAGCTAAATATAGTAAGATGTAGGACCTGATCAGGGCACTAAGGCCCATCAGCAAAATCGAGAATAATCATGGGCTAAATCAAGTCTTTAGGGTAGCGACCCCTAAAGAGCCACCATTTTTGATCTCACGGTCTTCCACTTTAATTATTAGTGTCTTAATTTTGGTGACCATGAGAAACACATCAATCATATACTTAATTATTTTTATTTGTTTATGTTGTTATTAAGTAATCCTTATTAGTATTATTGACCATGCTAACTTAAATAATCCACTAAGGCTATCCTAAGTTCCAATTCTTATATTTAAGCACCTTAGGTCAATATGACCAAAATGCCCCTAAGGCTAAGGCTTCCTTCTATTATCTATTTCCATCATACACTTCATTTTTATTTATACACATGCCATAATAGGTTATCATATCATAATTATATTACGGGTCATAGAATCAAGTATTTTATACCAAAGGATCATGGAATACATAAAACCTAATATGTACTTCTAACACATCTGACACACATTTCCATGCATAATTAACAATTAAGGCACCTATTGCATGATTATGAAATAAACATCACATCATGCCCTAAATTATCCATTCAAACTTATATCATGAAGTATCCTTATGATATTAACCTATTTACTAAAATATCCTTACCCTTATAATATACATGGTTATACTTAAACAAGTAATACTAAGGCCATAAACCCTTATTCTATTATTTAATATTGCTTATAACTTATTATTGAGGCTTATTAAATCCATTACCATGTTACATATAAATTATCGATTTATCCTTCTTTGCTTACAATATTACTAAATTGCCCCTTTTGCTTGCCTATTTATTAAAGTACCCTTTTATTTATCAAATTACCAAATTACCCTTCATACTTGTATAATTACCTAAAACACCCTTTATACCTATGAGATTACCGATTTACCCTTCATACTTATATAATTACCAAAATACCTTCATACTTGCTAAAATTACCAAATTGCCTAGGTTATTTAAATTACCAAATTACCCTTCATATTTATTAAATTACTAATTTACCCCACATACATGTTAAATTACCAAATTTCCCTCTATACTTATTAAAACTACCGACTTACCCTTCATGCTTATATACTTACCAAAATACCTCTCATACTTGTTAAAATTACCAAATTACCCTTCAGGTTTGTGAAATTATCAAGTTACCCTTCATACTTATTAAATTACCAATTTACCTCTTTTTCATGCCAAATTATCATAATACCCCTTTTACTTACTAAATTACCATATTGCCCCTTTTATTCTTAAAATTACAAAGTTACCCCCTTTTTCATACCAAAATTACCAAACTATCCTTCTTACTTAATAATTTACCATATTAGCCCTATTATTCATAAAATCACCAAGTTGCCCATTTTTCATGCCAAAATTACTAAAATATCGTTCTTATTTAATAATTTACCAAATTACACCTTTCTTATGCCAACTTTACTAAAATATCCTTACCCCATAAAACATTAATACCCATGGTCCATATGCATCATCTACAACACCAACCATTATTTATGATCAATACCTATTATCACCTACCATACCCACTTAGGCCATACCCTTTGTACAAGTAAAATTATTAAAATGCTCCTACTCTCATATTAATATGATCTCTACTACAAATGGCATATTTCAAAATATAGTACGCTTTTCATTTCAACTACCAACATATGCTATAGATCATAATATACTTAACATCACATAATATACACATAAACATATTCAAAACCCTAATGTACGAGCATACATAAATCCATACATTTTAGCAGGGTATAATGGTTACCTTGTTTCAAGTAATAATTAAACTTTATAGTATCCCAGTTAAAAGTTTAAGCTTTGATTAGTACAAATTTGTTCCTAGAAATAATATCAAAACTAACATATTAGTAGTAGAAATTTAAAAGATTAAATTTTTTATCCAAAATCTTAGTAAATACATATAAATGTCAACTATATTTATATCTTATGGGCTACATGCAAGAAGGGAAGGGGAGATAAGGGATAAAGTGAAGAGATGGGAGAAGTGGAAGGGTTGGTTTGGGTGAGGGTTTGTGGCATCGGTTAAGGGCTTGTGGAGGGGTGTGAGGGTGGTGGTTGGGTTCAGGGAAGGTGGAAAAGTGTAGATAGTGGTAGGGGTCAGAGATCGATGGCTCTAGGCTGCAAATACGGTGGCATCAAGGGTTAAAAATGGGTGCAATGAAGGGAGAAGAAGGAGAAGGAATGGAAAAGAAGGTGAGGTAGGGAGGTGGTAGGGGAGGTGTTCGGTGGTCGAGGGGTGGCTTTAGTGGTGGTGGAAGAGGAGGAATGGGTGGCGCAAGGTGGCATGTAAGGATGAGGGCTAGGAGGAGAGGAAAAGAAAAAGGAAGGGAAAGGTGGGTCGTAGGGGCGTGTGGTGGCTGTTGGTTGGTGTAGGGAGGAAGTAAGGGAGGCTAGGGGCCGGTGTGATGGCTGGTTGGGCACAGAGGTGGCGGTTAAGGGTGGCGAAGCAAAAATAGGGGAGATGGGAGGAGAAGGAAAGAAAGAAAAAGAGTGGTTCTACAGGCGAAATAAGGGAGCTCGAGGAAAGGAAATGGGTAAAGGGGAAGGAGAAAAAGAAGAGGGAGAGAAGGGAGGTAGTCTAGTGTAGGGTAGGTGGTTGTAGGGGGTGGATGCTGTAGGTCGGGGATGGCTGATAGGGAGAAGGAAGGAAGAAGAGGGGAAAAAAGTGGCATGCGAGGGGGGCTATGTAGGGGGATTGACTCTAAATGGAAATGAAAAGGATGGGAGAGAGAGGGAGAGGGCAGGATGGGGCTGTGTAGGTGTAGGGTTAGGTTGCAGGAGAGGTGCAGGCATGGGGGTGTTTGGTTCGATGGGTGAAGAAGTAAGAAGAAGAAGGGGGAAGGTAAGTCAGTTGGGTAGGGGAAAGGAAGAGCAGGCTAGCCCGCGTGCGAGGGAGAAGGAGGAAGGTAGGGGGAGTGGTTGGGTTTGCCCAACCAAGGAAGAAAAATAAGGGGGGGGGGGAAAGGGGCTAGACTAGTGAAGAAAGAAAAGAGGGCAAATGGCCTATTAGGAAAAAAAAAGAAGATGCAGGTCGGGCAGCCTAAAGAAATGTTTAAAAGAAGGAAAAGGTGAGTGGAAGAAAAAGGAAGGAAAAATGAGGAAGAAAATGGAAAAAGGGGGATTTTTTTTGAATTAGGGTATTTAATTATTTATATGGATGAATTAATTTAATTATAATTTAAGATATTAATTTAAGAGGATAATTTTAGTAAAATATGGCTTTAGAAAATTATTTAAATAAAAAGAGTATGATAAAATAACAAAATTTTATTTTTAATTTATTAAATAATTATATCCATTTTTATTAATCAAAATTTGATAAAATAATTTAAAAATTAAATTATCCCAAATGAGGATTAGTTATTAAATTTTAGGGTTTGAAAATTTGGTATATTATAAAGGGTGTGTTGGTGGACCCTTTAAAAATTTGCATTGTATCAGAGTGGTTAGGATTGACGAATATCATGGAGATAAATAATTTTCTAGGACTGGCATGCTACTATAGACTTTTTGTTTAGGATTTTTCAAGAATTTCTTATCCTTTGATTGCTTTGTTGAAGAAGATATTGTGTTTCATCAGGATGAGATGTTCATAGAGGCTTTCGTGGAGCTCAATAGAAGGTAGAATTTAGCTCCAATTCTTACTTTGTTGTTGTGTATAGAGGGATTTAAGGTATATAGTGACGCATCCAAGCTTTGGTAGGGGTGCATGTTGATGTAGCACAAGAGGGTAATAGCATATGCTTCTCACTTATATGGAGTGTAGTGTAAGCTCTACATGGACCATAAGATATTTAAGTACATATTCACTTGATGTGAGCTTAACATAAGATAGTGAAGGTATAATACCCCAATAATTTAAAACCTATAATTTAATAAATAATTCTTATTTGGGATAAATTAACTTTTAAATTTATTTAATTTAATTTATTTTGTGGATTTATGATCGTGTAAAAATGGATATATATATATATAATAAATTAAAATAAATATTTTATTTTTATTTTTATCATACTTATTTTATTTAAATAAATCTTCAAACCAATATTTTACTAAAATTTTCCTTTTTAACCAATATATTTAATTATAATAAATTAAATTATTAAATTAATTTATCTATCAAAAATATTAAATTCCATTATTTTAAAAATTATTTTATTTTAATTCGCCCCCTTTTCCTTTTTCTCCTCCTTTTTCTTTTCTTTTTCTTTTCTTTTCCTTTCTTTTCCCTTCGGGCCGTTGGCCTGTGGCCTTCCTCCCCCTTGCGCTGGGCCATTGGCCCATCTCCTCCCTCTCTTGCATGATCGCTCCAGCCCATCTCCCCCTCCTTTTTCTTTTCCTTTCTTCTCCCCTAGTTGGGCTAACCCAACTTCCCCTCTTTTCTTTCCCTCTCCCTCACACACGGGGCCGACCCATTACCCTTTCTTTCTCCCCAGCATGTCTCTCCTTTCTATCTTTTCTCCTTCTTTGATCGTCGTTGCATGCCATAGCTGCCTACATCTTGCTTGCCACCAAATCCCCTGCCACCTG
Organism: Tamarix chinensis; assembly: GCA_030549775.1. Lineage (NCBI taxonomy): Eukaryota > Viridiplantae > Streptophyta > Magnoliopsida > Caryophyllales > Tamaricaceae > Tamarix > Tamarix chinensis. The sequence goes on from CM060172.1 coordinate 10,142,926, forward strand.
CCATTGTAGCCTGCAACCCTGCTCCCTCTCCTCGTCCTTTTCCTTCCATTTTCAGCCACACTAACCCTGCAACCCTCCCCCGCATGCCTTCCCCTTTCATTCTCAACCTCCCTGCAACCTACCACCCTACCACCTACAACCACAGCCCCAGCTGGCGCTTGCCTCCTCTCCTTTCCCTCTTCCTTTTCTTCTCCTTATCTTCCCCTTCTTTGCCCATTTTTGGCCTCCATCGACCCCCTCAACTCGTTGCAGATCCCCCATCTTTCTCCCTTCTTCCCCTCTTCTCCTCCTCCCCTATTTTTGCTTCCCCTCCTCCAACTGTCGTTGTTGCCACCCAACCAACCACCACATCCACCTCCTGACACCCCCTACTACCTTCCTGCACCACCAAACTACCTCCACACACCCCTGTAGCCACCTTTCTCCTCCCTTCTTTTTCTTTCCCCCTTCTTGGCCTCCACCCTGCACCATCATTGTCTGCCACCCTCCTTCCTCTTCCACCACCACCACAACCACCAATCCACTCCTGGAAACCTCCCATACAACCACCTTACCCCCCTTAGCCGAAACCCAGCCTAGTAACCCCTCCTTTCTCTTCTTCCTTTCCTTCGTTCTTCTCCTCCGCAACCTTTGCATCCATTTTCCTAGCCCTGCAGCTACTGCCTCCGCTGCCCTAAGCAGCCTATTACCCACCTCTGACCACCATGTACACCTCTACTCCATTCCTACACCCAGCTACCCCCATAACTCCCCTCCACAATTCCTCTACCCCACTCCCAAAACCCATAATTGAACCAACTCCTTCCTTTTCCTAACTCCCTCTCAAACCCCTTTATTCCTTACTATCTTGCATACAACTCACGTTGCTCATGCAACATGAGTCTACTACCTCCCCTAGAAAATTTTGCTAATAATTTTGTGGTATAACAATGGATAATATCGGTATATATTTAATTAAGTTTTTGATAAAATTTATTCCTTTGATTTCCTACTTTATAATATGATAAATGTTGATATTATTTTTAGGTATTGATTTTACTAATCAAAGCTCAAACCTTTAACGGCGGTACCTATAATGTTTGATTATTGCTGGAAATAAGGTAAGCATTATATTATACTGAAACATGTAGATATATGTATGCTAGCACAGTAGGATTTTTAATGTGTTTATATGCATGATATATGTTATGAAGTATAATGTATTTAGTGGCATATGTTGGTTGATGAAAAGAAAAGCATGATAATTTATGTTCCATGTCTAGAAATAATGCTTAAGGGAAGAAGTTTTATTAAAATACATATGTATGGTATGATATGCTAAGGTGGCCATTTGATACATAGATACTATTAATGTAAGCTCTAGTGGAATTTTAGTAAATTATAGTGTAGGAAAGCATGGCCTAAATAAGTATGTGTGATAGGTGCTAATGCATATTAATGACAAATAATAATAGTTGGTGGAGTTGGATGATGTGTATGGAGCATGTAAATCAATACTTTATGTAGTGAGGGTATTTTAATAAAACATGTATAATAAGGGTAAATGGTAATTTAATAATGGAGAAGGGTAATTTGGTAATTTGACATAAAAGAAGGGGAATGTTGATAATTTTATAAAGTAAATGGGTAAAATGGTGATTTAATGAAGGAGAAGGGTAATTTGGTGATTAGTATAAAGGAAAGGTATTATGGTAAATTTGTAAGTAAAAGGGGCAAAATGGTAATTGTAATAATTTAGAAGTGCAATTTGGTAATTTAATAAAAAAAAGGTAAATTGGTAAATTTGATAAGTAGGAAGGATGATTTGGTAACTGAAAGCCTAAGGGGCAATTTGGTAAATTAAATAAGTATAAAGGGTAATATGGTAATTTAACCAACTTAAAGGGTTAATTGGTAACTTAACAAGTATGAGAGGTAGAGTGGTAATTTAATAAGTATGGAGGATAATTTGGTAATCTAACAAATACAAGGGGTATTTTGGTAATTATGCAAATATGAAGGGTAATGTGGTAATTTGACAAATAAAAAGGGATGGCTTGGTAATTTTACAAGCAAGGGGTAATTAAGTAATTTTGTAAGGATGATGGGAGTAAATCGATAGCTTGCATATAACATGTAAATAGATTAAATGGGTCTCTATAATATGACATAAGTAATACTGGATAATAAGATGAGGGTATTTGATGAGGTAGTGGGTATCACAAGAATATGGTATAAACTAGGGTTGGATGGATAATTAAGGGCATGATATGGTGTTTATCTCATAATCATGTATGAGGTGTCTGGTTTGTAAGTATGCATAGAAATGAGTGTTAGATATGTGTGAAGTACGTGTTAGGGTTTTATTTATGCCATGATCCTTGATGTAGAATGCTTGATTCTATAGCTAGTATATCTTTATGTCTTTGGATTCATGACCTTTTTCCTTCCCTCAAATTTAATAAATGGATATGTTTAATAAGACATGAATAAAGTACTAATTATGTAAAGTGAAATATTATTGAGCCGGGCCCAGACCGATTCACAAGCATAATAGTGGCTAGGTGCAAGATGCCCTGGAGACTGATCCACCGGCGAATATTAGTGGCCAGGTACGCATTGCCTTGTGTGTTTTCGATCTACCGTCTATAATAGCGGGGGATCTCAAGCTCAAAAAACCAAATATTGGATATTAATAAATTATGGGAAGATAATAATTAGTTACAGTGGAACACCATGTGAGTCAGGACTAGACTGGTCCACCGGTGAATAATAGGCCAGGTGTAGGGTGCCATAGAGACCAATCCATCAGTAAATAATAGTGGTCAGGTGTTGTTGCCCTGTATGTTTTTGATCCACCTGCTATAATAGTGGGGTTGTCGCATTCACATGAATATAATTCAAAAGACGATGATTGAATAATGATTAATTAATAGCTTAAGACAAAAAGTATTGATTTCATATTATGATCTATTGATATGACACGAGTTTCGCTTCAGTGCTTGTCCCTGCTTGGGTATATGATGGAATTGCTAAGTACACAAATTTTGTGTTATACATCTTTTATCATATGTGGTATTGCCTTGTGCATTGGTTCTGGTGTTAATTGTGATTTTCCTAAGCTCGCATATGATATTGTCCTATATCGTTATGTATTATGTGTTGCATGTGAGCCTTGCCTTTTAGTTTGGTATAAAGGGTTACTCAGTACCATAGCAGTGAAGGGTCCTATTTGTGGGCCCCTGCCTATTCAATAGACAGTGTCCTTTGTAAGTCTATTGTAGGTGCTATTCAAGTGGGCATTAGGAAAGAGCATAAGGATTGTCTGAGAATGGTTTTAGAGTTTCCCTTTAAACTTTTATTTCTATGTTCAAACCAATTTTTATTCTTTTAACCACTTATAGTGGAATTTTATCTTTTGTAAAGCCTTCCCCATGCTACTATGATTCTACTCTGATTTAAATAAATTTTGAGTCCAAGCAAGTTGTATTTTATTCTTTTAGCTTTAGCACTTAGTACTGGAACGGTAGGAGGAAACAGGTTTGGTACTAAGTGTGGCGGTAACATCACTAAAATTTACAGTTTTTGTTTTTTCTTCTACGGATGTATAAATAAAATAAAATTTTTCATTAGTGAATTTTGGGGGTCTTACACAAGGTGGCTGGAGTTGGTTAAGGGACAAAATTTAGAGTTAACCTATAATGAGGGTAAGGACAACATCGTAGCAGATGATGTTAGTAGAAAGACTTCACACTCTATAGGTTATTTGATTATTTCAGACTAGATTTAGGAAGAGTTCAAGAGTTAGACATTAAGATCATTAGGTTCAGGGATCATAAGAAAAGGATAAGTGTTCTCATGATCACGCTGACCTTTTTTAATGAGATTTGAGCTAGGCATCCAATAGATGTCAAATTTGAGTAGATTAAGCAAGATATAGTCAGGGGTAGAGTAGTGAGATTTTAGATTTTTAAGAATGGTAGTATTTGTTTCTGAGGTAGATGGTGTGTTCAGGAGAGTTATGGGGAGCTTAACAGGAAGATTCTAGAGGAGGGCATCAGGTGCCTTATTCTGTCCATCCTGCATGGGATGAATTGTGTAATAAATGAAAGTGATCTATTAGTGGCCCCATATGAAGGGGGAGGTTGTAGACTTTATATCATAGTGCTTGAGTTGATAAAATGTCAAGCTTGAACACAAGGGTCGAGTAGGGTTGGTTTAGCCATTGGAGGTTCCCAAGTGGAAGTGGGACAGTGTGTCAGTGGACTTGTGGTTGGATACCAAGCATTACCGATGGTTAGGATTTAATTTGGGTAGTAGATGATCGATTGACCAAATTGATAGTATTCATATCGATGAAGTTGATGTGGAGTATGGAGCAAATAACCAATGCTTAAAGGAAGCACATTGTATGGTACCATGAGGTGCCTAACAACATCGTGTCAGATGAAGATTATAGATACCCTATATTTAACCTAACACTAATTTTCGGTCATTCATATTTTCAAATAATCCTAATCCTGGATGATTAATATTTTTCTAATCTCACCCTAATTCTTTAATCATAACTATAAATCTAAACTTTAACCAAAATCCTAAAATTCTTTTTATTTTCCCATTTTGCCTATCCTTTTCTATTTTGCTTTTCCTTTCTTCTTTTATTTTTCCCTTTTCTTCTTCTCCTTCCTCGGTCTTCTCCTTCTTCTTTTTCATCTTTGGATGAAATTTTCCTTCTCCAAACCTTTTCCTTTTGTTTTCCTTCCTTTATTACAAGGATTTGCCTCTAGAACCTTTTTTTTCCCTAAATCCCCTGAATCTCTACTTTTCCCTTAATTTTCTTGTGTCTCACTTTCAATAGCTTATAATTTTGCACACTACTACCTCAATTATAAATGCCTCTCCATTTTGTCTCCTTACCTCATTTAATGCCTCACTAAACTTCTCCCCTAATTCCTTTTTTTTTTCCAACTTCTCTATGTTATACTCTATTGTTCTCCACTATTTCCCTATTGTAAAGCTCTATATACCTCATTTAACCTCTTTTAGTAAACCAAAAGTAGTGTAAAAAACTCACATAGCCCACCCCTAAGGTACATCAACTCCTCACGCAAACCACCCCATCAACATCATTCAACCCCTCCTAGGTGAGTCCTCCATGTGACCTTCCCCTTGCTATGTCAACACCTCACTTATTACCCTATTGAATTCATCATTCCATCATGTAATACCCCCATATTTGTGCCATCATCCCATTCAAGTATCTCTCATTCATGCCATATTTTCCCGTAGCTTTGAGACTCTCCATTTATTTTGGTTCTTTCTCCTGTAAGGTATTTTTTTATCTTATAGGAGGCGTATTAGGGTTTATTCACACTTAGAGACCGGTGTCACTTAGGTAAGAATATATGTCATAGTTAGGGTTTTTGACTACTATGTTTAAGTTTGTGTTTACAATGATGTTCGGTGTTATTAAATATAATGATCCATGTGTTAATGTCATGCTATGATAACTTTTTATCATATTATGAAAAAGTAAGTATCAAGTGAAAAGTATGAGCTTATTTGATGTTTATTATGTTAAGTCTCGTTATTTGCTACAGTAATTGTGTTAGCATGATCTATGTTTTTTTTAGGTATGAAAAGTAGTTAATTAATGTGGTAAAGTTGTAAGGTAATGTACTAAGTGGAAGGTTGGAAAATAATGCTTTTAATTTTTAAAATTTTGTAACCTTAATTTAGAAAATTTAACCTTTTATCTAAGAAAAAAAAGAATATTTAAATAACAATTTAATTATTTTTGTTAACCTTTAACCTACAAATCAAGATAAACTATTTAACAAATTATTATAATTATTTTATCTTAACCTTTTTATTTAAATTAAACCTAAACCAATAACCTCACCTTTTTTCTTTTCCTTAATGTGACACCCTAAATTTGAATAAATTAATATTATCCTAAAAATCTAAATTTAATATAATTTTATTTTTAACCCCAAATCTATATTCCTCTTTCGTTTTTCTTCTTTTCCCTTTTCCCTTTTATTTGTTCTCTTTTATTTCCTCCCGCTCCTTTCTTTTTCTCTCATTCCCTGACCCATCCCACTTCTCCCACTATCTTTCTTCCTTCCCGCGCTTAGCCAAACAATCCTTTCTTTTTTCCTCTTCTTCTTCCCTATGCCAATCCCTCTCCTTCATTCCTTTTCTTTCTTCCTATGCCTAGCCCACCTAATTTCTATTCTTTTCCCTCCTTCTTCCTAGCCCGCTCAACCTAGCTCATTGCCCTCTTTCTCTTGAGCTCTCTTGGTATCAACCCAAATCCCCCGATAGTCCCTAGCTCCCTCTTTCTCTCTCGAGCTCAAAGACCCCCCACTGCCACCATCCTTCTTTTCCTAGCTAACAACCCATCTCTTGCACCCTTCCCTTTTCCTAAAGCCACACACCCCAAACCCCTTGATCCATACCACCCTTCTTTCTCCCTATGCCACCTTCTCTTGTCCCTATTTTCTCTCCCTTATAACCACCACTCATCGGTGATTATTCCCACGCGCCCACCAAGCCATCGCTTAACCCTAGTCATACCAAAATTCCCCTCTTACTTGCCCCTTTTCTCACCCAACTCTTGCACCACCATCCCTACAGCCAAGCCTCATGACTAGCCCTTTGCCCCTATTTCCTTCACCATCAACGCACCATAAATTCCACCACCATCTCAGCCTCCATTGTCGGCCACCTTCCTCTTCTATTCTTCCTTATTTCTTCATGCTCCTATGCTGCTCTATTTTTCTTCTTCACTTCCCTATAGTGACTCATGTCGATCCCTACCCCTAGCACCGACCTCACCCTCCGTAGCCATACCTTAGGCAACAACAGTTTTTATCGTTGCCACCCCTCCGCTCGATTCCACCATTCCCTTAAGCGTATAGCCTCCCTCCATGACCCAAACCATAACCTCCCCTATACTACACTGCCACCCCTTCCAACAGTCTCCTACACCATGCTTCCTTGCCCAATGCCACTACTGCCATTGCCCATTCTCTCTATAGCCCTCGTCCTGTATTTCCCATCTCACCACTCATTTATTGTGCTGCCTCCACCTCACCTCATCCCTTCCATCCTCCTCACCCTACCTTATTTCCATCTCCTACAACACCTCCAAAAATGACCATTATCCCCTTTTTCCTTGTCATTGCCACCTACCACTGGCCAGCAGTCCCACCTGGTCAACAAAACATCCCCTAGCCTTCAACCCTACCATCATCAAGAACTCACACTCTATGAGCCGCGTGAGATTGTACCATAGTAGTAGTAGCAGCAGCAATAATAGTAATAGTAATAGTAATAGTAATAATAGTAGTAGTAGTGGTAATAGTAATAATAATAATAATAATAATAATAATAATAATAATAATACTTATTATTATTATTATTATTTATTTACCCATCTTTCACTCATAGGTAATTTGGTAATTTTACTAAATAATAAGTATTTTTAATAAAAAAAATTATTTTATTAATTAAATATTAATATGGTAGTAGTAATATTAGTTTTAGGTATAAAGTTTAATTAGTGAGGTCTAATCATTTTTAGGAGGTTACTGATAAAATTGTGTTTTTGCTAGAAAGTAGGTAATTTTTATATTCTATTAAAATGTGAGATATCATATGATAGAACATTAGAATTATTTATGTGTAAACTTAATTATGTATGTTTGTTACATTATAATTATCTTCCTAAAAGTGGTAGCATGAAATTTAGTGAAATGGATCATGTTAACTTGTGTAACTAGTATGCATACAAAAGTATGTTAAAATGGGTTTTATGTTAGGAGTAAATTATATATTTTATGTATTTCCATTATGATGGGTAGAGAATTCCTAAGTGTATGTTATTGTAAATATCATTATTATTTTGTGCCCTTAGAGGAACTTGGTCATTTTACGCATATCATGATATTTACTCAGATAGCTATGCCTGAATGATTGATAAGTATGCAAGTATGTGTTTTGAAGTTTTAGAAAAGCATGTTAGGGTTTTACATGCTAAACTATTTGTAATGATACATGTCATGGTTAATTACCTATATATATAAACATGGCTATGCATCCTTATGCTGATAAAAGGCATTACTAGTTGAAAGCCATTCATATTAGGAATCATGAGATTTGGGTGGAAAATAGGTAGTTTAGTTATGTTAGGGGCATTTTAGTCAATATGGGTTAAAATAGAATATTGGATATTTTATTGTGATAAGGTTTGAAATAGGTTAAGTATATTATGTGTAAATTTTGGAGTGAATATTAATGATTTATGTTGAATAAATGAGGAAAATAGGCTTTCGTGGAAATAGTAACCCAAAGCAAAAAATTATTACAATATGTGGGAATTGTTTGAGTTCGACCTTGCTTTCTAGTTCTAGTGGTTATATTGGTTTTTTAGGAGGGCATAATGAAATTAGGAGTCACATGAGTCTCATCATAAAAGCATGATTAAGTTTTGGAATTAGGGTTTGTGGTGAAATATAAATAATAACCATAAAGGTAGACTATTAGCACCTATGTAAAATGTGGAAATTAGATCTTGATCTATGTCTATGGTGTAAATAATAATATTTTGGGAATGCATATTAAATTTGGTGGTTATATGGATCTTTTGGAAATTGGTATGATTAAATTATGGAATTAGGGTTTTATAGAAGTTATGAATAATAACTAGTGGCGTAGGGGAATTTTGGTCAATAAGGTTAAAAGTGGAAGGTTGATTACCTTAGGGGTTAGTTAGATCAAAAGAGGTTAAGGGTACTATATGGAATATTTAGAGTGAAAAGGATGGTTTATGGCTAATAAAGGAGGGGAAAGGCTTTAAGTGTGAATCGACAAACCTAGGGGTGGAGTCAAGATCATATGTGTGAAAGGTTGTATATTTGCACTTAGATATGAATATTCAATTAATGTTGGCATTTTGGGCCTGAATACAAAATTGGGGAGCCATATGAGTTATAGGAATGGAGTTATGACTGAAATGTGAAGTTAAGGTTTTGTAGGAGACCTAAATAGTAACTCTAGGGGTAGGTTATTATCGTATGTGTAGGACATAGTAGTTAGAAAATTATTTTTGTGTAAGTGGTTAATAACAACATTCTTGGGTATGCAATTTGGGGACTAAATGAGTACTAGAGAAAGGATTATGCAAGGTTTGTGAATGTAGGGTTTCTAAGGGAAATGTGACGCGTTCTGGGATATGTGTTGGGATGCTTTCTTGCATGAGTATTTGTATATTCCTATGTGATGACCATGAAATAAATAAAGTAAGAATAATATACTAATCACTTAAATTGAAAGATCATATTAGTCAAAACCATTATATCTGTTAGTTTCACCGAACGAAAATAGTGGTTAGATGTGTCTTGTCCTAGGTAGGATATTGTTAGAACCATTCCATAATTTGAGAATAGTGTCCAAGCAAATTATACCATGGGGTTTTATTTATGTTACCATTACATTGGTTGAGAATAATAGGGTTCCCAAACTCAAATTAAACAAATCATTTGAATGATCATAACCATTGAAAAGATACTAATAACTTAAAGTGAAACACCATATGAGTTAGGACTAGTTCTACCTATCTGTTCCACTAGACAAGAATATTGGCTAGGTGTTTTTTTGCAATGGGTTTGTATATTATTGAAATTGTTCCAGTGGTTGAGAAAAATGGCCAGGAACAATTGGTTAGGGTTGAACTCCACTTAAGTAAATAATTGGAATGATTATTATTAGAATCAAAATGGTAAATGTATGGTTAAGCAGTAGTCTTTGTGTCTACATGTGCCTCATGTGGCAAACTTTGTGCCTACCTATGATGTTAGGAGTTAATCTTGGTCCATGTTAGTAAACCTAACCGTGATTGAGATTTGTTGTTATTAATAATGAACTTTGTGACCGTGGTTATGGTTTAAGGATGATGTTGTTCTAATTATACTACAAGGAGCAACTCTAGGATGTTCTATCATTAAGCTCCATTTAATTATAGATGAAATATCTTAAGTAGTATATAGCCTTGGTGGTGTGTTTTTATGTGAATAATTGTTGTTTTTAAAATAATATATGTTTAGTTAAATGTTTTATATAATCTACTATTGTGAAGTTGTTTATATGTACCATGTGGGTTTTTATATTAGTTTTGTATAATGGATTACTCAGTATTATTATACTAAAGGGTTCCCTTTTACGGGCCCCGGCTATTCAATGGATAGTGGTATTTGTAGGTTAGCTTCTAAGGTTAGTCGAAGGCCTTATTTCAGTTGAGAATATAGGGCTATCCGGTGTTGTGCTAAGAATCTATTTATCTGTGATGTTTTGTATTCTTAATACTCTTGGAAAAAATCGACTGTCTAAGGAAAGCACATCCCAAACTTGCAAAACATATACTAAATTTTCATGCTCATAGAATTACATGGACACATGTTAATATACACACTTCAACAAATCATGCTCAAACAACCCATTTTATGCTTAAAATAAGAGAATCTCCACAACACTTATTGAAGGAGAATTATACCACATGCTCATAACATGGAACACAATTAGATCATATTCATATAAATACTAACACATAGAACCCCAATATATCTTAAGAATGCCTTAATCTTAAGCAATCCTTTAAAAAAATCCTACTAGATGGCATATCTAGAAGAAATTTTATTCCTAAGAGAATAAAAGTGAAAAACCATTAAGAAGAAGAAACAAAACACACCACATTGGGCTTAAACATGTTGTTGAAAAAGAAGCTAAAATATCCTACTTTTTTCAACCTTAATTCTTCCTTGCTTAAGGAAATTAAGAAAGAACTAAAACTAAGATTAGAAGAAGAGGAAGGAAAACAATGATTGCATAGTTCAAAATAGAAAATCAGCAAGGATCTCTATTCTCTTTCTTAGCAGAAGGAAGAAGAGAGGAAAATGGAAGGGAGCTCAACACTTAATGAAATTTCCACTAGAGTAAGGGAGAAGAGAACAATAAAACAAGGGAAGAATGATAATGGATCAATAAATGAGAAGTATAGGAGTAGGCTGGTCGACATTTTTAAGGAAAAGAGGGATGAAACTAGTGAGGTTGAGTGTGCAAAAGCTAAGAAGTGAAGGCTAACTTGATAGAGTGGTGGGGGATTGAATGCAGTTAGAGATGGGTATGTTAGTGGGTTGGAAAGTCTAGAAAAGGGTGCACAAAGTCAAAAAGTCACAGCCGCATTTGCCAAACAAGAGAGGGAGAGATGAGGGAGAAGGAAAAAGGAGGCTTGCCTCCAAAAGTGGCATTTTTGGAAAATTTTGACAATTAAAATCATGGAATGATCTAATTAATGTAAAAATAATACCAGAATACTAGAACATGTATATTAGCATAATTGAACTTAAATCAAAAGTTTTCATAATCGTTAGAGAGAAATTTGAATCAAAATAAAAAAATGGATAGAAAATTATAGGCAAATCAGTTGATCAGTTTGGGTAAATTAGTCGATAGGTTCGTGGAGGACAAGAATATAAAATTCCCTAGTACACTAGTTGATCAGCATGCCTGAAATTAACATTTTTATTAGAATTTCAAGCCTATTTTTAAACCAAAACTCATTTCTTTCATAACAACATAATTCTAAATACAATTTGAAGGATTTTGAGACAAAATATTACAGCACTACCCTTGATAAGAGACTTCATCCTCGAAGTCCACAAAAGAAATACATTGTTGTAAGTTCAAAACATAAGTAGTCTTATGAAATAAAAAAATACTTCTATAACTAAGGTTTAATACACAAGAAAAAGGGGTGCTACCCCCTTAAAAGAGGTGCCCTTACCCACGCAATGCACCTGAGCAAACAAGTCCAAATACTTTAACTTAATCTCCTTCTCAGACTCCAAAGTGGTCTCCTCTACCCTATTTCATGACCACAATACCTTCATGAGTGGAATGATCTTTGAAGGCGTCTCTTGAGTCTTGTAGTCTATGATCCTCAGCTAACTCTCCTAGTATGTCAATGTCTCATTAAGCTCAATCGACTCTTGCTAAATGATGTGAGACATATCCATTATGTACCTCCTCAACTGAGACATGTAGGAAACATTATGCATGCACGAAAGCTCCATAGGTAAGGCAAGATGGTAAGAAACCTCTCCAACTTAATCCAAAATCTTGTATGGCCTAACGAACCTTAGGCTAAGCTTGCCCTTACGACCAAAACGCATCACTTCCTCAATCGACGGAGCCCTTAGAAGGAATCTATCACCTACCTCAAACTTATATGCTCTCCTCTACAAATATGCATAACTCTTCTCCCTATACTAGGCTGCCTTCATCTGATCTCTAATCATCCTGGTCTGCTTCACAGTATCCTCTACCATCTTTGGTCCCAACATAAACGTCTCATTAGAGTTACTCCAACACATAGGAATACGACACTTCCATCCATAAAGTGCATCAAAAGGTGCCATCCCTATGTTGGCATGATGACTATTGTTGTCGGAGAACCCTACCAAATCTAGATGATCCCTTCAACTACCCTCAAATGTAAGAATGCAAGCCTAAAGCATATCATCCTAGGTTTAAATAGTACTCTCGCTCTGATCGTCTGTAGTTGGATGGAAGGCTATGATCATCTTAAGTTGTGTCCTAAAAGCATCTTGAAACTTTTGCCAAAAAGTGAGATAAAAATCTAGAATCTCGATCTGACATAATGCCCTCAGGCACTCCATGGTACTGCACCACATGCTTCTTGTAAGCATTGGTCATCTACTCCATACTCTGCATCAACTTCATTGGTATGAATATCGCTGACTTAGTCAATCGGTCAACCACAACCCAGATTGAATTTGAACCACGACGAGTCTTAGGTAACCCACCATGAACTCCATCAACACACTATACCATTTCCACTCAAGGACCTCCAATGACTTAACTAAACCCGCCGAACATGTAATACCCCATATTTTTGAAACCTAATTTTATTAAGCCTAATGATTTTATTAGCGTAATTTGATGCAAATATTTAATTATTTTAATTTTGATTCGTTTTATGGATTTATCGACGATTTCGAATTCATATTTGAATTTAATTAATCGTTGCCTTTGCGAACCATTCTAGACAAATTCGTTCACGACCATGATTTTATTATATTCTTATGATTTCGATTTTCGGTTAAAAATATGTATTCCCATTCTTTCTCGTGTTTTGATTTTTAATATTTTAGATTCGTTTTCGATTATAACTTCGTCGAGTGATTACGACTTTATTTTGGAGTTATATTTCATTAACGAAATATATTATTTAAATTATGGAATTTCTGTTTAAATAGTTAAATTTATTTTAATAATTTTATCCATAGAAAATATTTCCGACTTCAAATTTATTTGTTTTCAGTAATCATTAATATTTTCGGGAAGTTTTAAAGTAAAAAGGTTTTTTGGAAATTATTTATAAATTTCATTCCGAAATTAATATTCTTCTGTTTTACGCTTTTTGATTTACGGAAAACCGATTTCAGAAATTATTTAAATTAGTCTCTGTTTATTCAAATTTGACTTAAATATTTTATTCTATACTTTTAAATATTTTTTCGAGGTCTTATAATGTATTTTCATAAATAATATAACTTTTTCGTTCGTTGGTAAATTCTTCCGAAAATGTTTCTGAAATTCTTTATATAGTTCTTTTATTAATTTTAACCTTTCGGAACCTTACAAAATAATTTTCATTTAATAAATTTTAGATAAAATCTTCCAATAATAATTTTAAACATTTATTATTTTATTTTATATGAGTATTTGTAAAAAAAAGAAAAAGAAAAAAGAGTCAACCCAGCTGGTGCCCCCGACCCCCCTCTCTTCCTTTTCCTTGTTCCTTGCTTCTCTTTCTCTTCTCTTTCTCGTCAGTCCCCTACTCTCGACCCTTTCTCCCTACTCGCAGCCCTAGAAACCCCAGCCTCCCTCACCTCCTCCTCCTCCTTGCTAGCCGACCTCCAGCCACCGCCGGCAGACCTCCAACCAGCTGCCATGGGCGACGCGACCACTGGCAACGCACCAATAGCCGCAACAGCTAGCTCGACTGCAGCAGTAGCAGCAACCACCACCAGCAGCGCGGGAGCAGTAGCAGCAGCGACAAGCCGCCGTCCGGCTCCGGCGAGCCTCGCTAACCACCGGCGAGCCACCCCCAGCCCCCGATGAAGCTTCTCTGGCCTTCCTTTGCTCCGATTTTGTTGATTTTTGTTTGGTATAAATTTCTGAAAAACCCTAATATTGATTTGATTAATTGAGTATGATTTAGCTTGTGATAAGCTAAATTAATTGTTTGATTATGTATATATGTGTTGTGAGATTGATTTGGATAAGTTAATTGTATGGTTTAGGTTGGAATTCTGGAAAAATTGAATTTTAGGCCGGGTTATGCCCAAATTTTTTGGATCCGTCCGATTTGGCAATTTTGGATAAATTGATTATACAATACATTTTAAAATGTATCTAATTTCATGTCGGAACCATCAATTTGAGAAATTTATGCAGAATTAAACGGAATTTGATTCCAAGGTCAAAATTCGTGTGTAATGAAATTGGGTTGTGTAATTGAGTCGTTCCGCTCAATTGATTTTATAATGTCGTTTGAAATATATTTAATTTCATATTGGAAGTGTTGATTTGGGAAAATTGTGCGTAATTAATCGGAATTGGATTTTTAGGTCAAAACTCTCGCGGGTCCAAATTGGATTGTATAATCAGGTTGTTTTATTCAATTAACTATATGATTTATATTAGAATATATTTAATTACATTTCCGAACCGTCAATTTATATATTTTAGCAAGAATTGATCGGATTTGCGTTCCGGGCTCAAAAACCCTAATTGTGCTAAATTGGGTATTTCTTTTAGCGGTTTTGATCAATTGATTATTTGATATGTTATAAAATGTGTTTAATTGCATTTCTAAACATTTAATTTGATTAAATTTATAGAATTTTACCGAATTGCATTTTCGGGCCTAAAACTCTAGATTTCAAGTGAGATTATGAAATTGGTTTTTTGTATAGTTGTTTTTCTAAAATTAAATTTATAGAAGTAGTTGAAATGATCCTAATTGTATTCTAATACCTTTAATTGGAATTAATTGATTTGAATTACCTGAGTTTGTGTCATGGGCTTTAAAACCCTAATCTTGAAAATGGATCGTCTTGAATTGGTTAATCGGAAGATTGTTTTGTTGAAATTGATTATCTAGATTTATCTAAAATTAGTTTAATTGTGTTTTAAAACTATCAATTTGAGGTAATCGAAGTGATTTGGTCGATTCGTAGTTTAGGCATTAAAAACCCTAATCTTCGGGGATGGTTTTATAAAATTGATTTTTGCTATACGACTTTTATCTAATTGATTTCTGTCTTTGGGTTTTAAATCATTTGAATTATGTTTTAATCTAATCGGTTTGGATTTGGTTCTATGTAAATTGTCGGTTTACCTATTTAGTTGTAAAACCTAATGAATAAGTCATTTTTGATAAATTAACTTATAATCGATTATTCCTTCTCTAGCTTTCCAAATTAAATTGAAATGTCCCAAGTGATATGTGTGTTAATCCGTTTTGATTTATTTTTAATCTTAAATCTTAATAGAGCTATGCTCTTGAGTCCTAGGTTATGGACACGTTTTCCAAGAAAGATCGTTTGTATCCGTTTGCATTTATTTAATTAGAATATGTGAATTATTAATGGATAAGATAGTTTCTAACCTAGTTTTGATTTCTATCGGCGATCTAGGAAAACTTTCTCGTGGATTATCGAGCTTTCGATAGCTCTCCCTCTTTCTCAATTTGCTTAGCTAGCTTCGGATTTAGGTAAGTCATTACTTACCTTACTTATGGCTGAATTTGGATGTATGTCTACTTGAAGTGAAAGGTGATAAGTATGCCTATTGATTATTTAATCATGTCAAGTGGATGTTGTGTTCTGTGTGGTAATTGCATGTATGTACAAATTTATAGTCTTAATGCAAATGTGTGTTAATATGACATTTGGATATGGTATGTATTTGAGTATGTGAAGGGTTGAGTATGGATTGAAATCGTATGATACCCTATGTTGTATCTTTATGTTATGGAATTATTCATGTGGGCCTGAATTTTGGTCGGCTAAAATCATTGAATAAGATACTAATTATTTAAAGTGGAAGATCACGTGAGTTGGGCCGAGGTGTAGGGTCCGTTCCACCGGACGATAATAGTGGCTCAGGTGTCCTATCCCTGAGAGGTTGTTCAAGCCATTCCATCGGTTCAAAATAGTGGCTCAGGAGCGTTTTGCCTGAGAGGTGTAGGATCCGTTCCACCGGATGATAATAGTGGCTCAGGTGTGTTGTCCCCGAGAGGTGCTTTAGTCTGTTGCACCGGATTAAGAATAGTGGGGCCCTATACTCAACGTGAATAAAAATATGATATAAGTTAAGTAATGAATAAGACACTAATTATTTAAATTGGAAGATTACGTGAGTCAGGACCAGGTGTAGGGTCCGTTCCACCGGACGATAATAGTGGCTCAGGTGTGTTGTCCCCGAGAGGTGCTTCAGACCGTTCCACCGGTTTAAGAATAGTGGCTCAGGAGCATTTTGCCCTGAGAGGTGTAGGATCCGTTCCACCAGATGATAATAGTGGCTCGGGTGTGTTGTCCCCGAGAGTTGCTTCAGACCGTTCCACCGGTTTAAGAATAGTGGGGTCCCTGAACTCATCGTAAATAAATAAAATCAGATGTGATAATGAATATGATTAGATTGTTGGATTGGTGTTACTTAGCATGCAATCGTGATTTATTATACGCTTGTATTTTATGTTCCGTCGTGTCTAGTAATGTACCTGTAAGTATGAATCAGTGATCCTATGTTTTATTGTATGTAATAAATGTATAATTGAGCATGAGAATTGTAAGCTAGAGTCTTTCATATCTTATGCGTTTCATGTTCCTTCCCTGAGTTGGGTAGTCTTGATTTACTCAGTACCGGACCCGTACTTATGCTACCTTGGTTGAATGGGTCCTGTGATGATCCACTGATGGTGGGGAGCAGACCTCTTGTGCAGGTTTGAGTTCAGATATTGTATTTGGGTGGAAGACTTGGCTTAAGAGAGTAGGCAATCCGGAATTTGATCTATCGGGATTTGTCTTGTTTAACTGTATTTATTTTTGGAAGTTTCAAGTGTTGTATTTAAAATTTCAAGGGTATTGTAATTAACTTTCAATTTCTCGTACTCTGATAAGCTTTTAAAATTCGGATTTATTTCACAGGTTCCGCTGATCAATTCAGCGATGATTTTATTTAGTGAATTTATTCACTTGCCATCTGCCTATGGATATCTCCTTGTGGGAGTTTATCTTTATGGCATAGATGTTTGAAATTTTGTTTGACAGGTTTTAGCCTTGCATCTAGCATGGGATAGATGGTGGACATCTATCTTGTGTTAGATGTGGCGGTAACATTCCCCAAATTCTTTTCTAGCTTCTGCTTTATTGTTTCAATTTTTTTTCAGGATTGAATTTTGGGGGTGTTACAGAACACTTGTGTTACACTTTGACCTTTTAACACGTTAAGCACCAGGCCACAAAGTCTGCGACTCCCCCCTTTATAAAGGGCCACCAATATATCCTTCATAAATCCTTGTATAGTTTATATAATCCCCCGAAATTTTAAAAACCTGGAATTTAATAAATAGCTTTTATTTAGGATAAATTAGCTTTTAAAATTATACAGTTTAATTATTTTATGGATTTTTGAGTGCATAAATTTGGATAGGAATATTTAATAAATTAAAATAAATATTTTATTATTTTATCATACTCATTTTATTTAAATAATTTTCCAAACAAATGTTTTATTAAAATTATCCTTTTTAAACCCATATATTTAATTATATTAAATTAAATTATTAAATAAATTTATGACCCAAAAACATTACATTCTATTATTTTAGAAATTAAATTATTTTAATTTACCATATTTTCCCTTTCCTTTTTTCCTTTCTTTCTCCATTTTCCTCCTTTCTTTCCTTTTCCTTTTTTTCCTCCTTTAGGCTGCCAACACCGACCTTCCTCCCTTCCTCGTCACGCTTGGACCACTGGCCCACTCCCCCTTCCATCTTGTCCTTCTCCCGCACGGGCAGCCCACCCCCCTTTTCTTTTCTTTCTTCCTTGGTGAAGCAACCCAACCCAGCCCCCTCTTTTCTTTCTTTTCCTTTCCCCGTTCTACCCTGGCCGACCCATTCCCCTTCTTATTTCCCCAACTGGCCTGGTGCTTCCCCCTCCCCTTTCCTTCTTCTTCTACACCCCATCTAATGTCCCCCAACCTTTCTACATCGCCATGACTACCACCCCGTGCACCACGCCCAGCCACCGCAGCCTACAACCACTGCCACCACCTGCCTCTCCCTCTCTCCCATCATTTTCTTCCCATTCTTGGACCTGGCCAACCCTTAAAACCACCCCTCATGCCCTATTTTTTTCCCTCTTCGTCTGCCCTCCTTACCACCCTACCACCTCCCCTTCCACCCTACACGCTGCCATCGGCCGGCCAGTTGCCCCATTCTTCCTCTTCTTTTTCTCCTCCTCACAAGCCCTTTCCTGCCCCATTATTTTCGAGCCTTCCCCTTCCCCAATTCCTTTCTCCCCTTTGCTTCCTTTCATCTTCATCTTGGTTTTGGCTCCACCACCTCCCTCCGCTGCTTCCTCCGCCTCACCAGCCACCTAAACCACCTTCTGCACCCTTATAGTCCCGCCATGCACCTCCACAACACCACCCAATCCACCCCGCAGTCCCTTCTTCCTCCTCCCATCTTTTTTCTCCCTTCTTGGCAACCTCCCTACAACCACTCTGTTCGCCGCCGTCTGACTGCCTCTACGGCCACCCAAACCACCAATCTACTCCCTGTAATCTCCTCTACCACCCCCACACCTCCTTTTGCCGAAACCATCCCCCACACCCCTTCATTTTCCTCCTCTATTTTCCTTCTTTCTCAGCCTCGTCCACTCCTGCAATCCAATTCGCGTCCTCTCCGCCGTCGCTTCCGCCACCCTTGGCCAGCAACAACCCATCCTCGACCACCACCTACACCCCCTCTTCACTCCTCCACCCTTCCCTTGCTTCCAATCCTCCCCCACCTGCCCACTTTTCTAGCTCAAAAGCCTCAACCCGAAAATGACCATCCCTCCCTTCTACCTCCCTACCTTCGGCCCTTTTTTCCCATTATAACCTACATGTGGCTCACGCTGCTCATGCAGCATGAGTTCCACATTATTTTGGGAATTTTTTTGCTTAAGTATTGAGGTATATTAATGGTTAAGTAAAGTGTATTATTAATTAAGTTTTTATAAAGTTTTATCCTTTTAATTTCCTACTCTAATATAATAATTATTGATATTGTTTTTAGGTGTTGATTTTTGCTATTTAAAGCTTGAACCTTTAACAAGGATACCGGTAAGGTTCTTTTTGCAGGAATTAAGGTAATCATTAAACCTCACTTAAACGTATGGATAAACTTATGTTAGCACATTAGGGTTTTTAATACGTTATTATGCTTGTTATATGTTGTTAATATAATATGCATATTTGCTTGTATTAATTAATAAAAAAGGAAAGTATGCTAGTTTATGTGGTATGTGTGGAAATATTGCTTAAGGAAAGAGTTTGGCTATTAATGAAAGTGTTAAGTACTTATCCATATTATATTATGTTATTGTGACCATTTATGCATGAATAATATTACTGTGAGCCCTCGGAGCATTTTAGTAATATGTCTTGTGAAAGAATGTGGCCTAATATGTGTGGGTGCTAATAAGTATTATGTTAAAATATAATAGTTGGTGGAGTTGGATATTGTGAATGGAGTATTAATATTACTATTCCATTTAGTGATATTAATTTAATAAAAGTGGTGTAATAAGGGGGTAAGATGGTAATTTTGGAAGAAAAAGGTAAAATGATAATTTTATAAGTAAAAGGGTAAATTTGTAATTAGCAATAAAAAGAGGTATTATGGTATTTTGGAGGTAAAGGGGCAATATAGTAATTTTATAAGTAAATGGCAAAATGGTAATTCTATAAGTAAAAGGACATTATAGTAATATTGAAAGTAAGGGGTACAATGGTAATTTTGGAGATAAAGGGTAAAACGATAATTTTGGAGGTAAAGGGTAAAAACGGTAATTTTGTAAGTAAAATGGTACAATGGTAATTTTATAAATAAAATGATATTATCGTAACTTTGGAAGTAAGGGGTAAAATGATAACTTTATAAATAAAAGGACATTATGGTAAATTTGGAAGTAAGGGGTAGAAGGGTAATTTTGTAAATAAAAGGATATTGTGGTAAATTTGAAAGTAAGTGGTAATTTAGTAATTATGATAACGGCGAAGGATAATTTGGTAATTAAATTATGATTATAGAGAATGACAATTTGGTAATATAACCAACTAAAGGGTAAATTTGTAGTTATAACAATGGAGAGAGGGCAATTTGATAATTCAACCAACAAAAGGGTAAATTATAATAATAGAGAAGGACAATTTCGTAGTATAAGCAATTAAAGGGTAAATTGGTAGTTATAATAATGGAGAAATGGCTTTAAACAACAAAAGGGTAATTTGGTAATTTTAATAATGGAGAAGGGTAATTTGGTAATTATGATAATAGAGAAGGGTAATTTGATTATTAACCAACTAAAGGGTAATTTGGAAATTTTGATAATGGAAAAAGGTAATTTGATAATTATGATAATAAAGAAGGGCAATTTGGTAGTATAACCAACTAAAGGGTATATTGGTAGTTATAATAATGGAGAAAGGGCTTTAACCAACAAAAGGGTAATTTGGTAATTTTAATAATGGAGAAGGGTAATTTGGTAATTATGATAATAGAGAAGGGTAATTTGATAATTAATCAACTAAAGGGTAATTTGGTAATTTTGATAATGGAGAAGGGTAATTTGGTAATTATGATAATAGAGAAGGGTAAATTAGTGATTTAACCAACTAAAGGGCAAATTGGTAATTATGATAATGTAGAAGGGTAATTTGGTAATTTATCCAACTAAAGGGTAATTTAGTAATTATAACAAAGGAGAAGGGAAATTTGGTAATTTAACCAACCAAATGGGAATTATGATAAGTATAACAATTATGAAAGGTGATTGGTGACCTAATAATTGTGGGAGATAACTTGGTAACCCGAGTAGGGATGTGGCTAAGAACAACAATGTGTGTATTATATGCCTCGTGTGCCATGTCTTATGCCATATTATGTACTTTATGCTTAATGATTAATCATTTGTAGCGCAACTTCGAGTGATGTATGCTTATGTGACTTCCTTATGGCATGTGGGTGATGATTATATATGTTGTACGTACGATGGTATATGATGGGACCCTCTAGGAAATGCATGCTAGAATGTTTAATAATAGGATATGGGGTGAAAGTATAAAAAGGACTAAATGGAAAGTGAGTTGACTAAGGGGACATGAGATTGACCTTATTATCTTATGATCCATGAGGGGGGAAATACAAAGGAGATTATGATCAAAATGAATGAGTAATGCAACTCTTGCATGGGAGATTTCTAGGGTTTGTATGGGATGATTCCTTACGTAAAAAAGGTGCTAGGGTTGAGAGGCCAACTAGGGTTTCACAATCATATGTATAATTGGTGAGTAGAGTGATAGGACTTGGGTTGAATCTAAATGAGATGAGGTGTGGGATGATAAAAGAAAGGTTAGGCCACATAGGTTTGATTAGGGTTTCAAAGGAAACCCTAGAGAGTGGTAAGAAGAGAACTTGAATGTCATAAGGTGATGGGCCTTAACCCACACCCTTAGGAGTTGGGTTTTCTTTATGAGTAAATGTAAGGGGGAAGGGATGTCAGGGTGTGATAAGAGCCACAGAGGTCTCAAGGTATAGGACTGGCCCTCTCGGAAGGATAGAAGTAGAGGTCGCTGACATGCATGTCTAGGTTGAAATACTTTCGAATATGATACGGTAAAACATTAATCATGTAAAGTGGAAGATTATTGAGCCAGTCCCAGACCAATCCACCGGCATAATAGTGGCCAGGTGCCCTGGAGACCGATCCACTGACATATAATATTGGTTAGGTGCGTTCTGCCCTATAAGTGACCGATCCACCGGCTATAATAGTGGGGGATCCCGAGCTCAATAAGCCAAACCCTAAGTTTGATAAGACACATGAAAGACACTAAGTAATTACAGTGAAACACCATGAGAGTCGGGACTAGACCGATCCACCGGTATAATAGTGGCCAGGAGCATTTTGCCTTGGAGAACGATCCACCGGCATATAATAATGGTTAGGTGCGTTCTGCCCTATAAGTGACCGATCCACCGGCTATAATAGTGTGGTTCCCGCACTCACATGGATATAAAATCCAAGAGATGATTGAATAATACTGGACTAATGGCTTATAGCCTGAAAGTATGGATTTTGCACTATGTCGTGGCTTAAGGCCCGAAAGTATTGTTTTTGCACTATGACATGGCTTAAGGCCCGAATGTATTGATTCTGCATTATGACTCATTAACATTTGATGGAATGTTAAGTATGTGAATATTATGTATGCACATCTTGTTATATATGTATATAGCTTTGTATCATGTGTTATATTGCGGGGCTACTTTTAAGTGTGTTTTTAAAGGGATACTCAGTACCATAATACTAAAGGGTTCCATTCGTGGGACCCCTGCCTATTCAATGGGCAGTGTCCCTTACAGGTCTTTTTCAGGTGCTATTCAAGTGGGCAATCGAAAAGAGTGTAAGGATTGTCCGAAATTTGATAGGGTTTTACTACTTTCCTTTCTAACTCTTGATTTGAATGTAATCTTCGTTCTAGTAACCACCATTGGTGGATTATATTATTATAAAATGTTTACTTGCGCTACTCTGATGTAACTATGGTTTGAATTTCTAGCAATTGATATTTCATTCTTTAGCATTAGCACTTAGTACTAGAACAGTATAAGTGAACCGGTCTGCTACTAAGTGTGGTGATAATATCCCCAGAATTCACAGTCTTGTATTTCACTTCCGCTAACTCTTTTAAACAAAACAAAATTTTTCAGTAGTGAATTTTGAGGGTATTACACTTTATCCCCTCTAGGGTGGGTGGAATAAGGAGCACAATGACCCTCCTCTAGGATTCTCCTCTTAAGTTCCCTATAGCTCTATGGAATGCACCACTATCTTTGAAAACAAATGCTACCATCCTCAAAAATCTCAAATCCCGCTACTTTACCCTCTGATATCACCTTCTTAATTTGCTCAAGCTTAACATCTCTTAGCTGATAAGCTCGAATCTCATCGAAAATGTTTGGGGTGATCGATAATGGACTCATCCTCATCTCAAGATCCCTGAGTCTATTGATATCAATGGTCAATTCTTAAAGGTCTCTCTAGATCCAATCTGACACTACTAGTGAACTCAAGGCATGTAAAGTCTTCAAGTTGAGAGCATCGGCTATGACATTGGCCTTACCCTCGTAGTAAGTCAACTGCAAATCACAGTCCTTTACTAACTCCACTCATCTTTTTTGTCTCATGTTCAATTCTCATTATGTGAAAATATATTTAAAGCTCTTATGGTCTATATAGAACTTGCACTGTTCCCAATATAGGTAATGTCTCTAGTTCTTCAAGGCAAAAACCATTGTAGCTAGCTCAAGTTCATGCGTAGAATAGTTTTATTCATCCTCTATACACCCTAAATCCTTCCGTACCTAACAACAAGGTAAGCATTGGAGGTAAATTTAACCTCCTATTGAGCTCCTCAAAAGCCTCTACTCATTTATCATCTTCTTCAACGAGATAGTCAAAAGACAAGAGATCCTACGAAAGTCCTAGATGAACCGTATGTAGTAGTCTACCAAACCTAGAAAAGTACAAACTTCCCTGAAGTTCATCGATTTAGTCCACTCTAACACTACTCGAATCTTAGAAGGATCCATCGATGCACCTTTCCTCAAAATTACATGACCAAAAAAAGCTACCTTATCCAACTAGAACTCACAATTAGAGAGTTTTGCGTACAATTGATGAGTCCTCAAAAACTCCAGAACCTACCAAAGGTGTTGCTCTTGTTCCTTATGAGTATACGAATAAATTAAAATGTCATCGATGAAGACCACAACAGAATGATCAAGATGTTGCTGGAAGATGTGGTTCATGAGAGCCATGAATACCACTAGAACATTTCTGAGTCCAAAAGATATCAAAGTGAACTCATAATGGCCATATCTCATCCTAAAAGCTATTTTTGGTATGTCCTTCTCTACAATCCTTAGCTGATGATACTTGAATATAAGATATATATTCGAAAACACTAAAGCCCCATGCAACTGATAAAAGAGGTAGTTGATTTATGGTAAGGGATAACGATTCATCACCATAACCTAGTTCAACCCTTGATAATTGATGCAAAGCCTCAACCCACCATCCTTCTTCCTCACAAAAATAAATTGTGCTCCCTAAGGCAATACACTATCAAATCTACCCCTTCTCCAGCAACTCCTCCAATTGAGTACACAACTTTGCCATCTCAGTCTACACTAGGTGATAGGAAGCGTTCGACATAGACTCTTTCCTTAGTAGAAGGTCTATCATAAAGTCTATCTCACTCACTAGTGGCATCCCTAGGATCTCATTGAGAAAAATATCTAAAAACTCCCACACCACTGGAATCTCCACAGCTGACGGCTCCTTGGCATCTAAATCCTGAAAACTACATAAGAAGAGCTGGTACCCTTTTACACTAGCGTACCAAGCACCCTCATAGACACCATCCTCACTATGGACCTAGGCTTGCATCTTTTGTAAGATACCCTAGCACCCTATGGTCCCTTAAGAACCACTCACTCCTATGAACAATCAATCAACGTCTGATATCTCGTAATCATATTCATTCTAAGGATAACGGCGAAGTCCCAAAGCTCAAGCTCTAGAAGCTCTACTAGAAGCTTGATCCCGTTAACAACTAAGGCCACATCTCTATGTAGCCTATAATATGGAAGCCTATCCTTAGACGAGAGCACATCAGAAGTTTCTACCCCTATCAAAAGGAACCATAGTTGTCATAGCTACAAAAGTAGTAGATATGAAGGAATGTGACACACTTGAGTCAAACAATATGTAAGTAGGGAGGGAAGAAACCGTGAATGTACCTATGAAAACATCAACCTACTAGACAACCTCTAACTAGCTCAAAACATTTAGGTGACTGCTTGGAGGTAGTCTTGTAGCATTACTTGAGCCTTGCCCTTGCTAAAAAGCATGAGGCCTCTACGTCTTCTGTTGTAGAGCAGTTCTACTAGCTCCACTATTAGTTGGCTAAGTTCTTTGAATTGGTGGTGTATGTGCCACCGTACCCTATAACCACGCCAACCCTTTTAGAGCACTACCCCTGATGACATGACACTCAAAATTGATAATGCCCCATCCGGCCACAACCAAAGCATTGAACTAGTTACCTAACATAATCCTTCCCTATGTGGTTCTTACCACAACATTGATAGATGAAATGTCTCACCCCTGGCTGACTCAGCTACCCTCCAAAACGGGGTACCACCTCCAACTAATGACTGCCTAAGGTTTGGAACCTCTTCTCTCCCCTAGGCTGCTAATCTCCTCCAAACCTATCTTGTCCCCTAACTAGGCACTAAGGGTTTGAGCAATTGTTGATGCTTCCAAGGCATAGTTATACATAGGCTATAAGTCTTGTACACAAGTCCCTACCAACATCTCTTGGAGCCTCAAACTCAACCCTAGCTAGAAATAATGCACCTTCATCCTCTCATCAGTGTCAACCTCTAGATTAAAGCTAACCAAGTCCAAATATCGACTATAGTACTCCTCAACCAAAGAGTTCCCCTAACACAATGCCATAAACTCATCGTAATTCACCATCCTTAAGCAAGTAGGGTAGAACCGAGACTTGAGCATCCTAATAAAGGTCTTCCACTAATATATAGTGGCTCCCCTTAGCTGCTAACCTCTCCACCATTCATCAGCATGACCCCGTAGATGGAATACTCCAATGTCCACCTACTTACTCTCTAGGCAACCATAGGCTGTAAAAATCTTCTCAAAATTCCTCACTTAGCACTCCAACACATCCGAGTCCTCCTAACCCTCAAAAATTGAAGGGCAATATAGATTAACTAGACAAAGCCAATCCTTGGTTGGAGAAACTAAAAAAGGAGGTGGTGGGGGCGGCTGTAGAGCCTCCTCACATTGAATTTGTTGCTCTATAAACTCTCTAACCATATCCATAAAATGCTTGAGACATTGATTTGTAGCCA
This sequence comes from Tamarix chinensis, assembly GCA_030549775.1. Classification (NCBI taxonomy): domain Eukaryota; kingdom Viridiplantae; phylum Streptophyta; class Magnoliopsida; order Caryophyllales; family Tamaricaceae; genus Tamarix; species Tamarix chinensis. Next base: position 10,169,270 of record CM060172.1, read on the forward strand.
TCAAAACCCTAGAATACTAAGCTATATTAGAAAGAAATCAAACACTAATTATATCATTAGAACACATGAAGGTAGCACATTACACTTTAAGTCCATAAGTTTGTCCTATACTATAAAATTAAGGCCAACTCCCAACCCAAACTAGTGCTTACTTGTAGGAAAAATTGGATTCTACTCGCTCGGACGTAACCAAAGAAATATATTTTCACAAAACAACTTCATGATTTAAAACTAGGCTTTGATAAAAACTTGTAGCACCCAAAATTTATAATTTATAAATTTTCCTTTTCAAGATAATGCGAAAGCAATTCAAAAAACCACATCATCTATGAGAGAGGTCTGATCATCACCAAACTCATGACTAATGAAGGAAAAACAGAACACGCAACAAAAAGATGCATGATCATAATAATAATGTGACAATACAAAGAAATAAAAACTAGAACCAAAATGTAGATCAAATGAAATTGATTGTTTACAAAACTATATATAGGAATCCGAACCAAGAGTCTAAATAATAGAAAATACAAAAATATCCTAAAACAATGTGAAAAATACTAATAACATATTAGACTAACTATTAGGCACAATTATAAACCTCGAACCCCAAGCAATAGCCCACTAATGGCCCATGTCATCACCCTTAGTATAGACTATCTAAGAGTCATAACCCTATAAATCATCCTCTACTCCCCGGACAAGAAGTTGGATTATCACAGTGACCATACAAATGCAACATCCATACAGTGAAGTACTAGTAAAACATACTACCTAAAACATAGTAAGGTTCATACAACACATTAAAGTCACATAATAGTAAGGTGATATCATATCAGTAGAGCTCAAGTACGAGAAAGCATGCTTACATGGAATTATAGAGGTATAAAGGTATAGTAAATATGTCACAATCCATGTAATATAAACCATATTAGAATCCTTCTTTTAATGGTCACACAATTCATAATAAAATCTACACATAACCAAATTGGTAATATAACAACACACAATAAGAAATTTGGTTGGTTTATAGTTCTCACATTAAATACCTCATTAGGCATAAAGCCTCCAACTGGTTGTTTTACAGTGCCTACACAAAACACCTCATTAGGTATAAAGCCTCTAATAGGGTGTTTTATATTTCTTACACTAAACACCTCATACCAATTGGGTGTTTAGAGATAATACCAAACTTAACCAACTGGGTTTTTAAAGATAACACCAAACTTAACAAACTAGGTGTTTAGTGATAACACCAAACTTAACCAAAAATCAAGTCTCAAATGTCATCATATTAGTTCATATTAAATCAGGTCAATCATAGTTAAAATCATAATTAAATTATTGTAAATACATGGAAGTATCAATATAAAAGACAAAAGAGAAAACACAACAAATGATAACAACCCAGACAACATCCAACTAGACCAATTGATTAGTCCTTTAGACTAGTTGACTAGTCTGGTCATACCAGACCTAGACCACACAAAAGCCAAAACATTTGTAGACTGGTTAGCCTCATTGATTAACTATTCATAAGAACCAGTCGGTTGGTTTGATCCAACCAATTGATGGGTCTAAGTAGAGACTAACCCATTTTGTCTTGGAGAAAATTTGATCCATGGCTTTAAATAACCGATCAACTAGTCATAGTAACCAGTCGACTAGTTTGGTCTAACTGGTGGATGGGTCTAAGCAAATACCAAACCACCTTAGTCTACAGAGACACTAGTCAATGGGTTTGACCAACTGATCAACTATTCATCAAGACCGAAGAAGAAGAAGAAGAAGAAGAAGGAAAAACAAAACACCACCTTTAACTCAAATAGGGTGTTGGAAAAGAAGATAAAATATCCAACTTTTATCAACCTTAATTCTTCCTTGCTTAAAGAAAGCAAGACAGAACTAAATCTAAGATTAAAATAAGAGGAAGGAACACAATGCTTACACAATGCAAAGGATAATATTAAAGAGGATCTCTATTTTTTTTCTTCATCAGTAGAAGGATGGAGAGTGGAAAATAGAAGGGTGCTCAATACTTAGTGAAATTTCCACAAGGAGAAGGGAGAAGAGAGTAATAACACAAGGGAAGAGTGATAATGGATAATTAAATGTGAAGTATAGGAGCGGGCTGGTCAATATTCTCAAGGGAAAGAGGGATGAGATAGGTGAGGTTGAGTGTGGGTAGGCCAATAACTGAGGGCTGACTTGATGAAGTGTTGGGGGTTGAGTGTAGTTACAGATAAGCATGGTAGTGTATTGGCAAGTCAAGGAAGGGTGCACAATGTCAAAAATTGCATCCCTATATGCTAGAAGAGATAGGGAGAGGAGAAGGAGAAGGAAAAAGGAGGCTTGCCTCTAAAAGTGGCTTTTTTTGGAAAACTTTGCTAATTAAAATCATGGAATGATCTAATTAATGTGAAAATAATACCAAAGCACTAAAACATGATTATTAGCATAATTAAACTCAAGCTAGAAGTTTTCATAATCATTAGAGGGAAATTTGAATCAAAATAAAAAAATGGATCTAAAATCATAGGCAAACCTATCAATCAGTATGCCTAAAATTTACATTTTTATTAGAATTTCAAGCCCATTTTGAAACCAAAACTCAGTTCTTTTTATATCAACATAATTCTAAATACAATTTGAAGGATTTTGTGATAAGGTATTACAACAGCCTTCTACTAGGCAATGATTCCCCTACATCTGGTGCTGTAAACTCTTCCTCTTCAGTCATGATTGAGACTTCTTCCTCCTCTTCCTCTCCTCCTCTCGGTAAGGTTCCTCTAAATCTACCATAGCTATCCCTCTTTTATTAGGGAAATAATTTTCATAGTTTCATAAGCCTTGATACTAAAAACAAAGAACACTCTTGGGCTTATTTTCAACAGCAATTCCTTTGCTCCTCACATCTTTTATCAAAAGTGTGGAAGGGGATTTGAATGGTGGAGGAACATACCTTAATGTGCTAGCACCCTTGTTTAGACCTCCATATCTCACAACTCACTTCTCATTTTAATTTTTTTCAACCTTGATAGCTAGGTGAAAAAGCTCATCCAAGGTATAATATCTATGTATTTCCACTTTCCTATCTATATCTTACCTGAGACCACTAAGAAAGTGAAATGCAGTACAATCTTCTAGCTAATCCAAACCAAGCCTCATAAAGAGTTTTTTGAACTGTATAATTTACTCCTCTGCACTCAATGGCTCTTATTTCAAAGAGGACTTTTTGTTGTACAACTCTTGAGTAAAAGAAAGAGAAAGGAATTTCTCCCTCATTAACGTTTTTGTTTTCACCCAAGACTTAACCTTCAATTTTTCCTTTTTATTCCTTTTATGAACTACACTCTCCCACCATAAGGAGGTATGGCCTTTGAGCTTAAGAACTACCACCTTGAAGGCTTTGGTGTCGGCATAACCATTAGCATAAAACAGCTTACCACACCTCAACTTCCATTGTAGAAAATCTTTGGGATTGTTATTGCCTTCAAATTTTGGGACCTCAGCCCTAACATCATGAAATGTCTCTTCTTTTTTTTATTATGTCTCCTCCTTAGTTTCATAGAGGACTCACTTTAGTATGATTCTTCTCCACCCTCACTATTAAAAAGTTTGAAACTTTGATGTGGCTTAAGAAATGGGTGTGTTCTTATTGGAGGATTTTGGGTCACATTAGGAGTTAATGTTTCCAAGATATTAATTACTCTTCTCATATCATTTGAAGAGACTCAATAGCTATATATCTTCTTAATTTATTTGTTTTTTCAAGCCTCAACCCTCTTAGTAAAGAAAGGTCTCCCATTAAAGATTAATAACTTGCAGAAGAGAATAAGAATTGGTTATGGAAGAGAAAAATGGGTTAGGTTTCAAGTGGGAGTCAGCTAGAAACATTTTGTGTGTGTTTGGTTTAGAAAAGGTTGACAAGAATACAAGGATAAGACCTAAATTGAGACAACCTAAGCTTTGATACCAAGTTGATGCATATGAGATCCAATTTGAGTCTTACTAGGTGTAGGCATTTTAAAATTATAGAAAAATTGAAATAAGTGAAGGAAATGGGGGAGATTTAGAGATGATACAAATTGATTCTTGATAGCCTCTTGAATAAACACTTGCAATAACCACCTAAGGTATAAAATTTTAGGATAAATATTATATGATTTTACAAAGAACTTCAAACACCTACACCTAGAGAATGAAGGAAAGTGTAATACCCTAAATTTTTGAAACCTTAATTTAGAATATTTAGCCTTTATCTAAAAAATTAAACCTTTAAATATTAATTTAATTAGTTTGTTAACCTTTGAATTGTAAATCTAGAAAAATTATTAAATTATTATAAGTATTCTACCTTGCCTTTTCTATTTAAATCAACCCTAAATCGATAATTTTAGTCGATTTATTTTTATTAATTGGATACCCTAAAATCAAATAAATTAATTATATCATAAACTTAAAGTTAACCCAATTTTAATTCTAACCCTAAATTTATTTTTGTTTTTCTTTTTCTTCTTTTCCTTTTTTCCCTTATCCCCATTTTCCTTCTTTTCACTTTTCATTTTTTTATCCTTTCCTTTTCTCCTTTCATGTCCAACCCACATTTTCTCCTCATTTCATTTCCTCCTTCCCTATGGCTAAAAGAATGTCCCTTCCTTCCTTTCATCTTTCCAGGCCAACCCAATCCACCTCGCCACCTTTTCTTTTTCTTTTTTCCTTCCCTGAGCTAGCCCTCCTTCTTCCTTTCTTTTTGTTCTCCTTCTTTTCCCCATCCCACTCTACCCAACCACCTTCCTTTGTTGATTCTTCTTCTCCCTCGCCCATCCTATCTCCCAAACATGCCCTCCTTCTACACCAAGCACACCCATCTTACAACTCAAACATGCCCCTACACACCCCCTCCTCTACCACCTAAAACACTAAACAACCCTAGCATGTCATGTACAACAACTCTTCTCTCCTTTTCTAGCTAAATATAGCATCCCCTATAGTCTGACACTTACCTCCCTTCTTTTTTGCTAACCCTCCAACCTATCTCTCTACACCTTCTGCCTCTACCCTTCTCCTCTATGTACAACCACCCATTTCCCCTATAACTCTCACCCACTTCCATCACATGCCTAAATTAACCCATATCCATCAGTTTTCCTTTCCCTTCACCCCCAACCACGTATGTATGTATACATATACATACACACACCTCTCTTTACCTCTTTTTGTCCCCAAACTCCTACCTTCCTCTCTACCTCTTCTTCTTCTTCTTCTCCCTTCTCCCTTCTCCTTCTCCACTCCCTAGCCATTCTGTCTGCACCTCCTATGCCACTTCTTCACCATCAACCATGCCCACAGTCTCTACCAACTATACCATCATCCATATTCTTCTTCTTCTCCTCCTCCTCCAACTCCTTCTCCTTCTTCTTCTTTCCTCCTTATCCTTTTGCCTATCACCCTATTTTTCTTCCTCTCTTTCCCTATAATGATTTCTATTGAACCTTACCCCTAGAACCAGATACTCCTCCTATAGCAACACCATTAGGTAATGATAGTTTTTTCCATTGATTTTCCCTCCACTTCGGTGCCACCCACTTTGACAACCCCTACCACTATATTTCCTTCCCTCCTTCCTACTTTGCTGCAACTAAGCCATGTAACCTCCTACACCTCATGCCTCGATGCTGCCATTATCTCCACCACCTCACTACCACCACACCACAAACCACCCCATCCCTGAACCATCTCTTTTCTTCCTCTCATTTTTTTCCTTCTCCCTTTCTCTTCCTCTTCCTCTTCCTCTTAGACTAGTCATTTATCTCTATCGCATAACATTCTTTAGCAACACCCGCCTGCAGTCATGTGTCACCACCCTTTCCCATAGCCCTTGCACCACCTCCCATCATAGCCCACCATGCTTCATACACCAACCCACCGAGCCACTACAATCTTCACCTCCCACTGCAACCTCCTACATTGACCATCCAAACCATCACCACCCAACCACCATCTTCAACCATCACCAACCAGTCTTGTAACAACCCATGTAAATACAACCACTTAGGGGATACCCTATAGCCCTTTCAGATTAATCGGTTGACCCCAAAAATAAACATGAGTCCTTTAGCTTGATTTGTCCTCATTCATACACTTCTTGAAAAAAAAATTAAAATTTTCCAAGAGGGTCACCCATCCTAAAAATTACTCTACGACTAGCATGCTTAACTACAGAGTTCTTAGTATGAAATCATCAAAATGATGGTATACCATGTTGATATAAGTATCCATATCAATCAACATAACACTCCACTCAATTTAGGGGTATTACATTTTCTAAAACATCAAAACACCTACATCCATACTAATCAATCATTAATTCATACTTATTGGAGTTAATATCATGATATTTAGTCTTAATTAGAATGCCTAATATTTTCTAATTAATCTTAAGTGTGGTGGTAAGTGATTTGACATTTTAGAAACATATGTTTCAACAAGATTATTACTATTATATGGCCTAGGGGTATTTTGGTAAATTTGAGTGTAGAATGATTATTATTCTATAAACAAACCTAATAAGTATTATTTGTTGTTAAACATGAGAATATGTGTTTGGATGTTTTAGAAATGCTTGTTAGGGTTTTACGTGCAAAATTGTGTATAAGGGAAAAAAGGTCATTTGGCGTATCTAATAATTTAATTACATGATAAATAATTTAATCATGGTAAATAATTAAATTATGGTATTTATCCTTTTTATGGAAAGTTGTTAAATAAAATGTAATATGTAATGGAAATGGATGATAAAGTGGTAGCTTTAGCCTTAGGGATATTTTGGTTATTTTTGACCTAGAATACCTAAGTATGAATAATTGAGTTTAGGATGGCCTTAGTAGATTTCTAATGTTGACATTAGTATTGACCTTTATTATGGTTTTCTTAGATGTTTAGAAATGAGGAAAATTTTTTAAGTATGAAAAATTAGATCTATGTGATTATATATGGTCTCGCAGTCACCGTTATAAAATGCTAATAGTTAAAGTGAATTACCTTGAGATTGGGAATGGTGGCTCCTTAGGGGTCCGTACCCTAAAGATGTGGTTTAGCCCACGATTGGTTATAGATTTTGTTAGTGTGCCTTAGAGCCCCAACTATGCACTATATCTTACTCTATTATTTATCTCTACGAACATAATAGAGGGTGTGCATACTTATGGATTAGGCATCCTTATCGATAGGGTACTATGTTACCTTCATATACCAATGCGACTAAGGTACCTTTGTGTCTCAAGGTTGATAATCAGAAGGATATTGTGCTACATGTGTGCATTGGTATGACCGGAGTACCTTCGTGTCTTTGAGTTGATATGATCTCCCCTTAAGTAAATAAAAATAGAAATGATTATTTTTTGATTTGAAATGATTATTGGATTAATTAGTTGTAGCCTTTATACCTACCTATGGTTCAGTAGCAGCCTTTATGCCTACATATGGTCAGTAGTAGCCTTTATGTCTATTTGTGTTTTGGTATTAGCTTTTATACCTACTTGTGGTTCAGTAATAGGTTTTGTGCTTACTTGTGGTCAGTAGTAGCTTTTGTGTCTACCTGTATTTCAGTAGCAACCTTTGTGTCTATTTGTGTTATGAGATTTGTCAGTATTGATAATAAACTTTATGACCGTGGTTATGATTTGAGAATGATGTTGTTTCTAATTATATTGCAAATATCATCTCTTAGATGTTCCATTCATAAGTTTTAGTTTATCCCAAATGAACGAATATAATTAATATATGGCCTTGGTGGTATGTGGTTATATGAACGATTATCTTATTGCAATTAACGTATGTATAATTAAAAGATCATATATTATTGTGATGCCTTTTATGTTTTTCATACGGACCTTTCATATTAGTTATATATAATGGGTTACTAGATATCGTTGTACTAAAGTATTCCTTTTCACGGGTTCCTACTTATTGAATGAGCATTGACATTTGTGGGTTAGCTTACAAGATAAGTTTAAGGTGATTATTTGGGTTGAGAGTTTAGGGTTATTCAATGTTTTTCTTGGTATCTTTTGATCTAAATGATTTTATACTCTTAATGTCTTTATATATTTCCTTTCACTAGAATTTTGAACCAGTGGCAGATGACTTGGTTATAAATGATGTTAAATTGCTTGAAATCTCTTGCTATATTGATTTATAATTGTGTTATTAATTTTAGTGGAATAATGCTTTTAGCCTTAGTACTTGATAACATAACGGTAGAGGAAACTAAAATTGTACCAAGTGTACAAATAACACCCCGGAATTTACTGTTTTAGCTTCTATAATTAACTTTTAAATGAAATTTTTTCGTTCTTAAATCTGGGGGTGTTACAAGCCTCGGACCTTCATGCATGAGCATGGCTTAGGCTATGCAAGTAAAGTGAGTTATGTTTTTTACTTAAAAATTCTTTTTGTACTTATTAATATGTGTAACACCCCATTTTTCACTACAAAAAAAATCATTTAAAATAATGTGGAAGCTGAAAATACACATAGGAAAAAGGGGGTGTTACTACTGTACCTAACACAGAATAGACATCTACCGCCTACCTCATATCAAATATAAGGCTAAAACCAACCAACCAATATAAAATAGAGTGCACAAACACCAATTACATAAAAATATAAAAGATTGTTTACATCAACAACCTCATCAGTCCCCAACTAAATAAATATTGTAAGACAAATGAATTAAAAGAGATGGGGCTATATTAAAATGATGTAGGGCGTGACCCCTAAATTCTTGGTCCATCATAGAGCCCATAATACTATGGATGCCTATACTCTCATGCCCCGAAACCAAGTTAAGGTAGGCCCACTACTAGCCATCCCTAAAAACCTACATATAATCTTCTACTCTTGGGAATGAATAGGTGACCGAGCGAACGGACACATCAGTATGCTACATACTAAGTAAGCCAAGTTACTTCCTCAATGGGAACACAAGTATATAAAATCTATAATGATAAGGATATCATATTTAATATGCACCATGCTAATGCCATATACGTAAAGTAATAATGTATCAAAATATGCTATCATGCATAACTAAGGAAACATATAATATATCATGCTTATATTCATATTATAATTACATAAGTAATCACACATGTACCAACTAGATTAATTTAGACAACTACTAGGGTTAATTTTCAAACTTTCTCCACTTATTGGATCACACCATTTCCTTATCTATAAATTGGAATAGGCCAACACCTAATTAATCTTTTCATTTGTTAACTAATCGGTCATTTAAGCCAACTCCAAGGGTACAAACCAGATTTTATCCTTTTTGGTGATTCAAACCATTATCACCATCAATATCCAATTATTTGACATTCCACTTATTCGTCAATATCCAAGTATTGTTGTGTTGGGCATCTATAAGATAACACTTCCCTAACATGCTTTTGTTTTACAGTTAGTTCGACATAGCTGTAACTAGGGATGTCAATGGGTCGGGTCTAGCCAGATCCAGACCTGGACCCATTTATATTACCTAGACCCAGACCCAGACCCAAACCCAGACCTAGATCCACCGGTTCTAGCAGGTAAACGGGTCCTAAATGGGTCCAACTATTTTTTTAAAAAAAAATTAATAATCTATGTAAATACAAATACATTTATGTTTTATATAAATTAATATGTATTTTTTGTTTAACAAATCCTCCAGATGAAAAAATAAATATATTAAAATAATTTTGTTAACTTTTTAAATGGTGTTTTAATGCTTTTAGAATACAATATTGTACATATAACTTATAAAGTAAATGTTGTACATATTTCTTCCTCATTGGTTTACTTCATGGACAAGTTTCTTATCTTGGATGATTAGAATTACCAGTTCAGGAAGTGGTCAAGGTCAGATCTGGAGGGCTTCTTTTGCAGCTATTATCTACCACCTATGGTGTAGCCGAAATACAGTTATCTTTCAATTCAAGCAAGCCTTACCAGCAAGAATTATCCATAATATGATTGTTGAATTATTTGTATGTTTTAGCTCTATTAAGAACACCAATGCTCAAAGGTACTTATGACTGATTGATAGATGGGGAAACTGATGTATTTTTGGGGCCGGGGATTGATGGATTAGTGTTTTTCCTTGTTGGCTTAGCATCACATTGTTGTGATGTCATGGATTGGATGTAATTTTGATCTTCCTGGTAATCAAATTACTTGTTTACCAAAAAAAAATAAGGAGCTCAAATAAGATCATGATAATAATAACAAACATAATATTAATATGTATTTATATATGTATACACACACACACACACATATACTAAATAGGTCTAGTAGATCGGGCTTGGGTCTAGAACTACTGGACCTAAACCCAAACCCATTAAGATATATATGGATCCAAACTCGACCCACACCCATCGGGTCCAAAAATCATGGACCTAGACCCGCTAAAAATAAGGCAAGTCTAGCGGGTTTGAGTCTAGTCCGAGACCCATTACCATCCCTACCCGGAACACCCTAAAATTTACTATTGAAAAATTTCGTTTACATAGTTAAGGGCAGAAGCTAAAACAAGAAAAACTAAGGGTGTTACTGCCACACTTGGTACAAGTTTGGTTTCCTCTACCATTCTCATACCAAGTTCTAAGACTGAAAATATTACTCCACTTAGATTGATAACATGATTATAGAATTCAGAATAGAGAGAATATTAGATAAATACCTTGCTAATTAAAAACAACACCAGCAGTTTATAACTCAAGAGGGAAATTACAGGAGGACATAAGGGTCTAAATATAACTGGAAATAAGATAGCAATAGAGACACCATATAGTCCTAGGATCTCAAATCTGAACTACCAGCATTTGAATGAACTAGGAGACTGACCTAAAAAGTCCACTACCTATTGAATAGGTAGGGGCCCACGAGAATGAACCCTTCAGTACTGCGGTACTAAGCAACCCTTTTATACCAAACTAATATGATAAAACAATATGGAACACATGCAAGGCATACGACTAACATAGTATAAGACATATACGTATATATACGATGATTGAGATACACTAATCATTTAGATAATCAAATTCCATCAAGGTCACGTACTACTCATATTCATTTATTTAAAACAACTGAACTTATTAATGAGCATCCCAAATATACTCTCTGAAGCAATAATTAAAACCCAACTCTACACTACAATTTTAACCTTCATAGCATAATTCATTTCTCAGCAAAAATCCCAACCAATTACATACGTCACAAGTGTAATATACTAAGATCCATATCATTCTAGGTATACTTATGGGTACAACATAATAAAATCCATGACATTAAAGGTTTGCTCATAGATATAATACCAACACAGGTAGGCAATAAAGCGGCACACTTGGTGTAAGTCTGGTTTCCTCTGCCATTCTCATACCAAGTGCTAAGGCTAAAATCATTACTCTGCATAAATTAATAATATGATTACAGAAATCATAATAAAGAGAACATTAGATAAATACCGTGCTAATTAAAAGCAACATCAATAGTTTATAAAACTCAAGAGAGAAATTACAAGAGGACATGCGAGTCGAAATATAACCGAAAATAAGATAGAAATAGAGACAGTAGATAATATTACACTCTCAAATCCGAACTACTAGCATTTGACTAAACTCGGAGGCTGACCTGCAAATTCCACTGCCCATTAAATAGGTAGGGCCCATGAAAAAGAACCCTTCAGTACTACACTACTGAGCAACCCTTTATACCAAACTAATATGATAAAATAACATATAACACATGCAAGGCATACAACTAACGTGGTATAAGACGTATACATATACATACGATGATTGAGATACACTAATCATTTAGATAATTAAACTCCATCAAGGTCACGCACTGCTCATATTCATTTATCTAAAACAATTGAACTTACCAATGAACATCCCAAAGATACTCTCTGAAGTAGATAATTAAAACCTAACTCTACACTATAATTTTAACCTTCACGGCATAGTTCATGTATCAGCATAAATCCCAACTAATTACATACATCATAGGTATGTCTACAGGTATAATATACCAAGATCCATATCATCCTGGGTATACTTATAGGTACAAAATAATAAAATTCCTAACATCACATATATATTTACAGGTACAACATAATAACATCCATGAAATCACAAGTATACTCGTAGACATAATAACAATATAGCTAAGCACAAAGGCTGCTATCGAAACCATAGGTAGGCGTAATAGCTGCTACCGAAACCACAGGAAACCATAGGTAGGCATGAAGGTTGCTGCTGAAACTACAAAAAACTATAGCTGGGCACAAAGGCTGCCACCAAAACCACATGTTATAGGTAGGCACGAAGGCTACTACCGAAACCATAGGTAGGCACGAAGGCTACTACCGAAACCACACCATAGGTAGGCACAAAGGTTGCTATTGAAACCACAAGTGGGCATAAAGGGTGTACCAAACAATCTAATAATTTGATAATAATTATTTCAATCAAATCATATCATTTTTATTTTTATTTACTTTCTCGAGGGGAGATCAATCAACGTAAAGACACAAAGGTACTCCAGTCATACCGATGCAATAAAGCAACACAATATCCTACCGATTATCAACCGAAGGATGCAAAGTTACTCTGGTCGCACTGGTACATGAATGTAACACAGTACCTTACCGACAAGGACACCTAATCTATAAGTATGCATACCCCTTATTAGTACGCAAAACAAAATAAAGTAAGATGTAGGGCCTGATTAGAGCACTAAGGCACACCAACAAAAATCCATAATATCAATTGTTGGCTAAACCAAGTCCTTAGGGTAGCGACCCTTGAGGATTCATAATTTCTAATCTCGAGGTCTTTCACTTTAAGTATTAGTATTTTATTAAGGTGACCACGAAATCGCATACAATATAGATAAATCCAATTTCTATGCTTAACCATTTTTTTTATTTCCAATCATCTGAGACAACCATAATCAAGGTCAACATCGAGGCCAACATTAAAATATACTAAGGTCATCCTATGCTCAATTACTCACATCTGGACACTTTAGGCTTAAAATAACCGAAATACCCCTAAGACCAAAAATTTTAGATTATCATCTATTTAAATACAAATTCTATTATATTTATCAATATTCCATGAAAAGGTTGAAACACCATCAATAAATTATTTATTATGTGATTTAAATTATCAAATATGTCAAATGACCATTTTGTCCTTATACATAATTTTTGACATAAAATCCTTTTTCGCACCTTTAATCCATCCAAAACACAGGCTCACATACTCAAAAATAGCTAATGCATATTAGACATGATTTTCAAGATAAAAATCATTACACACTCAATATGACCAAATTACCCCTAGGCACTTATCTGTAATAATTATTCCATAATTATGTTCAAGCATGCTCAACTAATTATTTTATACATTCCTATTATATGAAAGATTTTCTTGACATAATAATTATTTTGATCACATATTCGTACTTGATATATTTTATATCAGATAACATGCTCATATTTCTGATTTTCATGATAACAATTAATAATAAAAAATTATATCATAATAAATCATATTTAACATATTTCATACACTGAAACCCTAATATGCTATCACACAATATTTATAATTTTAGTAGGGTATAACAGTTAGCTGAATTCTTACAAAAAAAATAGTAGTATCTTAATAAAGTTTTTGGATCCCACTAGTCAACCTTTCATACCTAAAAATAATACTGAAAATACCAAATTAATATCTATCAAGTAAAATAATAATTATAATAATAAAATATTTATATTTTAAAAATTATCAAAATATCCTTACATTTAATATAGGTACCAAAAATTTTAAAACAATGCACACAACTCACGTTGCACAGCAGCGTGAGCCATGCATGTAGAGGAGGCTTGGGGCTAAACAGTTGTGAGGCATTGATTGTGAGAGGTGGTAGGTGAGATGAGTATAGGGTGGCAGCTAGTGGCGATTAGTGGTGACTTGCACGGTTGGTGGTGGCTGGGCTTGGTTGGAGTGCAAAGGGAGAAGGGAAGGGCTGGTGGTGAGATGTTACACGTGTAAGGTGGTGAGATGTTACACGTGTAAGGTGGTGGTGGTGCGGTAGCGTGGTGGTGGTGGGGGTGGCACAGTGTAAGGTGGGGTTAGGCGACGGTGTTGGTTGGTTGTTGCGGGATGGAAGCATACTGAGGGCTGTGATGGAGATTGGTGGTGGTTGGCTTGGAAGTCAACGATGGTAGGCAGAGCTTGTGGTCGAAGGTTGGGGAGCTGGACGCCGGGCCGCGTAGGCTGAGATAGTGTTGTGTGATGGTGAAATGGGTTGGAAATTGCGTATGGTCGGGGCTATTGGGTACAAGGTCAAAAATGGCAGGGCAAGGGACAAGTAGAGAGGGCGGAGGAGCAAGTTAGTAGAGGCATAGGTGTGCAGGGGCTCGGTTGGTGGAAGGGTGGTAGAAGTGTGTTTGGGTGCAAGTTGGTGATGGTGGAGGGGCTAGAAAAATTTGAACAAAATAGAGAGAGGGGGAAGGGTTGGGAGGTTGGTGATGGTGATGGTGAAGGTTGGTGGTGATGAGTTGCGCTCAGGAGCTATTTGGTTGGAAAGGAAATCCGAAAATGGAAAAAATGGAGAGAGGGGAGAAGGATGGGAAGTGGAGGGCTAGAAAGTTAAGAGTGTATGCGTTAGTGATATTGGTGAGCTACTTGGGGGGTGTTAGCGAAAGGAATAGGGGGTTGTTTGGGCGAGAGAGTTGGGAGTACTGTGTGCGCTATGAGCAATAAGGGGCTTTGGGTGTGGCATGTGTGTATGTGTATAATGTAGAGGGTAGATTAAGTGAAGTGGGAAAATGAGGGAGATAGGGAGAGTGATTGGGAGAGGGAATTGGGGCAAGCAACGGGTAATAACAGAGGGTAAAATGGTAGAGTAAAAAAATAGATTTATTTTTATTTTAGGTTTAGTTTAGGTAGATTAGGGTACTAGATAGAAAAATAATTCAGAAAAAATTATTCGAATAAAGATAGGTTTAAAAAGGGTTGGAAAGAGTAAAATAATCGGGAATAAATTTAAAAACTTATTTTTAGGTTACAAATCAAAAGATTATTAGTAAAATAATTCAGGATAAGATTTACGGGTATAACTAATATTAAAATTAATAATTCCATTTCTATCAGCTTTTTAACTTGATTATTTTGATACTTAAAACATCATAATAATATGAATAATAATAACACTTTTAATATTAAACCTCATAAAATAATAATTATAACTAATCATATGATTATTAATTTATAATTAAAATTTTTGAAAACGGGGTATTACAACATCCCTAGATGGATGTGTTGACAACTTAGAGAGAGCATTCGAGACATTTATAGAGTTAGTTCAGTGTCGTCCTATGTCTCAACCTCAACCTCCACTACCTATGTATTACCCACAAATGGGTATTGGAGAAGATTGGCTCGATAGAGTCTAACATCATTAACCTCTAACCTACGATAAAAAAGAAGACCATGTTATTTGAGAAGGTTGGATATGGGATTTTAACAGGACCTTTGAGGTGATCAATTGCTTTTAAGAGCTAAGGACGAGTGTAATGACATACTTCCTTCGAGGATTAGTTGAAACTTGGTGGGAAGGCTTTCGCATACAAGAGGGATGACAGATGTCCTAGAAAGACTTCAAAACTCCACTTCGTACATGGTTATATAATAAGAGCCTCAAGAGGGACAAACTCAAGGATTTTATGCAGTTGAATCAAGGGATCTTGTCGGTTCAAGATTACTACATACGTTTCATGGAGTTACTATGATTTACTCCTAGAATATCAGCTAACGAGGCTACAATGATCTTACATTTCAAGCAAGGACTCCACTTTAGCATTTGGAGGATGATGGGTCCGGGCATTTTCTATGACTTGGATACATTGTATGAATAAGCATGCGTCGCTGATGCTTTGGTTCAGGAGCATGTATCTGTCCTAGGTAAGAGGAAGAACAAGGATCCAAACTTCAAAGGAAAGAGTCATCACCCCAATAGCAAGGTTTCACGTGTTCAACATCAATATTAGGCTAAGGTTTGAGACTAGAAGAGTTAGAGTGCCTCTTGGGGCAAAGCTATAAAGAGACCAATCTGATACTACCACTACCGTCATTGCAGAAGAGATCATCTAAGCAAATATTACATGGGAAAGCTGACTCAGTGCCATGACTGTGGTTAGCTTTGGGATAGGAGCTTTGAGTGCTATACTGAAGGAGTTCAGAGGACCTAGTAATAGCTAGTTTAACAGAACCTGATGCTTGGAGCATATTCCCAGTGGTAAGGTGTAAACTTTGGGGACACATTTTTTCTTTAAGGGGTAGTAATGTAACATCTAAAATTTTTAAAACCTAAAATTTGATATTTAACCTTTTTTCTAGAATAATTTAATCTTAAATTATTGATTTAATTACTTTTTATACCTTTGATTTATAAAAATAGATAGAATTTTATAATTAATTAATGAAATTATTTTTATCATTTTATCTTACTATTTTTATTTAAATAAGTTCCCAAACCCATAATTTTACTAAAATCATTTTCTTGAATTAATATCTTAATTTTTGGATATATTAATTTAATATTTTTTCCATTAGCCAAATTTAGCTTAATTTATAATTCTAACTCTAAAATAATTTCCTTTTCCTTTTCCTTTTCCTTTTTCCTTTTTTCTTTATTTTCTTCCTTTTTTCCTTTTCTTTCTTTTCTTTTTTTCCTTCTCCCATGGGCCAGTCTAGCCCTTTCTTCTTCTTTCTCTTCCTCTCCTACCAGGCCAACTCTTCCCTTTCTCTTTCTTTTCTTCTCCAACCCAGGTTAGACTAGGCTCCCTACTTTTTTTTTTTACTTTCTCTCCTTTCCCCTTGGGCTAACCCATCCCTGCCTCTTCTTCTTTTCTTTTTTTTTCTCCTCTCCCACACGGGTCGGTTTAGCCTTCTCTTTATCCTTCCTTCCCCACATGACCCATCCCTCCTTTCTTCTTCCTTCTCACCACCTCCACACCCGAGCAAAAAAACACCCTCCTCCCCTCGCACGCCTTCTTCTTCTTCTCCCCCTTCACCTCTACACCCTGTCAGCCTACACCACTCCTCTACCAACTAGATACCCTACACCACCTTCTACCCCTATCATCCTTTTCTTTCTATTTTTGGACCTGTATGCCTGTTCCCCTTCACTCACATACCTTTTCCACCCTTCGCCCCTATCATCTCCACATGATCACCCATCTACACCCCCATGCGCACCTACCTTACATGATCAGCATTCCCCCTCTCCTTATCACCTCCTCTTCTTTTTCTTCTCCTTCTCCTCTTCTTCTCTGTCCCATTTTCCATCGAGCTCAACCCTTATCTCCCCTAATCCTCTCTCTTTTTTTCTCCTTTTTCTCCCCTATTTTTTCTTTTGATGCCTCTCTCTACCATCTCCACCACCCAACCAGCCACCACTCCATCATATCCTACACCTTACCTCCTCCCTGAATCTCTCCGAGTTGCCAACACCAATCCTTTTGCAGCCTAACCCCTCCTTTTTCTCCTTCTCCCCTTTGACTCTCTCTGCACCTACCACCTTAGCCACCTCTTCCCCCTCCTTTTTTTGGGCAAGGCAGCCTCCCCTTAGTCATTGACACCGCCTCAACCTTCCCCTACACCACCTTACCCAAACCACCCTACCTCTCCCCTTCTCTACCTCTTCTATTCCTTTCTTCCTCTTCTCCCTCCCTTCTCTACACCTTTCTCTTGTATCCCTACCTTCTCCCTCCCTTCTCTACACCTTTCTCTTGTATCCCTACCACCATCTCTGCCACCTCTAGGCTGCCACACGACGACCTCCACCAACACCCTCAGTCACCTCCCTCAACCCTTACTTAAGCCCCCCATTCTTCATTTCCTTCCACTCGTCCATTTCACCCATTTTGCATGGCTCACGCTGCATATGCAGGGTGATTTATGCTATGATTTGGTATATATTTTTAGATAATATTAAGGTATAAAGTAGTTTGGTAATATTATATTTAATAAATATTTTTTTTTAAATCATTCTTTTACTTATCTAATATTATTACTTCACTTGTGATATTATTTTAGGTACAAAATTTATTAAATGGAGCATAAGCATTTTAAACAAGACATCGGTAACGTTTGGTTTTTGTTGGAAAAAAGGTAACTGTGATACCTTACTAAAATGTATAGATTACCATATGTTAGCACATTAGGGTTTTTGGTATGTGATTTATGTAAATATGATGTGTTACTAAGAATCCCATGATTATTAGTGTTATCTTAGAAAATAGAAAGAAAATCATGGTATCTTGTATATGATGTGATATGTGTGAAAGGGTGATTAAGAAAGGGATTAAAGTTGATGATGGGTGTTATGTGTATATACATGGTATGCTGAGTGAGTATGGACACTTGTACTGAAAGTAGTACTAATATGATCCCTAAGGACAATTTGGTCATTTGGGCACATCGTGATAATTAATCCCAATCGGGATGACTAATGTGTTATATATGTTGCTAAGAATGGAGGTAGGAGTTTGGTGTATTATAAATAAGTGTGTTAGTAGAAATATCAATATTTCTTAGCATAGGGGTATTTTAGTAATTTTAATGTATGCCATTAATTATCTTAATAAAAATGCATGATATGTGTTATGTGGGATGAAAATGATAATTGGGGTTTGTGGCATTGAAAATACATGTTCCATCATGAATAATAATATCATATGCCTTAGGGGCATTTTGGTAATTTTGCATATTAAACAGTTGGCAAGTATAGCAATAAGGGTTTATTGTATTAGCGACACCTATTTGAGCATGATATTTAATAAAATATGGTATAGGGGCATTTTTATAATTTTGCATGTAATATGGTGGTTAGTCTAAGAAACATGCATGATAAGTATAAAATGATGCTAAACATGATAATAAGGGTTTATTATCTTAGTAACACCTATTTAAGTATGATATTCAATAAAATATGGTCTAGGGGTATTTTGGTAATTTTGCATGTAATATGATTATTGGTTTGATAAACATGTATGATAGGTATAAGCTGATGTTAAATATGATAACGGGGGTTTATTATCATAGTATAACTTATTTAAGTATGATAACCAATAATATATGGTCTAGAGGCATTTTGGTAATTTTACATGTAATATGGTGATTAGTCTAACAAACATGTATGATAAGTATAAATTGATGTTAAATATGATGATAAAGGTTATTGCCTTAGTATCACCTATTCAAGTATGATTATAAATATTTTAGGATCAAGAGGTATTTTGGTAATTTGGAGAGTATCATGACAAATATGCATGGTTTAGGGGTAACTTGGTAAATTGGAGTATGCAGTATTGTTATTCTCATAAACTTCAAGAAGGGCATTAACTATGAATCAATAATGAGAATGTGTGTTTGGTTGTTCTAGAAGTGCATATTAGGGTTTTATGTGGAAAATGTTCATTTAGTGTGTTGAGTAACTTAACTTCATAACCAATAGTATAATTATGGTGTGTTACTCTTTTTATGGCATGTTGATAAATAAAAATGAAGTATGTGATGGAAGTGGATGGTAAAGAGGTAGCCTTAGCCTTAGGGAACTTTTGGTCATTTTAACCTAAGGTGCCTAAGTGTGAGTGTTTGAGCCTAAATTGGCCTTATTGGACTTTTCATGTTAATATTGACAATAATCCTAATTCTGATTACTTCATATTGTCGGAAATAAATAAAAATGGTTAAGTATATGGTTAATGTGTGCTTCTCATGGTCACCTTAATTAAAATACTAATACTTAAAGTGAAAGACCTCAAGATCGGGAATGGTGCCTCTTTAGGGATCGCTAACCTAAAGATGTGGTTTAACTTATGATTGTTCTGGATTTGGCTAGTGTGCCTTGGTGCCCTAGCCAAGCCCTATATCTTACTCTATTTAGTTCTACAAACCTAATTAGGGGGTATACATACTTATAGATTAGGTGTCCTTATCGGTAGATTATTGTGTGCCTTTATGTACCAGTGCAACTAGGATACCTTTGTATCCATGGGTTGATAGTCGATAGGATATTGTGCTATTCTTATGCACCAGTATGATAGTTATCTTTGTGTCTCTTGGTTCATGATCTCCACCTCAAGTAAATAAAATGAAATTATGTGATAATTAAATGAAATTGTGATATTTATTATTCAATATGAGAACATGTGTTTTGATATTTTAGAAATGCATGTTAGAGTATTACGTGTAAAATTGTGTATAAGGTTAAAATAGTCATTTGGTGTATTTGATAATTTAATTACTTGATGAATAATTTAATTATGGTATGTTATCCTTTTTATGATATGTTAACAAATAAAATGGAAACTATAATGGAAATGGATGATATTCTAGTAACTTTAGCCTTAAGGGTATTTTGGTCATTTTTTACCTAAAGGGCTTAAGTGTGAATAATTGAGCCTAGGATGGCCTTACTAGATCTCTAATGTTAACCTAGTATTGACCTTAATTATGGTTGTCTCAGATGTTTGGAAGTGAGTAAAAATGGTTAAGTATGAAAAATTGGATCTATGTGATTGATATATAGTCTTGTGGTCACCATTATAAAATATTAATACCTCAAGTGAACTACCTCAAGATTGAGAATAGTCTTTTTAGGGGTTTCTATCCTAAAGACATGATTTAGTCCATGATTGGTTATAGATTTTGCTTATGTACCTTAGTGCCTCAACTGGGTCTTATGTCTTACTCTATTTAGCTCTATGAACTTAATAGAGGGTATGCATACATATAGATTAGGTATCCTTATTGGTAGGCTACTATATTACCTTTTTGTACTAGAGCAACCAAGGTACCTTTGCTCCTTTGTATTGCCTTAGTGTGCTAGTATGACCAGAGTACCTTAGTATCTTCGGGTTGATCTGATCTCCCCTAGAGTAAATAAAAATGAAAATAATTATTGTTTGAATCCAAATGATTATTGGATTGGTTGGTCGTAGCCCTTATGCCTACTAGTGGTTTGGTAGTAGAATTTATGCCTACTAGTGATTTAGTTGTAACCTTTTGTGCATACTTATGGTCGATAGTAGCCTTTTTGGCTACATGTGGTTTGGTAATAGTTTTTGTGCCTATCTATGGTTCGGTAGTAGCCCTTGTGTCTACCTATGGTTGGTAGAAGCCTTTGTGTCTACCTGTGGTTTGGTAGCAGCCTTTGTGTCTACCTATGATGATATGAGTTCTTATTGGTTTATGCTAGTGAGCCTTTCTGTACTATAAGATTTATTGGTATTGATAATGAGATTTGTGGGTGTGATTATGATGTTCTTTCTAATTATACTACAAAGAGCATATCTTGGATATTCTATTAATAAGTTTTAGTAAATTTCATATGAATGAGCATGACTAGTATATGGCCTTAGTAGTATGTGGTTATATGAACAATTATCGTATTTCAATTAATGTATGTATAATTAAATGGTTTATATCATGTATTATTGTGATGCCTATGTTTTCTATGCGGACATTTCATATTAGTTTTGTATAATGGGTTACTCAGTATCATTATACTGAAGGGTTCCTTTTCATGGGCCCCTACTTATTTAATGGACAGTGGCCTTTGCAGGTTATCTTGCAAGATCAATTCAAGGTTATTATTTGGGTTAAGAGTTTAGGTCTATCCAGTGTTTTTTTAGCATCATTTGATCTAAAATATTTTTTACTCTTAATTTCGTTATGTATTTTCTTTTACTATTTGAAATGATGTTAACTTACTTTAAATCTCTCACTACTCTTATTTATAATGACGTAGTTAACTTAAGTGGATTACCACTTTTAGTCTTAGCATTGGGTAATAGAATGGAAGAGGATATTAGACTTGTAATAAGTGTGGCAGTAACACCCTAGACTTTACTATTTTAGCTTCCACAATTAACATTTTAAATAAAAATTTTCAATCCGTAAATTTGAGGGTATTACATAAAGATTCTCGATTCTTAAGAGGGAAGTGTGTAGCCAAAAGGTAAGCTGTTTTCATTTCATCCTATCCTTATCACTTATAGAAGAAGTGTAGGAGTAAATGTTACAACTTAACTAACTAATACATATGACTAGAGCCTAAATAAGAAAAAAAATCTAGCTAAGTTCCAACCCATGTATCTCGGTAATGGGGTGGATACTTATGTAGGTTTTTGAGAACTTTAACCCCTAATATCACATGTTCCAATCTTACAAAAACCATAATACATTATAGGAAAGAGACAAAGGCCCCTTTTAACCTTTTAAGTGACAAAAATAAGTAAGAAATGTCTTATATCCTTACTTGTTCTTCCCTAAATGTGTATTGTTCTTTCTAAGTGCTAAAAGTGACTTGTCATCCAAATGAGAGGGACTTGTGGCTGAATTGTGTGGCTTCTAAAGAGTGTTGATAGGGTTGTGTTTTGGGTGATGTTTAGGGTTAAAATACTAAAGGAAATATGGTTAAAAATTGAAGAAAAGCTTGCAAAAAATATGGTTTTGTGTGCCTTTATTTTTGTTGGGTTGTGGACAAAAAAGGAGAAAGGTTTTGCATGGCTTGGATGTCTAGGTTTAATAGATAATTAATTTTTCTATGTAAGAAGAGTTTATGTGGATCTCTAACTTAGGGAAATTAATGGCTAGATTATGATCAACAATTGAGGATGCTCTTGCATCACATGTAGATATCTAAACTTAACATTTCGCCAAATACACCACAACACATGTTTATTCAAGCTACATTTTAATGGTAAGAATGGCTTACTTGATGCTTAGAAAAATTTCCCACTAAAGAGAAAAAATTCAAGCCAGAAGATTTAACTTCCAAAAACTATAAAAACAACAAATTGGAACTCAAAACTCTTTGAATAACTTTAATAAATCCAAAAACTTGAACTAGAAAAGAAAACGGAATTACCACACCCAAGAGAACAACAAAGAAGGATTCAGCTGAAAAAAAATCAACTTCCTCCTAAATATAACTCTTTCTTACTTAAAGATTAAACAAGAGGGAGATAGAGAAAGGATCAAGAGAGTGAAATGAATTCAAAAGCAAACTCGAAGGGGTGAGGAAATAACACAAACGCTAAAGAGTTGAGATTTTTTGGAGGTTGAAAGAAAAATGAGAAGAAAGGGTGATTAGGGTTATTTATAACGAACAAATTGTTTAAAAACAAGTTAGGTTATGAAACAGATTAAAAATATTAATTTTATTGTTCAAATCTTATTTGAATGGGTATATGTAGCAAAATTAGGTTGACCTCTATCTCAGAGGTCTAATGGTGATTTTCAAGAGAATGCAGGTCTGATTCGTCTAGAAAATATCAAACACAAGAAGGGTAATGGAAGATTATAATGGGATGTAATCTCCTATTCAAGTAAGAATAGTCTGAAATCAAAACACTCAGCCAGACAAACTAGTCAATCGATTTGGCCAACTAATAGATCATTCTACATATTTGTTGATTAGTTTTCCAAAATAGTTGATTGGTTCGTTCGAACAAAATCCCTTACCTGGAATGATGAATCAATTAATTAGTTCATAGAACTAGTTGATTAAACTGCCTAAAAACTTGTTTTATTCAGTTTTCCAAACTTTACTTAAAACCACCTTCACCTTAAACCCAATTATAATTCCAAATCAAAATTAAGCAATATCAAATGTTGTTAAAGGCCATAATTTCCCATTATATAAATCTTACAAAACTATAGGGTATTACATCTGTAGTAGCATTTGTACCTACCTGTAGTTTGGTAGTAGCCTTTGTGTTTACTTGTTATTCTGTATCCACCTTTGTGTCTACCTATAACGTTGTGGATTTATTGGCCTAGTACCTTTGAGCCTACTTGTGATGTAATGGGATTTGTTGGGTTGATAATGAGATATACGATCGCTATTATTATCATGTCTTGGATTGATATTGGTCCAAATTATACTTCAAAGAGTAATCCATGGGTATTTAATTAGTAAGTTTTAGTTTGTTCCAAATGTACGAGTATGATTAATATATGTCCTTAGTGGTATTTGGTTATATGAATGACTATCATATTTCAATTAACGCATGTGTACTCAATGTTTAATAACATGTATGGTTGTAATGCCTTATATGTGTCATATGCCGGTTTTTCATATTGGTTTGATATAAAGGATTACTCAGTACCATTACACTGAAGGGTTTCTTTCGTAGGCTTCTGCCTCTTTAATAAGTAGCGGTCTTTGTAGACTAGATTATGAGTTTAGTCGCATGCTAGTATTTTGGTTTGAGAGTTTATGACTATCTATTTTTTCTTGTTATCATAATTCCAGTTGTATTCGGACCCTTATGTCCTATTGTATTTTCTATCTATGTTTTATAACTACTAATGTGGTTTATTTTCAAGATGATGTGTATCTATTCGTTATCTCTAATTTGGATCTTGTGATTATGTTATTTATTTAAGCGAAGTAATGATTTTTGCCTTAACACTTGGTATAAGAAAGATAAAGGAAACCAAACTTATACCAAGTGTGGTGATAACATCCTTCATTTTTATTTTTTTAGCTTCCACGCTTAACTCTTTAAACTAAATTTTCCTACAAATGGGAGGATTACAAGTATTTTGAGGATGGTGTCAAGGTTAGTAGCTGGCCATTGCTTGGGTTAGAGAGATATATTTATATTTATTTATGAGTTAGGCTAACCAATTAGGTGTATTCTTGCTCACCACGTTGGGATGTTTTCTACCTTTTTCCAGTTATTTAAAATCTTAGCTTTGATTCTTATAATTTGGTTTTGTAAATTCTCTATGTTATCTATATTATTATTTTCACTATTGTTATCATAGAGTTTTCATATTATTAGTAGTGCACACATTCCTTCGTTATTGTATAGTTTTGTCGTACATTAGATATGTGTTAGGTGATGATCACACCTCTCTCATGGATGATATGGTGGCAATATTTGCTAGTTTTACTTTTATAACCACTTCCACATTTTTTTTAAACAAAATTTTCTAGTTCAAAATTTTAGGGGTGTTATAATATTTCCCCACCATCTTTTACTTTAAGTGATTATTATTTTATTTTCCAAGGTTATGTTATTACACAAGGCCCATATAACAACCAAAGCAACAAATCCACAAAGCCACTAAAACTTAACCACCATTACCATCAAAACATATGATGGGAATTCCATTAGTACTTATCCAAGTTTAATCAATCCATTGAGTTCATCTAATTATGCCACGAGTCTAGAATATATCGTTCAATGTTAGAATCATTGCACATTTACTCCAATTTTTCCATTAAATCCTTCCAAAGGTGCTTGTTAAGAATACCATAAATTATGAACCAATTAATTCATTCACAAGGCTAATCAATTTATGACAAGATGTGTATTCTCATCATTAAAGAATCATGTTATATTACACTATCAAATATCAAACCATACTAAGATCAAAAGAAACAAAGACAATACTCTCTGGCTAAATCGGACGATCGGTTTGGCTCAGCTAAATCCTAAAGTTTTCTATTAAAACTAGTATATTGGTTGGATTAAACTAGTCGACTACTCTTAAGACTAGTAGATTGGTTTTGATAAACCAATCGATGGATTTAACCAGAGACCATCAAAGTCGTCATAGATAACCTAGTCAATTAGTTAGGCCAACTAATTAATTGTCTTTTGATCCGAAACAACAAATTATATGCATTTCAAATATGATGAAGACTCTAAAATCCAACCATATCAAAAGCATAACAACGCCATTATAGAAAATAGAATTTACACATGCTCATATACTAATTATGTTGCATTTACATTGAATTAATTATGTTTTATCATAGAATCATACTTTTTCTCAAAATATTGCAATATCCTAGTATGAGTTACCAAAATACCAACATCATCATAAAATCATGTATAAATTGGAAATTCACAAGATACACTAGCTCACATGATTATTCATACCACATTTCAAAAGTAAGAATGACTTACTTGAAAGCTTATCAAAGTTATGCAATGAGAATGTAAAACTTTGAGTTGAAAATTTTTAACTCTCAAAAACATTACAACAAACAATTAAAATCTCATAAACCTTCTTACAGTTCTCATAAACCAAGGTAATATGAAGTAGGAAAAGAAAAATAGAATTTACCACCTCTAAGAAGATTCCAAGAAAATTAGCTAAGAATAGAACTCAGTTTTTCCCAAATCTAACTATTTCTTGCTAAGGATAAAATAAGAGGATGTTAGAAAAAGTATCATAAGGGGCAAACAAATTAGGGTGAAGGATCAAAAAAATATTTTGGTGGCTAAACAAAGGTAAAGGGAAAAGAGGATTAGGGTTCTTTATAACTATAGAATTAGTTAAGGAATGAAGGGGAGAGATGCAACAAATCATAAGCCTAATTTTACTATTTGGTAATTGACTATATGTCAAGATTTTTCTAGATAATATGTAATAAAAGAAGGAGAATTGGAGTATCAATGTGAAAACAATTATCCCATGTGTGCAGTGACAATGTAGAATAGATTGTCCACTCTAGAGCTGTACAGAGCAAAGAGGAGGAATAAGATAATGGATGAGATCACCGTTCCCTTTTCTACCAAATTTAGACATTCGAGTTCGCTCAAGGCAAAGAAAAGCTGGGATAAATGCTAAAAATGATTATAGATTACAGAGGAAATAATCTCGAGTTGGATTACTAAAATTCCTAAATATTAGAAGAATTTATCTAGAAACAATTAATGCTTTTATGGAATGAAAATGGCAAAATAAAAATTAACATTCAATGTAGAGTGGTTTAAGAGTGAATTTCTTTTTACATCAACTACCAAAAGTTTCTCCCTTTTGGATTTTGAAATAGGGACATGTTTTTATTAATGACCACTCTTCTCTTAGTTTATGAGCCTTATTATCTCAATGAACCTTTAAGAGATAATTTACAACTTAACCTATTTATTGTAACACCCCCAAAATTTACTACTGAAAAATTTTATTTAATTAAAATGTTTAATGGAAATGCAATAATAAAACCGTAAATTCAGGGGGCATTACCGCCACACTCAGTACTAGACCGATTCACTCCTACCGTTCTATTACTAAGTGCTAAGGCTAAAAAGGATTAACTTCAAACACAAGTCAATAATTGAAACAAGCTTTCATAAAAGAAATGATAGTGTTCACCATACAGAAATCAGAGTGTGGTTAAAGAAAGTTACAACCCGAGGACTAATTAAATAAGTTTTCGAATACATCAAACCCAATACGACAGAACATGATTAGAGTAACACGATACATAGTAAAAGTACGATAGAGTCCAGCCTGTCACTCTCAATCCCCAAACCAATTTTAGGCTCAACTCTCAGCCCCACCTGATGCCTCGTAGGTGTCATAGGCATCGAAAATTTCATCCCCTACTTGCACAAACTCAGACGGGTCTTCTGCTAGTGGGAATGAGAAGCACCCATGAAACGGGTGATCAGTACGTTACGTACTAAGTAAAGTAACATATGCGCTAAGGCCAAACATGCAAATCATACAACACAACATACATGGCATAATCACATAAGCAGCATGTAGGCCGGCTACGGTCCGAGTGGACTCATTCTTTAGATCTTTAGTAAATATTGTCGATTCACATCATAGTCTTTAGCAGTCTATGTGAGTGCGGGAACCCCACTTTTATAATCGGTGGACCGGTCATGTAGGGCAAAATGCTCCTGGCCACTATTATTCGCCGGTGGACTAGTTTGGCCCCGACTCACATGATGTTTCATTGTAATTACTTCGTATCTTTCCCAGGTCTTGTCATAATTACGTTTGGTTTGTTGAGCATAGAAACCCCTACTATTATAGCCAGTGGAACACTCATGCAGGGAAAAATGTGTCTGGCCACTATTATTCGCTGGTGGACCAGTCATGCAGGGCACCCCGACTCCTGGCCACTATTATTTGCCGGTGGACCGGTTTGGGTCCGACTCAACAATCTTTATCTTTAAATGGATAGTATCTTATTCGTGTCTTATTCCATAAACATTTCACCCTTGACATGTATGTTCAACAACATTCTAACTCTATCCTCTTAAGGGGGCCCGCCTCATATCTTGGGATTCCTACTCCCCTTATCACGCACTGACATCCATTCCCCCCTTAAACTTACACATAATGGAAAAAAATTCCTAAGGGTGTGGGTTAAGGCCCAATACCTCATGACATCCAACTCCACCTACTATCACCCTCTAGGGTTTTCCCTTGAAAACCCTAATTGGACCTATGTGGCCCAACTATTCTCTCACTTACACTACCATTATTTCATCCATCACCCCACACCTTATCTCAATTAGATCCAATCCCAAAACATATCATTTTACCTCTCGACTTCGTATGCGACCGGAAAACTCTAGTTGGCCACTTCAAACCCTAGTACCTTTCTTCTCCCACAAGTAACCTCTCTATTTCTCACTCAATATTTCTTCTCTCCCATGACACCCATACTCACCCCTTGTATAATAAATTCCCACTCTTAACCTGTACTCCACTCTCCCTTAATCATTTTTACTTCCACATTTTCCATATTACCGCTTCCTCTCAAAACCCTAATTGAGTCCCTTATGCAACCTTACACCAAGCTACGTACTATTTTTCGTCCCAAGTCTCCAATCACTCCACAACTCTCCCTTTAACTTATTCACACCCTAAAATAACTTTTCTCACGTAAGGATCACTCCTATGCAAGTCTTATCCACCCCATGTAAACTCTCGAAGTCCCCATGCGAACCCTAGAACTTCCATGCATGGTTCCCATCTCTTTTTCATTTTGGTCATCTCTTTATCTTTATTTTCCTCTCATGGATCATGAGGTATTTTGGTCAACCTCATATCCCCCTTAGTAAACTCACTTCCCCTTTCCTTTCTTTTTACCCTTTCATTCCCATATCATATTAACAATCATCCTAGCATGCATGTCCTAGAGAGTCATATCATATCACATCATAATCACCATGTATACATATCATACTTATGCCATAAGGAACACACAAACATACCTCAACTCCAAGCTGCGCTACACATAAGATAAGTTAATGACAATCATATGACACGACATAGCATGATATATATATATATATATATATATATATATATATATATATATATATATATATATATATATATATATAGCACCCAAGGCATACAAGTCACAAAACACACAAGGACCTTAGCTACATCCTTACCTAAAACGACACCTGGCTTGGAGCACGCTCCTACCCTTCCTTAGGGTTTTGGCTTGATTCACCTATAAGAGAGTAAAACTAATGATTAGTTTCCCTCCTACCAAAAATAATATTATTTCTTATTTTAGTCTAAGATTAGGGTTGCTACTATTAAAGGGAGCTTTATAAGTGAAAACTAGGATTTTTACCATCAAGTTAACCTACTAGATATTACTAGTCAAAATATACTTATGTTGCTATTCATAACTATATTTATATTATTAAATCTAATAGTTTTATTTCTTCTAATAATAGTACTAATGCTTGTTAAAATAAAATAGTAATAGTAATAGTAATAGTAATAATAATAATAATAGTAATAATAATAATAATAATAATAATAATAATAATAATAATAATAATAATAATAATAATGCTCCTAGAAATAGAAGCCCTATTATTTTTAAGGCTAAGTCTAATAATGATTTTAGGGATAAAATAATAATATAATATTAGTAATACTAACAAAGTACTAATATTACTAAAGGTACTAGTGATAATAGTCATATTTGAAATAATGATAATATAATGGTTCAATTGTTTTTGTCACAATAATAGTAACCAAAATAATAACAATAATAATAGTAATAACTAATAATAATACCATAGTAATAATGTTAGTAACAAAAGCATTATAGTAATAATATTAGCAATATTTGGTTAATAATAATAATATTAAGGTTGAGTATTCTTTTTCTATAGTAACAAAATGGTAACATGCTAACTTCGGTTTCAATAACATTAATAATAATAAAAAATAGTATTAATAATAATAACAACACCAACGATAATAATAATAATAGTAGTAATAATAAAAATGATAATGATAATAATAATAATGTTAAGCATAATAATAATAATAATAATAACAATAACAATAATATAGAAACCGAAATGATAATAATAATATAAGGGTCCAAATATTTACATTAATAATAAAAGGTGATAATGGATAAAGTTAGTATCAACAATATTAGCAAGAAAATAATGATAATGATAATGGTAATAATAATAATAATAGTAACAACATAACATTAATACTAATACTAATAATAATAATAATGATAAGGGTAATACTATTAATATTACTAAAAATTATTAACACTTATATATAAAAGGTTTAAGGGTTGGGGAAATTAAAACACCACCTAGGGCTAGTGGCGGGATTGGCGGTGGCACGTGGTGGCGGCGGTGGAGGAGGAATAAAGGTGGAAAGATGGGTTTATAGGCTAATGGAGTGGGAATGAGGGGGTGTTTGAGGTGGTGGGAGGTGTATCAGGTGGAGAGAGGTGGAATGGAGGTGGTGGTGCAGCCGGAAGTGGTGGCACACAGCGGTCGGAGCGATGGTCGAAGGTGGTGGAAGTCAGGGAGAGATGGAGGTGTAGGGAGGTAGGGGAGGTTCCCTAGGTGTTTTGGAGGGTGGAGGAGGTGCTAGTTGTGGCGGAATTGGCAGCGGAAGGCGGCGCGAGGGGCGGCGAGAGGCTAGAGTGGGCTAATAGGGTTGACAATTTTGCACAGCCGATGTAGCTTGTGAAGGGAAAAATAAGGCATGATGGTGGCTTGGTTTTGTAGAGGGAGGTGTGGGGAAGATTTTGGTGGGCAACGATTGTCGACGGCAGTGGAGTAAGGATTTGTTTGGGCGGCGGTGAAAGGCTGAATTTCTGGGCTTGCAAAAAAGGAAGCTCGGTTATGGCTGCCCTTGGGGTGTATTTATAGGCTAATTGAGGTGGGCAATGACAAGGGGAAGAAGACAAGAAGGGGCAGGTGCCAGGCATGCCGCCGGTGGTGGCAGTCGAGGCGGCACTGCCATGGTAAGGGCGGCAAGCTCGAGGGAAGAGGGAAAGGGAAAGGGCAGGTTACTCAGGGAAGAGGGAAAGTGAGGGGAGGACGACCAGACGATGTAGGTGGTTGTCGGCAGGTGTAGTGTTGTAGGGTTGGGCGCAGGTGGCCTGGGAAGAAGAAGAAGAAGAGGGAAAGGGGGTGGACCGGTAGTCCAGGGGAAAGAAAAGAAAAGGAAGAGGGTGGCTCGGCTGGGCGGTTCGGGCGACGGGTGAGGGGGAGTCGTGCGGGCCTAGGCCATGCCGAAGGAGGAAGGGAAGGGGGAAAGGAAATGGGTCGGCGGGCTGGCCCCAGTCGGGGAGAGAAGAAGGAAAAAATGAAGGGAAGGAGAGGAAGAAAAGAAAAAGGGAAAAAGAGGGAGAAAAAGAAAAGAAAGGAAAGAAAGAAAAAAAGGAAAAATAGGTGGGTTGGGTATTTTGGAAATTTTGGGTTATTTAAGATAATAATATTTAGAAAATAATAATTAATTCCTTAATAGATTAATTTGGGCTATTTTGGGCAAATTTTTCCTAACTTCCATGATTATTAGTAAAATACCCTAATTTTCCCTAATTAAATTCTTTATTATTTTCCTCTTGATTTACCTTAATTAACTCTCTTAATTTTAATAAAATAATTTATTTAATCAATTTTCCTAATAAATTCTTATTTGGCCATAATTTTCAGAATTAGAATTTTGGGGTATTTCATTTATCTTCTCTAGACTCACCACAAAAATCTCTCAAGGATGATAGGCAAACATTCACTAATCCTATTAAATGAATTTTTGAGAGGAGGTTGTGATCATAGATAATTCTTGGCAGGAATACAAGATATGAAAGTGTAGACCTTTGGATAAGATATAATCTAGCAAGATGTAATGAAAGATTTTACAAATAGAGAATTGTTCTAGCTAAGAGAAGTGAGCAAATAACATTTTTCAGTGAAATCTCATAATTATGAAAGTTTGAAAATTTTGAGTAAACAATTGAATGATTTGAGAGTAAGAGATTGATTGCAAAATCAATGTTCTAAATTTTTTTTGTAATAAATGCAAAGAAACCTTATTTATAAGGGTCTCCCTCATCGTATAGCTTTTAGATACAAAATCACAAAAAGCTATTTCACCTAATGGATAGAAAATCAGCATTTAATGTTCATTAGTTGATCGGTAAGGCCGAACCAATCGATTAGTTATACAACCAATTGGTCACTATGTCAAACCACTAAAATCAATTCTCACCCTCCTCACGAATGGCGAAGAAGAGGAAGACATCCAAGATAAAGATTGAAGATATCCAGCAATCTTCCTATCTTCCATCATAACTTGATTCCCCAGACTTCGAAGTTATTGATGGAACATCGAAGGAACAAACCATCACACCACACCAATTGACGAAGGAGATGATCGACAATAACCTTAAAATTGTTTCCATTCATTCATATGGTGATCATCCTGAAGCCGAAACGCATACAATAGAAAAAATAGTTACATCCCAAATTGAGTCTCAAGGAAATCAACAACATCAGTCACCTTATAATGGTAACCCTGTATCTTGGTGAGATGTAGTTCTTCAAAATAGACAACCGGATCAAATGACAACCCTGTCTTATTACCCCCTACTATTAAGGAGGGATTAATTATGGCCAAAATTCAAGAAACATAATTGAAGGAGGAATCTAAATAATGGAAATACACCCTAGTCGGTATGGTATTCGGTGCAAAAACATCTTTCACTCAAATTCAATCTTATGCCCTGACCTATTGGAACCATATTACGATGCCAAGAATCCTAAGACATGACGATGGGTTCTTTCCATTCCAATTTGCTTCTTTGAATGATTTTCAAACTATATTAAAGGCTGGTCATTGGACATACATGAAAAAAACCCTGCTCTTGAAGGAATGGCATCCTGATTTTACATTTCATTCTGAAGACATCTAACTCCTACATACTTGGATCTAATTGCCAGGGTTGCCTCTAGGATACTAGTTTATGGATTCTCTAGCAATAATTGGAAGTTGCATTGGATACCCCATTGGGATTGATCAAGTAACTACCAAGAAAGATAGAATTTCGTATGCCCGAATTTTGATAGAGGCTGATAGCCACAGAACCTTACCTGATCATATTTTTATAAAGAAATCAAATGGCACCTCATTTTCTCAGCAAGTCGTCTATGAATGGAGACCTCAATTCTGTCTTACCTGCAAGAGACCAGGCCATCTTAGTGTCAAGTGCCCTACTCTCCACAACTTTCAGACACAAAACCAATCTAAACCCCATACTTCACAAAAATAGGTGGTAGTTAATGATCGAAGATTTTTACACTCATTAGATGGATTGGAGAATGACAAAGAACTTACAAAAAACTCAGACATTAATACAGTTGAATTACCAAAGACAATTGATGGTCATACAAATGATCATTCCCCACCTTATACATATCAGAGAACCTTCCCTATTAGAGAACTTACAAAAACTTCAGACCTCAATGAAGTTGAATTACTAGAGAAAACTACCAGAGAAAATCCTGTATATCCACAAACATCAAGATTAACAAGATTGAATGATAATCAACAAATTAATAGACCCAAGACTCATCTATTCTTTGTCAAAGATAACACACTAGGAATACCTAAAGATTTTGTTATACCAGAAAATGATGACATCACACCAACAAACTCTTGGATGAAGATTGTGAGAGGTAAGAAAGTGATTCATACTCCTTACCTCCCTGATTTTGACATCCACTTATCATGAGTATAGGATGCTGGAATGTTAGGGGGATGAACAACCCCCAAAAGCAGAAAGATATTTGCTTATGGATTCATGAGAATAGCTTATCCTTAGTTGGTTTAGTTGAAACAAAAATAAAAGAGAATAAGGTGGATACTATAGTTCATCATCTACCATCGGGATGGAAGTGGAAACAGAATTACTCAAGTCATCATTATGGCCAAATATGGATGGGATGGAATCCTAATATTTGGCCAATGTTTTATCTTAGTGTGATCAAGGTATTTTGGCTCATATCACAAATGTCCATTAGCAATCTCCCTTCTTCCTTACCATCATTTATGGACTGGACAATGGTGAGGGCAGGAAAGAACTTTGGTCTTAGCTAATAAACCATAATCAACCCTCTAACCCTTGGATTCTCATGGGAGACTTTAACATCATCCTAAACAATGGTGAAAAACTTCAAGGTGACATGGTTCATGCTTAGGATATAGATGACTTTGTACAATGCACTCATCAACTGCAGATTCAAGATCTCAGATATACTGGATTCTTCTACACCTGTAGTAACAAACAAGAAGCATCAACCAGAGTCTGTAGTAAATTAGATCGTGTAATGGGAAATGAAGCCTGGCTAGATACCTTTCCTTTCACTCAGATTGACTTCCAAACTCCTATGGTCTCTGATCATTCAGCTATGAAGGTTTCTATGTATGGTACATAGAATTATGGACCTAAACCATTTTGGTTTTACAACATGTGGACCCTATATGATGATTTCTTGCCCATTTTTCACTTTACTTGGTCTCAAAATCTCCACTCCAATAACCCTCTTACTTTAATCATGACCAAGCTGAAACTCCTTAAGCCTCATTTAAAGAAGCCGAACAAGGCAAAATTTGGTAGTATATTAGAGAGAACCAAAGAAGCTCAAACCTCATTGGCTCAATCTCAAATCCAACTAGCTCAAGATCCTTTAAACCAAGATCTAATAAGTCAGGAACAAGCTCAGCTTCAGAAATATCTACACCTTGCAAAATGTGAAGAATGTTTCCTCAGACAAAAATCCAAAATCACCTGATTACAACCAGGAGACAACAATACTAATTTTTTTTACTCAATGGTGAAGGGCGGAAGAACTCAAAACCATATAGGAGTTATCCAAGACCCAACTGGTTTTCTTCATCATGACCCTATCAAGATCAAGACCATTTTGACCAGTTACTTCCAAGAAATGCTAGGCTCTCAAACTGAAAATTCAGGTATCTCCCTGCAGGCTGTAGTGGATAGAGGTCCAAAACTTAACCATACATACCAACAAACTTTATTACAACCGGTTACCCTACAAGAAGTGAAAAATGCAACCTTCTCCATAGGCAGTGACAAATCTCCAGGACCTGATGGCTTCAACCCTCACTTCTTCAAGAGCTGCTAGGATGTGATTGGACAAGACATATGGACTGCTACAAATTTCTTCTTTACCACTGATATCATGCCCCTAGGTCTCAATGTTACCACTTTAAACCTTATTCCAAAAATACCGATTGCCACAAAAACTAGTGATTTTAGATCCATTATATGTTGCAATGTCCTTTACAAGATTATGGCTAAAGTCACAACAACCAGGTTACAACCTGTTATGAATGACTTGATTGGTGAAACTCAGTCTGGGTTCATTAAAGGTAGAGCAATTAGTGACAACATTTTACTTGCTAATGAGCTAGTCAAAGGATACAATCAAAAACACCTTTCACCAAGATGTATGTTGAAAGTTGACATGAGAAAGGCTTATGACACTGTCAAATGGTCTTTTCTTGAGACAATGCTCAGTGCCCTAACTTTTCCACCCCAGTTCATCAAGCTTATCATGTCATATGTGACAACAATCAGCTACTCTTTGAAATTCAATAGCACCCTACAAAAACCATTTAAGGCTTCAAGGGGAGTTCGACAGAGAGATCCATTATCACCTTATCTCTTTGTCATTGTCATGGAATATTTGCATAGAGTTCTACTTGACTTGTGGCATAACCTTCTTGGTGTGTCCGTAGCCGGCACACAATTTAAACCCTCTTTCTGTCAATTGTAGCATTGGTAAATAAGGGTATCGTTCTAGGCTAGGGATTGAGAGGGCTCACCTCTATCTAACTAGCTTGAAAATAAAAATAAAAATAAAATTCCTAAATAACACAATATAAATAAATAAGAAAACTACTAATGGGGGTTATAAAAATAAAAATAATAAAATAGTAAAAGGAATAAATAAAATAAAATAAACTAATAATAATAAAAATAATGGGAAACCGCATATATGTAAAATATGCTAGGGAAATCAAAATCCACCACTAGATTAGGTCAAAATATGATATTTATTTCTAAGTCTTATTTTAATCATGAGAATGAGATCGATCAAGTCGTACACCAAAAGCAGGTTTATACGCCTTATATTACTTTCCTTAATTAATTAATACGACAAAGCGCCAATATTAACCCTATTAAACACTAGCAGTATAGCAGCAACAGGCAGCTCCTATATTTAACTAGATTTAATGCATTAAGTATAATTGGAAGGCTGTCAATCTAAGTACCCAAACTAGTACACAAAGCATGTCTAGCTGTATTTCCTTTCCTTAATCCACACGTATCTAAATGTTTTACTACTTTGGTTAGAATCACAAAACAATTAGGTGAATTGTTATCTAACCTAGCTGCAATATATACATATAAATTCTAGTATATTTAGATAACCACCTAGTAGGTAAATAATCCTACATACTGTCACTTATGAAGAAACCAGAACAAGGCATGCGCTAAATAAATTATACTTGACAGAATTATATATATAAACGATAACAATTAAAATAGAGTCAAGAAACAATCTCACGAAACAAAGAAAATAAAATTATAATTCAAACCCTAATATAGGGTTTCAATTTATTCCCTAACAATAAATAATCATCCAACCATAATTATTGAATCAATTACACATAAATATATATCTAAAATATAAATTAAAATAAGAGAAAGAAATAACTGAAATTAATTTTAGATAAAAGATCAAGAATTTATTCAGATAAAAGTTAATTTAATCTGTTTTACTTGGTAAATTTCTTCCCTATTTTTATTTTCTCTCAGTACCCTTGATTTCTGTGCAATAATTCCTTTTCTTTTTTTTTCTTTCTCGGCTGACGACTGCCTTGTTGTGTTGCCGCGCGTCGCTGTTCTGCCTTTCTTCTTTAATTTCCGCGTGGCGGCTCTCTTTTTCGTTTGAATGCTCCTTGTCCTTCGGCAACCCATTTTTCTTGAGCCGCTGACGGCTCCTCTCCTTTTGTGCCTCTTTTTCTTGCTTTTTTTCTTCTGAAGACCGTGCGGCTTGTTTGGCCTCGCCGCTGCTCTCCTTTCGTCGTTTCTTTTCTTTTTTTGTTCCGGGCCTTTGGGCCTTCGGCTCTTGGGTCGTTGGTCTAAAGGTCCAAATCTTTTTTTATTTTCTTTTATTTAAAAACTATACCTGCAAAATAAAATTTAATAAATAATATTTTATACTCTAAATTTATTTAATTATATCATGTTAGCTTAAATAATAATATTTATGCAATTTTTACCACTTAAGCATAAAATCATAATTATTCACCTAAATTACTTCAATAAAATACTAAAAACTAAGATTATAAGGGTATAAAATGTGTCAAAATATGAACTTATCACCTCTTTTCAAACCTCACCCTGAATGTAAGATGATAAAGCTCATAGAAATTATGTTTGCAGATGATCTACTATCGTTCTGTAGAGGAGACTCTAATTCTATCCTAAATCTCATTGACACTTTCAACCATTTCTCCAATAACTCAGGGCTTCAACTCAATACCCTCAAGAGCCATATCTACTTTGGTGGCAAGGTTGGTAGACACATTATAGACTCTCTGCATTCTACCCTTCACATCCCAGAAGGACAGCTACCAATCAGATACCTTGGTGTCCCTTCTCTCGGTATAACCTTGAGGAAACAACATTACTTACCATTACTCAAAAAAATCACAGATAGGCTGAAGTAATGGCTGAATCGTCTACTTAGCTATGCAGGCCGTCTATAATTGGTTAACTTTGTGCTTTTTGGAATACAGGCATATTGGAGCCTTCTATTCATTCTTCTCCAACAAGTATTACAGGAGATTAATGCTAAATGCAGATCCTTCCTATGGTCAGGATCAGAAACATCAAGCAAAAATCCAGTTGCCTGGGATAAAGTATGCAATCCATCGAAAGAAGGGGGCCTTGGTCTGTTGAACCTATACTGGTGGAACAATGCAGCAATAGGTAAACATCTCTGGAACATAATTTAACACAAAGAAGTCTTGTGGATTCGTTGGATCCACTCTTATTATATTAAAGGCCAAGATTGCTGGTCTATGCCTACACATACTACGACTTCATGGATCTTTAAGAAGATTTTATCTCTCAGACCTTATTTTTCCAATCTCTTTACTACTGAGCAAGGAAAGGCACAATGTACCTATCACAACAAATATTGCATCTCTTGTGTGTATCACCTACTAAGACCACATCATAGTAAGGTGCCCTGGCATGACCTGGTCTGGAATAAATTCTCCATCCCAAGACAAAAATTTATCCATTGGCTTATGATTCAGGACAGATTGTTCACCAAAAATCATATGATCCGAATAGATCCACACATAAACACAGTATGTGTCTTCTACAGTGCTGAAGTTGAAACTCTTGAACACTTATTCTTTACTTGCCCATATTCCCAAGCATTATGGTATAATCTAATCATAGCTACTGGATGCCTTTAGAAGTTCACTAGTTAGCATGATATTACCTGCTGGCTAAGCAAGAAAGGTGGAGGCCCGAGAACTCGCACAAACTTCTTCCGAACTTGATTTGCTGCAACAGTCTACTACAATTGGGGGGAACGTAATAGACAAATTTTCCAGTGCACTAACCTCCCCTGGACCCACCTCAAGAAGCTCATTTTGAAGGATTTGTTCACCCGTGCAGTCGATTTCAATACATGTAAATCATATCAAAATATGTTAGCCTTGATTGATACCATGCATTCATGTTGATGTCTTGAGAACCATATTGATGTACTCATTCTACCTCTTTGGTATAATATATAAAATCCACACATTACTTAACAAAAAAAATGGAAGTTTACAATTGTGCAAACCAATCGATCAATTTATTCAAATCAGTGGATCGGTTATGTATAATGCACAGTCGGTCTTAAGAACATATGTAAATAATGATATGGTATGGTAATACCAGTTGATGTGTTCATTATGTTAGTTGATTGGTTTTTCCAAATCGATTGATCAATTATGAACCAATTGATCGGTTTGGCAAAATTGGCCGATGTGTTTAAATAGACACCAACACATTTCTATAGGGATAAAATCCATAGACTATTTGGTCAAACCAATCGAAGTGTTTAAAATGAGACAAATGGATTTCTATAAGAGTGAAATCTATAGACTAGTTGGTCAAATCAGTTAATCATTTGGCAAAACCTGTCAATATATTTAAACAGAGATGAATGGGTTTTTATAAAAAGTAAACCCATGTACTAGTTAGTAAGCCACTCGATTGGTTTTAGCAAACCAGTTGATCAGTCTGGTGAAACTAATCGATATATTTAAATATAAACAACAAGTTTCTATAGGAATAAAACTCATAGATTGGTTTGTTAAACAAGTCAATCGTTTTATCCACCGGTTGATTCGTTTGAGTTTAACTCAACTCATGTATTTGATCAAACAGAACCAGTTGATTGATTTGAGGACTAGTCAATTGGTTCCAACTAGAACCAATCATTTTGTTTCAAAAATACCTTTAAAGAGTTTATGAAATGAAGACAAGTCAAGTATTTAAAAAAAATGTTTTAAAGAGTTTTAATTGAAATATGAACTTTACTCAACTTAATTCTTTATAATAAACCTAAGACTCAAGAAATGTTATCCTTAGCCTTCAAGTATTGGTTCTTTTCATGTGTTATTTTCTTTTATTTGGAAATTTGATTGCTCTTTTAAATTTTCACCTTAGGAATATACTTTAAGTGAATAAGTGAATTGTTGTACATGCATATTTAAGCGTACATTAGTTATCAAGATTTGTTTGTTATTATCAAAATAAGTATAATGACATTATTTAACATTTGAGGTCAATAATAAATATCAAATTGTGGCGTATTACATAATTACGAAACACCATTATTATTTTAGATATAAATACAAAATATATATCAAACATTATTATTAGTTCAAATTAGATCAGATTTCATATTGTCTATTAAATATACACTAAAGAATCCGAAACCTTTTCTCTTTTTTTTTTTTGTAAAATAAAAATATTTTGTTGAAGTTGTGATGGCAAATAAAATTTGTTCAGATAAGGGTTTTCAACATTTGATCTTAACCAAAAATTTAAACAAAATCAACTTATTATTTAGGAGTTTAATTTAAAATCAAATAATCTATTTTTATCTTTAATTCTACGGTAAAGATTTTTAATTATAACCAAAGTGGTTCAAACTAATCCAATCTTCTTGAGGATAGAAAACTTTTTAACATTTTATTCAAAAAAAAAATTTATTTTTAATAAAAATAAATATAAAATATAAGGATTTCAGGCTTAAATCATGGCTAATAATTTATATCTTGTCCCATTCTGATTTCCACTTTGAAAAATCTCGGTTATCCATCGAATTCCGATCCTGTGTGATCCCATCCGATTCCATCCGATTTAATTTTGCGCCGGTGCACCTGTATTCCCGGGTCGCCTATATTTCTTGCAACCGTGAGCTTTGCATTTTTCTATTGAAGGAATCATCGATTTCCATTCCGCCACAACCCTTATGGAAAGTAATTTTATATTTTTGGTCCACAAATTTATATTTATATTTATTTATTTTGCACGTAGGATGATAGAAAAGGAATGCAAAGTGATACACATACTTTATGAATGTTTATTTATTTTTTAATATTCAAGGGCAGGTTAAAAACGAAGTCAGGAAATTGTGGCGACTGGTGGAGAAGGATAGATGTCAGTGAACATTACGACTTGCGAAGTTGCGCGTGATACGTGGAGGTAGCCTCTATCACCTAGACAATTAATTCAACGTACCATATTTTGCCATGTTGGTAAGAGCCACTAGTGATCGTCAGATTTAGTCCGGAAAAGACGGTGGAGATTGTAGAAATGTACGATGAGGATTAATCTGGGACCTCCACTAGCTATTGGAGTGGGTTTGGCGGAGAGAGTGAAAATACCTCCTCCCTTTTCCAAAAGAAAAGAAGACGATGGGATTGGGAAGAGCAAAAAAAGAGGACAACTCTCCCACACAACAAGAGAGAGGGAGGAGAGGGCGAACAGAGATAAGGAAGGAGAGAACTACTTCAGAGGAAAACCAAAGTAGAGAGACGAAGGAGGTAAAAATCTTCCAATTATTCGAAAAATCTGATCTGAATCATTTCGATTCATTTCACTCCCCGTCACCGGAGAAGTATCTCAGTATTTTCTATCAATGTTCAGTTTTCTGGTGGATTTTTTCTCCATTAATTCCGGCCAAGCCTTCTTGCAGCTCACCACCTAATCAACATGAGATTGTTGATTCCTCCTATTGTGTAATAGCTGGTTTCATCCGTATACCACGGAGATGGACAGAAATAGAGATTCAAGGAGGCCTTCTATGGCTGCCTCTAATGGCGTAACAAGACGTCGTCATAGAACCACTAGCCTTAGAGATTCACCTGGTTCAGATCTAACTCACTTTATACTCTGATTTTTTTCTTCTTTTACCTCATTTCTTTGTTTCCACTCACCTTTTAATTTGCTGTTTCAGAAGACGACGTTCCCGTCGAACTGAATGACTCGGCGAGATTACGGGATCGGATGCCTAGGAAAGATAGAGATCGAGATAGGGATAGAGACAGAGACAGAGATAGGGACCGGGACCGTGATAGAGATAGGGATCGTTCTATTCGGAATAAACGCCGTAGGGGAGACAAGTATACGCACGGTGGTCATAGAGAAGATGGTGGTGGTGATACTTCTGAAGATAGTATCAACGATGAGGACGATGAAGAAGAAGGTCCGGTTAGGTTTATACCTCCAAATCAACCGTCGACTATTTCTTCTTCCTCTGCCATGTCTTCGTTGACGAACCATAATCGGAAGAGCTATCCACCGCCTTCCAAGGTTTTCCGAGTAGCTCCTTCTTGGAAGGGTGCCGATGAAATGATGGGTGTCTCAGTTCCGAGAAAAGCTCGTTCAGGTACACTGGGATCATGGTTGGATCGATGAATTGATCTTTAATCTTGGTTCTATTCCTTTTTCGTTCTTATTTGACCGAGTGGCGATTTTTCCCCGTATTTTTTGTGGTTGCAAAATTT
This sequence comes from Tamarix chinensis, assembly GCA_030549775.1. Classification (NCBI taxonomy): domain Eukaryota; kingdom Viridiplantae; phylum Streptophyta; class Magnoliopsida; order Caryophyllales; family Tamaricaceae; genus Tamarix; species Tamarix chinensis. The sequence goes on from CM060172.1 coordinate 10,211,575, forward strand.
TAACAGTAGCGACAAAGAGGCCGCATGACTCTTGGAGTTCGGCCGGAGCAGGAACAGCAGTTTCTGAAACAATGCACATGCAGGTCTCGTCGTCACCGGTTAGACCACCGGGTACGGTGGCTGCATCTCCTTCACTGCCGATTCCTTTGTCTCCTTCAAATGTTTCAACCAAGAAAAAGATCGTTAGTGCTGCTACTAATCCTACTAATGCACTTTCTTTTTCGGCATTGTTATATCTTTTGTTTATATATATTTATGTTTGATTGCCTGTTTCTTTTGTTGTAGAAGTGTAATGGATCCAAGCAGAGGCCACCGAAATCATCTTCAAAATCACCACCGTCGATCCAAGAAGACATAGAAATTGAAGTTGCTGAGGTCTTGTACGGACTAATGACGCAATCTCATGCTCCATCCAATCAAGATTTGAATTCAAGCGACTCATCCAAGTTGGATTCCAGTGATAGGCACAGATCCAATGGCGAATCTAAGTCCAGAGTATCTTCTCCAGCCTGGAATTCTCCCTCAGTTCCACCTCAGCCATCGTCTTCTCAGGCCCAAAATTCGAGCTCCTCACCACATAGTTTTTCTGTTGTAGGTGGGTATACTTGAATTTTCTCTGTCATTATCCTGAGTTCGAATTGAATCAAGTGGAAACTGACGGTTTCAGTTTTTTTTTTTTTTGGTTTTCTGCTCAAACATGCAGCTCCTAAAAGGAAAAGACCGAGAGCTGTGAGCTGCCTTGAGGAGAATATATCTGTCTCGTATACTCAAGATGATCCTATTTCTTCTGTGCCGAAGGCTGAGGCTACTGAGCTTTTGAAACCAGAAATTCCTCTGCCGAGCCTGGAGAAGAATACTGGTCCAGCGGTAGGAAATGGTATTATCTCAGGTGATTTGATGAATTCTCATGGAAAGCCGACATCCTGGTATGTGCTTTCAGAGCCCCATCAGTCAAACGACGGCATTACGTTATCAGATGCAAAGCCTTCGTTTGTTGAATCTGATAATATAGATGTGGTGATGGCTGAAGTTGAGGAATCTGAGTCTGTTAAAGAAGAACCTCAGCACGATGGAGTTGACTCGGTGTCGACTAAGGGGTAAGAGTATAAACTCTGGGTGTTTTTCCCTAAGCTATTCTTTCTTGGGGACTTTTCGATTATTTGGGTACATCATCTTGCAGGAATCCCACAATCGTCGAGAAGGAAGTCCGTAGACGGGAAAGGATTGAGATAGATCTTATGGTGTGTCATTTTTATTTTATTTAATAATTTATCTCTGTAATCTTTTGTGGATTATTTTTCCGTGACGAGTAACAGTCAAACTTAACGAATTTTCGTTTAGCCAACTGGAATATAATATAATTTATATTTATTCATTTTCCTGAATTTTACAGGCTCCTCCACCGCAGCCACGGTCGTCGCCGGAAAGGGTAGTAGAGTTGGTAGAATACGGTGGCTCGGAGGATTGTAAAATGTCCACGGTGAATGATGGGGAGGCGGTGAGTGGGCCCGGCTTTGTCGGGTGTTGATTGTTTTTTTTTTTGATTTGCGGTTTAGAAGTAAATGTAATGATATCAAATGTTTGACCTGGTCAACTTCTTTGGTTGCATCATCTCTATGCATCTATATATCTATATATTACAGGAATTCAAGCCAAAGCATGGTGAGGAGAGAAAGGGAGTGAAGGTAGATGGCGAATTGAATGCATCATTCCCAGTAAGTGACGGACGGAAAACGAAGACGAGTGTCGGTGAGGAGGCTGAACGCCAAAAGCTGAATCTCGATGACGAAGATAGGGACATTGATCCGCTGTTGATTTCAGAAAAAGTTGATGAAACGAGTAATGTTGATGATATTAAGTTGAACCAGCAGTTCATTCTGACGCAGCCGCCGCGGCCGCTCAGGTCCACAGTGAATAATGCGAGCGCAGATAAGTCCGGTAAGTCTTGATTTTTCATCTGCAATCATTCCACCTGACGGACATGTATTTTTTCGCATGAGATTCTTTCTATTGGCATGGGAGCAGTTCACTGATATGGGTTTACTCTCCCTTGCTTGGTTCCTGTAGCTCAATCCAGCTCACTGCCCATGTCAATGTCAGAACCTGCTGGATGGCCTAGTGGTCTACCGTCCATCGGGTACGGTGGTAGCATCTTCTCTTAATTCTGATCTTTTGGGTTATTACAGCAGTTTATTTCGTGTCTTCGATTGTTTAATGTGTCAATGTTATACTGTTGCTTTTAAGCAGATATATTCCACCTCTACAAGGGGTTTTGTCCGTGGACGCGAGCACTATGGCTCCTGCGGAATTTCAGGTATTTCTTTTCATTGTTTTTTTTTTTCTTGTTGGGAGCCATTTTTTGGCCCGAGGAAGATGAAGTGTCTCCGTCTTACTGCCTGATGACCGGTAAATATATGTTTGCATGTGCGTGCGCAGCCTCAACATTTTCTCTTCTCTCAGCCCCGGCCTAAGATATGTGCTACCCATTGCTACATCGCGAAGACCATTCAAAGTCACCAGCAATATTTGAAGAATTGTCCCTTCTGGACTCCAGCTGCAGCTGGTGCTGCAACTTTATTTGGGGGCACATCTTACAACCTCAATATGATGCCTTCAGCCGAGTTGCCTGGTCATGTTTCTGGGAGGAGCCTTGACTCTGCTCAGGAGAAGGGGCATGCCCTTACTTTCTTTCAAGGTCATCCTGCTGCGAAGGACCAAGCTTCTCAAGAAGCACATATTGATGGTGCCCAGAAAAAGGAGTTCTTGCTCCGGCAAAGCTTGCCCCCTGGAGCTCCAAATAACATTTTAGTAAGTCAATGTTTCTTATTTTTATAATTTTCTTCCTCGTTACCCCTCCGCATCTCCAATAATTAGTCTGTCGAAATGTAATCACACAGGCCCCTGCTTTCATCTTCCCTGTTGGCCACCAACAGGCTGCCGCGGCTGGTGCTTCTGCTCATCCCAATCTGTCACGGTCCCCAACCACAGCCGGATGTGCATCTTCGACAAGTACCCCCACTGCTACTGCAGTAAGTGCATCCATATCGGCAGCTGCTGCTGTTCCAACCATGAGCTTCAATTACCCAAGTTTGCCTGCAAACGAGACACAGTACCTGGCAGTATTGGGGAACAGCCCGTATCCATTCCCAATCCCTCCACATGTTGGTGCTCCACCACCTTATAGAGGGGCACAGGCAATGCCGTTTTTTAATGGTTCTTTTTATTCCTCACAGATGTTGCATCCTTCACAGATGCAGCAGCAGTTGCCAACTTCTCAGTCATCGCTAACCCAACGAGGTCAGCCAAACCCTAGTCCCTCTACTGCTTTTTCATCGCAGAAGCATATGCAGAATCCGCAACAAAGGGTTCAAGGAAATGGTGGCAATGGATTGTCCTCTAATCCGAGTTTGCAGTCCTTCCCAGCCCCAAAAAATAGGGTATCACAGCCCCAACAGCATGAAATGGGCGGGGAGGATAGTCCATCTACGGCTGATAACCGAGGGTCACGCCTTAACATAAATGTTTATGGCCAGAATTTTGCACTTCCTATGCATCCGCCTAATTTTTCGTTGTTGAGCCATATGTCGCTTGCTGGTGCTGGACCTGCTGGTATTGCTACTGGTTCAGCTAACAGTCATCTTGGAGATAAGAAACAGCAGCCACAACCTCAGCATCAGGCCATTAAGGCTGGACTGGAATCACTTGTTCCTGCGTTTGCCATGTCTTTTGCTTCCATCACTGGTGCCACCACTCCAGGCCTTGACATTTCATCTATGGCACCGAATCAAGCTATGTTCCAAAGCCTTCCAGAGGCTGATAGACACGGCTATCAGATGATGGCAGCTGCAGCTGCTGCACAAGCATCCCACCAGAATAAGAATTGCCTTAGTGCTGAAGATGGGAAAATTGGAGTTCCCGAATCCTCTTTAGATGAAGAAAAGAAGTCTATATCATCAAGGGTTTCCGCCTCAGGTGGACAATCTGTTAATTTCTCTCGACCAGATGTAGGTGATACTTGTGTCTCAACAATACAAGGGAACAATGTCATTGATAGCTCAGCCCCAAGTCTTAACCTAGCATCTGGTCCTAATGCCCACTCATCTCGATCTTCTGGGTCAAATGTCACGAGCAATGCCGGTGCCTTGAATTCGCAGCAGCAGCAGATGCTTCAGCCTCAAAAACAACAACAATATGCAGCTGCAGCAGTTGTTGCTGCTGGCAACAAAACTCCTGAACCAGGGAATGGAAATGTCTACTCTTTTGAACACCTTTCTGTCTCATCTTCCATGTCACAGAAGTTTCCAAATGCTTTAGCTGGTTTTCCACCTCTTGTTCAAGGCCGTGGTAGTCCTGCCCAGTCTGCTCATTGGAAAAATTCTGTTAGGCCGAGTACGTCACAGGTTTCTTCTATGCCTCTTATGACGCCAACCACTTGTGGAATTAAAAACCTTCCTCAACAGCAAGGGAGAACCCAACACGGGCAGACCCAGATATCTTTTGGGGCAAATCAAAAATCATCTGCTGCATCACACGAACACACACCGTATAATAGCCAGGCCACGTCTTCACCAATGATGGTAGGTTCTCAGTCGGCTTCTATGATGTCAAAGAGTTCCACAGGAGGTCCGAGGACAATCTTATCTACGTCAGCAGGGGGCAAAGCAGCCCAAACTTCGGCACTAGAATCACAAGTAAAGAATTCACCGTCAATGCCTAACCAAAAGTCTTCAACGGTTGGTCCATCAATCCTTGGTAGGTCTCATGTGAGCTCAACGTCAAGTATAGTTAGCAAGGGGCAGCAGCCACACCAACAGTTGCATCAAACGCATCTGTCAAAGAGTTCCATGCAGCAGGCTCAATTGTTATACAATGCTTACATGCAAGCGCCTCCACCTTCCAGTGCGTTATCAGCTGGGTATTATCTTCAGAGACATAGGCCTGATCAACAGCACCATGGGCAGAAATCTCAGGGTACAGAGCAGCAGGGGCAGAAAATTCCGGGCGTAGCAGTAGCTACTACGAGTTCAAGTGGTATGTTGTCTTTATGCCCGCCAGTTACACTTGCTAATGCCACTTCTGATCCTGCAAAAGCAATCGCCGTAGCATCTAGCAACATGACAGGGGACGGGATGCCACCACAAGGGATCTTGAATGCCGCTTACTTTGCTGCTGCACAAACTTCAGGCGCTACACACCAGCTAGTGCCTGCAGCGTATCCTGTTCATGCAGTTTCAACGGTGAAACCGCCAGAGCAAAAGCAACCAGCTGGTGAGTAGCGTGTTTTGCGTCAAATATGCATACCATTGTTCTCATTTTTTAACGTTTGGGCCTTCCACATAATCATAATGACAAGAAACGTAAAGGAGAGGGAAATTGTTGTATGAAGCAAAAGAGAGGAAATAGTAGAATAAACGAGAGGTGCAGAATTCTGTTGAAATCAGTATGTTTTTCTCTGGAAATGACAGTTTAAATGCATGCTGACAGCCTGAGAAGAAGTGACGGAAAGGGAATATGCTAGAGTTTTTTGAAAAAAAAAATTAAATGCTTGGATCAACTACAACGAAACGAAGATAAGACCATGCCAACTTCCCAGGAACTGGTCGAAATGGCATACTGGGGAGGATTGCCATCGTTCTGCCGGTGTGCCCGAGAGATTTGAATAGGCTCGGGGATATTTACTTTTCCCATTTTGTACGTGGGAGGAGAAGCAACAAAAGTTGAAGCAAAGTTGGAGAAAGGGAAAGAAGAGAAAGTAACGACCTTATATTCTGCTACCCTTCTTCCGTTGATGGCAGCACGAAGTAGCGAAAGCACAAGTTTTTATCTCTCCCCCCAAGCCGGGCTTCCGGAGAAAAATCCGAACTTTGGCTCTCTGTGATAGTTTTCTATGCATAATAGATGTTATCTATCTGGACATTATTTTATTGTAGATGAGTCCAGAAAGGAAAGAAAAGGGTAACGAAGCGGAGGGTGTAAAGATAAGATGTACATTCTTGCAGATTAGCACCATATCGAGACTAGCTTTTTTGTTGCACATTTTTGCTTGTTTCTTAACCCTATTCCAATAGATTATTATTTATTTGTGATCTGATTCGTGTGATAAATACTTACTACCTATAAAAAAGTAATTAAATGTAAATTTTTATTTTGAAAAAAATTAGGCTATGAAAATTTTAAAATAACTATCTACATTCATCATTTTAAAAAAAGAAATTATTTTATTATTAAAAGTTTATATTAGAAATAAAATTATTTTATGAAAAAAATTATTTTTTATTTTTACTCTTAATACTTTTATCATATATGTATTAAACATTTTAATATAAAAATATATATGAAATCTTAAAATTATATTTATGGCTTCTGTTATGGAGAATATTTTATAAGTAGCTTAGGAGAAGAGAAAAATGACGACTGTACCGTTGGAATAACTGTGGTGCAGATGAGTGCGGGACAGCACATTTCGATGTCGAGATTTTTGAAGTAGCCGAGTGCAATTTTTGTCCCATTTCCCTCGTAATGTGTGGGAGATAGATGATAAAGTAGAACTTGTATTCGTATATTCCTTTGCCATATTGAGTTTGTTGCACGGCTTGACAAAACATGCAGATGCAGGTAGGTTCGCGATGGGCACCTGTTATTAAACATCATAGCAAGAAGAATTTTTTTTTTAAAGAAATAAGGAAAATGAGAGAGTGGGTGCTATCTTGGACAAAATTTATTGGCGTATATTCGTACTTTTTTTTCCTGATTATAATGTTTTATCCGTTTTATAGTAGAGAGTTTATCATATAAACCTTATTCTATTAGTTTTTCTTATAAAAAAAATTATTTATAAGAATTACAAATCACTTTCTGCTTTTAATTTTATTTTTTATCATTATTTATGCACCAGATGATTTATTATTTTTTAATAAAAAATATTAGTAAAATTTTAAGAGTATATTCATTAATTTCATTTTTAAAAAATATATATATTATTAAAATAATTTTTTTATACATACGGAGTATTTTTTTAAATTTACCTTATTCAATCTCATTAATATATCTTATAACAATTACATTATTTAAATTTTAATATAAATATTTTAATCAATTCATATATCATTTATCTTAAATTTTAATATTATTTTATATATATGTATATATAATAATTATAATTCCTCTATTATAAAATAAAAAAAAATATATTCTTAATATATTTTTATAATATTAAATAATACATCCAATTTTAAATGCTTCTCTGATTTACTACCCGCACGTAGACCATATCTACTTCATAGTGTCTCGAATCCTATACCCACGGACCTTACCCTTACCCGATCTGATATCAATATGGTATTTTCTTCTGATAAGCAGCGCCCAAGAACGTTGATAAAACGATGCCCACTTGAAGATGCAAGTGCATACAAAATGTAATATCTATTATCCTTTGCCAGAGAATTTCGTTTTTGCCCCTGTCCAGCATGCAGATTGTTGGTGGGCCTCAACATGAATAGATCAAGCAGCCACGGGAGATATTAATGCTTTGCGTGACCTGTGGCTATGGGATCGCTCGCAAGTTCCTACATGCATGCGATGGATATTGAAAGTGTTGGAATATGGAGGTCCGAAATTCCGCTAAAATGAATACTATTACCACCTATCAAGTCTATGGATCTCACATTTGAATCCCACTTGCACCTCATTAACTTTAGATTTTTCAAAAAATAAACTTCGCAAAAGTTTAAACCAAGCAATACTTCTTTTTTACATGTTACGACGGAAATCTTCCTATGCACCAAATGAGAAGAAAACCAATGCTATATATATATATATATATATATATATATATATATATATATATATATATATATATATATAAGTTTAAACGTGTTTAAATATTAAATGCCAAATCAAAGTACAATTTTTTATCAACTAATTTAAAATACACAAATGCAGTTTTACTGTTCAAATTTTGGTTTCCATCATATTTAAACACCATATATTAGGCATATGACTTGACATCTGGAACCTTTTAGCACGAAATATTTTCTTTTTGTTGTTCATTTATCCATACATTTCCATCTTCACTTTTTTTCTACTCTTTCACCTTCTTAAACGTATACCTAGTAGATTGATTTGCATAAGTGTTTAAGAAATCAAGATGAAGAAAAGAAAGCAATAACATCAACACAACACAAAATTTAAAGAAGGTGAAAAATAATAATCCTCCATGATAGAAATGTGTGAGTTTTGATTGCGTATTTGAGCACAATATAACATTGTGTTACTTCGTGCAGATATTGAAAAAGTTTAGTGTAATATAGAGGTTTGTGTAAGAAATACGGGGGTCTTGTGTTAATAAATACAAACTGTGTTTATTTATAAAATCTTTGATGTATTTTGGACAAAAGTCAAAAGTAAGCAAATAAGCACAAGGTCCTGTATTTCTTAAACGCGAACTGCATTTTATTTATTTATTTCTAAAATATATTGTTTTACCTTGTACGGTTTTTTTTTTCTTTTATAAAAGGAGAAATGATAAAACTCTAGCTATCAAGGGTGATACATCCCAGCTACTTCTTCTTTTCCATAGAATTCTCCATTCAAATAGAATTATGGATTTGTGTAATTGATTGATTGATTGGTTTAATTATTCTATAATTACACAAGACCACGAAAAAAGATATCTACTTTTTCCTTAATTATTCTGTTTTGTGATTGAGTCCTCAATTGTGTATAATTTTATTAATTTTGATTTGGTTTGGATCTCAAAATTCATGCTAATTCCGCGCTAATATGGTATTAGAGCTGCGTTGTTGAAGAGATATGGTTATCGGAATGGGTACAAGATTTGATATAGAGAAGTTTAATCAATCCGTCAATTTTGGATTTGGAAATTGAAGATATGGATGATTCTAATTCAGAATAGATTGAAAAAAGCTTTATCTGGTCATTCGAAGAATCCAAAATTGACGACGGATGAGAAATTTAAAGAATTAAATCTGAAGGCCCTCTTTACCATAGAATTGATACCTCCTATAAGTACAAGCATCTTTTTCCTTTCATTTTCAAAATGGCACTATTGAAATAAAAAACAACGTACAATAATGTTTTCTTCCTGAAACACTAACCCAACCAAGGCTCACCAATAAGGTAACTCCACCATGTTGGATCAAATCTCGTGACAATTCTCCACTCATGTCCTTCTAGAGCCCGTAGGTCACTAAAGAGTAGAGTAGGGCCTTAAGAAGGGGCACAACAGTACACCACCGAACCAAAATAAATGAGGGATAATACATTACATCTAGGGTAGCTAATCTTACAGAGAAAACCATTCTCAACTTGAGGTCTTTTACTTTACTTATTAATATTTTTTGAGGTGATCACATGAGTCACATATGACACGACAAATTTCCATTTTTCATACCTTATCTTTTCCCTTTTATTTCCAATTATTACAATAAACCCTAAGGTCAAAGGTCTATGTCAAGCCAAGTCAAAGCTAAGGTCAACCTATCAATATTCTAAGGCTATCCTAGCATCCAATTATTTGTAAAACATACATTAGGTCAAAATTACCAAAATACCCTTCAAAACTCTAGTTTCACCATTTTATTCATTAGCATACCAAACATTATCATTATGAGAGATTTGTCATGAGCTAGCAAAAATTTAATATTCCACATTATTTTATTTTGTAGGTAATCTTTGTATTTTGGTGATTAACTGTATTTTTCACTTTTTATGCATTTAGTGGATTGTGCCCATAAAACCCTAATCATATAACCCTCATGTACCACATCTTCCACACAACATGTATGTACACATTTAAATCATAAAACATCATATAAATAGCAATATTATCATCACAGTAAAAGTAGGGGAATATCTCTAACCCTAGGTTATGCGAAGAGAATTTATCATAAGCTAACCCTAATCATGCACATATACTTCCATGAAAATCATCGTAACCCTAACTACCATGTATTAGCAATCATGAGATATATACCATGGAATTGAAACAATAACTTAAAAATAATGAAAATTCTAACAAAACCCTAGACGTGTGGACGTAAATCATTTGACATATTACCATGCATACTTCTTAGCCTTCAACAATCATACGTATCATCCATTCAACATGTTTTTTTATTTTATCATGCATGCCATAATACTTGAAACCATAAAAACCTAGCATGGTTCTAGGTCTAAAAAATCCTAGAATGCTTGTACATAAATTCTATTGTCTTATGAGTGATTGGATTTACCTAATTCAAGCTTACACAAAAAGATGTATTATCTAAAGTCCTCAAGAATTACTTAGGAATTTAACATCCAAACATATATGAATTAATATATAATATTACACAACAATAATGTAAAATCACTAACATAATATAAGGATCCATAACTAGTTGAATAAAGTAAGAGAAAGCTAAAGAAACTTTGAACAACCAAAGGGAGAAGGATTGGTTGCCAAGAAGGAGAGGATGACATTGGCGGGCTTTGCCGATCTTAGAGGACCAAGAACGATAGGAATAGCCGATGCTAGGGAGGGGAGAATGACAACAAAGGTGTAGCAAAGGGAGAAGGAGAAGGTGGAATGAAAGGGATAAAGAAAAGGGGAGGGTTTTGGTGGGAAAGTGGTGCAATAACAATAGGAAGCTTCGGCCAAGTTGGATGAAGGTAAAGTGGTAGCCTTTGATGGATTTTTCTGAAAGGAGAAGAGGTAGAATGGTGAGTTTCATCAAAGGAGAAGGGAGGAGGAGCAATGGTTTTGGCCAGTGGTGTGGTGGTAGTGTTGGAGTGAAGAATTGAAGGCAAGGGAGAGGAGATGTATTCATGAGGAGAGAAGGTTTACTTCAAGGATATTACACGTGGTTGTTGGGGTAGCTTCGGTAGGGGTTGCCTATGGATGGAAAGGAAAAAAGGTTGGTGGAGGGGTTCATTGCATCAAATAAAATGGTGGTGGACGGAACAAACAATGATGGAGAAAATGGAGGGTTAACTTATGTGAGGGTGCTCAAGATAAGAAGGAGGAATGGAAGGTTAAGGCACAATGGGAAAAAAAGAGAGATGTAGGGGTTAAGAAGAGGGTAGAATGCAAGGAAAGGTGGAGCGAAAAAGGAGAGGAAAACATAAGGTGGTGGTATGGTGCATTTGGTGTAGGGTGATGGTTTGTAAGAGTAGGAGCATCATGTGGGAAGGGAGAAAAAGGAAAATTCTAGGGGTGCCTAGAGGGATAGGGTAAATATCTAGGTAAAAAATCGGGTAAGAATATCTGGGTAAAATTATCAGGTTACCAAAATTAGTGTTTACTCAACGAAACGGATATCGATTAAGACCCAACCTAAGTTTAAAATATACTATACACTTGATGCACTGTCGTATGCACAACAAATTTAATAAATAAATCCTAATTTCCAAATACGTAGTATATGGCAAGAAGGAGTCGAACCCACAAGGAATGGAATATAATCAATAATTCTGTAATCGATGTTAAAACCCCGGTTATGTAATAACATACAATTCTATCATCAATATCTAAACTATGGATAAATAATAAAACATTGTACTCACTAATTAATGAATAAGGATAGGAAGTATTGATTATGGAATTAGGATATCAAATAATCATGGAGAAACGAAATATTCTAAATGATTTAACGTTGACTTGTAGAAACTCATAATAATTCATCTCTTTGCTTTCTCTCAATTTTAATAAATTGAATAAGCTCTCAATTTATCACCTAACCAATTAATAACCTAGGTTAAGAACACTAGATTCAATTAATGGCAGCATTACGAATGGAAAGCAGTCAACTATGACCATAATCACATAAGCTCGGATCATGCAATCATACGAATTAATGGACAAGATTAATAATTAATCTTTTGCTACTATGGAAACGTTAATTAACAATTACGTATTAATTCTGTTATCCTAGCGTAGATTAAGATCTAAACTAGATAGGTGATCAGTCTAATTAGTTTAAATTCTTAATCTATGATGCGAGATCATTCAATTCCGTCCATCAATTCAATTAAATTCCATCTAGAATCATGATTTCAAAATCCAAAACCCTAATTCCGTCATCAAATCCTCCTACCTTATATTATCTACATAATTGCAGTAACACACAATTAAATGCAATAATCTATAATTAACATCAATGCTTATAAATAAATTAACAATGAAACACTAAACACAAGAAAAATAATAATGCAGCAAAGAGAATTGAATTGCATTCAATCAAAAATCAAAACTTGCAATTAAAAGAGGAATGGAGAAGAACTTATCGAATTGAATTGCAGATTGTTGATTGTTCAATTGAATACAATGGAGAGAAAAAGAATTGGAATTACAAATTACATGTGGTATCTAGAGAGTATAGAGAGAAAGAGAAAATCCCATTCTCGAACTCCCCCGAACCACTTTCTCGAATGTTCAAACTTTAGAAATATATCGGGGAAACGTTGCGCGAACGGTTACAGAATTTGAGAAAAACACGGTCCGTGTTAGAAAACACGGGACCCCCGTATTTTTAAGTGCTGAAATCTGCCAAATGCTGATTTTTAAGTGCTGAAATTTGTGTGCTGATAGAAAAACACGGGCCGTGTTTCATAAACACGGGGGGGCCGTGTTTCTTGTTTCTTCATTATTTCTTCATGAAATTTCAACACAATCTTCCCTTTGATATATATTCTTCATTTCTAGTCTTTTCTTCCATTGATTCCATATCTCTTGATGTGTTCTTTGCTTCCTTTTCTCTTTTCATTGATTTCTCCTTTGAATTTCTTCATTTTTATCTTTTCCTGCAAAATCTATCCAAAAGAGAAAAGCTCGAGAAAAGATTAAATGTTATAAAAATAATGAGGAATAAATGACATTTTTACTTAGCAAAATAACATATAAATCTCATATATCAAATACCCCCATGCTTAAATCGTTGCTTGTCCTCAAGCAACATCATGTCATGCACAAAAGAAACATCAAGGATTACAAATGAGATAAGTCCTAAACTACAAGAAATATAAGATTGGATTTATTCATTCATAGAGTTTAGCAATGCATTGGGACTTAAAACACTTATGAATCATAAAATCACAATGTTGAAAATATTTTGGATCACATATCTAACACACCTTATGAATAGTCTTATCAAATGCTCAAGTGGTTAGGGAATGAGAGCTAATATAGTTAGTATCTCACCATGCAAATTTAGATCAAGATTAATGAAATTTATATTGGTAGATGCTTACTTTCGGTAAGTGAAAATGCTCACTCTTATGTGTATAGGGTATGATGTGTTTACTTTCAAATCTTCTCCAAATGATAATGATCGCCCATATGTTTGCCATTATCTCAATTCGCCACCACTGAAAAGAACTAAAGTATATAAGAATCAAAAGGTCTTCAAATTTGGTTGTCATGGGGCTAGGGTTCTAAGGTGGGAAGGAATTTTGGGATTGTAGCTAGACTCTACCAACTAGAGAAGCAATTTCTTTATTTCAAATAAATCACAATTCCTCCTCTTCTCCTTTACTTCACTTCCCCCTTTTTCTTTTTCTTTTTTTTTATAATTTTTTTTTAAATAATTTCAAACCCTTCCATTCAACCAAATAACATCAAAAGACATGAAATTTTATTCTCTTCTTCTTCTTCTTCTTCTTCTCCTTCTTCTTCTTTTCATTTTTTTTAAGAAGAAAAATGCTTAGCTACTTCCTCCATTTTTTTTTATGATATCCACACCCCCATACTTAGATTTCACCTTATTAACAAACAAAAGTTCTCCTTAAAAATATTGCTCCACTAGTCATAGAGTAAGGAAAGAAAATACATATGGAGATTAGTTGTTAATAAAGGTTAGATCAATAGAATAAGGCTTTAGACTCAAAGGGTTTATGCAATGGATAACAATTTTCAAGGTGAGCTATTTGGTCTTGTAGCTAACAAAGAAAGAAGAGTGCCTTTATCATTTTCAAATATCCTAAAGTTCTATGCAGTCTTGAAGAGAACAAATGGCAAATTCTAGTTTCACATATCGTTGGAGAACACACACAAAAGAAAAATATATTTTGGATAAGCAATGTATCCAAAGAATAGGCTCAAGCGCTCACAATGTTATATCCACCAATCTTTGAATTTCATTTCATCTCATTCATAATCAATGCATGGATTGATTCCTAACCATTCTAACTTTCCTTCCCTCATCACTATCACAATCTCAATTTCTATTTTTAAGGTTTAGGAAGATGGTGATCAAATCAATTATTATGATTTAAAATAGCCTTTGTAAAAAGATTTAGTCCCATTACTTTTCATACCCGGTGAATGAATAAATCAAATCTAACACTTCTTGTCTAGACACGAACAAAACAAACAAACACAAGATCACAAAATTAGAAAACAAGGCACATGTATGCAAACACATTACTATATATATATCTATATAAACAACATCAAAAACAGAAATAAAGATTATAATTACCATTCCCCGGCAACGGCGCCAAAAATTTGATGCACTGTCGTATGCACAACAAATTTAATAAATAAATCCTAATTTCCAAATACGTAGTATATGGCAAGAAGGAGTCGAACCCACAAGGAATGGAATATAATCAATAATTCTGTAATCGATGTTAAAACCCCGGTTATGTAATAACATACAATTCTATCATCAATATCTAAACTATGGATAAATAATAAAACATTGTACTCACTAATTAATGAATAAGGATAGGAAGTATTGATTATGGAATTAGGATATCAAATAATCATGGAGAAACGAAATATTCTAAATGATTTAACGTTGACTTGTAGAAACTCATAATAATTCATCTCTTTGCTTTCTCTCAATTTTAATAAATTGAATAAGCTCTCAATTTATCACCTAACCAATTAATAACCTAGGTTAAGAACACTAGATTCAATTAATGGCAGCATTACGAATGGAAAGCAGTCAACTATGACCATAATCACATAAGCTCGGATCATGCAATCATACGAATTAATGGACAAGATTAATAATTAATCTTTTGCTACTATGGAAACGTTAATTAACAATTACGTATTAATTCTGTTATCCTAGCGTAGATTAAGATCTAAACTAGATAGGTGATCAGTCTAATTAGTTTAAATTCTTAATCTATGATGCGAGATCATTCAATTCCGTCCATCAATTCAATTAAATTCCATCTAGAATCATGATTTCAAAATCCAAAACCCTAATTCCGTCATCAAATCCTCCTACCTTATATTATCTACATAATTGCAGTAACACACAATTAAATGCAATAATCTATAATTAACATCAATGCTTATAAATAAATTAACAATGAACAATTAAATAATGGACAAGATTAATAATTAATCTTTTGCTACTTTGAAAACGTTAATTAACAATTACGTGTTAATTTCGTTATCTTAGCGTAGATTAAGATCTAAACTAGATAGGTGATCAGTCTGATTAGTTTAAATTCTTAATCTATGATGCGAGATCATTCAATTCCGTCCATCAATCCAATTAAATTCCATCTAGAATCATGAATTCAAAATCCAAACCCTAATTCCGTCATCAAATCCTCCTACCTTATACTATCTACATAATTGCAATAACACATAATTAAATGCAATAATCTATCATTAACATCAATGCTTATAAATAAATTAACAATGAAACACCAAACACAAGAAAAATAATCATACAACAAAGAGAATTGAATTGCATTCAATCAAAAATCAAAACTTGCAATTAAAAGAGGAATGGAGAAGAACTTATCGAATTGAATTGCAGATTGTTGATTGTTCAATTGAATACAATGAAGAGAAAGAGAATTGGAATTACAAATTACATGTGGTATCTAGAGAGTATAGAGAGAAAGAGAAAATCCCATTCTCGAACTCCCCCGAACCACCTTTTTCGAATGTTCAAACTTTAGAAATATATCGGGGAAACGTTGCGCGAACGGTTACAGAAGTTGAGAGAAACACGGTCCGTGTTAGAAAACACGGGACCCCCGTATTTTTAAGTGCTGAAATCTGCCAAATGCTGATTTTTAAGTGCTGAAATTTGTGTGCTGATAGAAAAACACGGGCCGTGTTTCATAAACACGGGGGGGCCGTGTTTCTTGTTTCTTCATTATTTCTTCATGAAATTTCAACACAATCTTCCCTTTGATATATATTCTTCATTTCTAGTCTTTTCTTCCATTGATTCCATATCTCTTGATGTGTTCTTTGCTTCCTTTTCTCTTTTCATTGATTTCTCCTTTGAATTTCTTCATTTTTATCTTTTCCTGCAAAATCTATCCAAAAGAGAAAAGCTCGAGAAAAGATTAAATGTTATAAAAATAATGAGGAATAAATGACATTTTTACTTAGCAAAATAACATATAAATCTCATATATCAACACTCTAGTACATTTTAACCTAATTAAGTTATATATCTAATAAGTTGTAATTATATTACACATATTGGCAATATCTTTAATACAAAATATCCTAAAATAATTATTACATCTAATATACATAATTACCAATTATAATTAGGGTTTTTTATAAACGGGTTATTATATTACTACCCCCTTAAAAGAGACTTTTTCCTCGAAGTCTAAACACAAAGATAACTCTTTACAACCTTAGGTGGTCCACAAACAATTATTTTATGAGATAAGGGTCACTACACTCTTAAAAGAACTTAACCTTAATTGAGGCGCATAACTAACACACAATCATGTAGAAAACAATCATCAATCAGTCACACCCATGTATACAGAAGTAATGATGATTTATAAACACTCGAAAGCACAATAGTATACCGGTAGTGGTGTCTACGAATCCATGAGGCTGTGCCTTACTAATCACATTTAACATGTTAACCATCTGACCTCCTCGGTCACCTCTAATTCTTGAAGTCTTTTTAGCACTACTCTGTGGGTAGAGATTAGAAGCAAGTCCCTTACCCTTAACACTCACACTTGGAAAGCTACTAGTGGGCACCTGAGTCACTAGGAAAGAATACTTCCAATAGGTGGTTCCAGCACTTGACTATACCTCCTGATGCTGAATTCCAGCTCCAAAAGAGTAACAATTAAAGCCTTTATGGTCCATCTTGCCACACTTCCAACACTCTATCATTTTACCATGGCATTCCTTGCTTGGGTGTTTCCCTCTATATACCTTATAGTGATAGTACCTTGGAGTTCAGTTATTTCCAAACTATACTCTAAAAAATTATGAATATTGACTTCTGCTAGGTCATCTCTATTGAACACTCAACTAAATCCTCTTGTCACGTTTGTGATGTGGAAAACTCTTCGATGGCCTCTTAGTGTTGCTAAGGACCCTCTTTGTCTGCTGAATTCTTCCTAGGGCACAATCCCTCGTATACATCGTAAGTACATCTATACTAATTTCTCCTCCAAATAGCTCATAAGTGTGTAGATCCTAACCTTGCTCAAAGTGATGAGCAACCATTTTCTCACTACCAGCTATCTCTGGCACAAAAGCAAGAAGCTTGGAGAACTTGCTGAAGTAATCCTTGATCAACATATTGCCATACTATAAGGTTAAAAATTCAATATGTCTTTCATGGTGCACATGCAAAGGGTAGTATTATGCTCTCAAATCTACCAAAAATCCTTCCCAAGTGTCTATCGGCTCAATAGTTCAAAGCTGGTATCCTCTCCACCATTCATCTGCCTTTCCTCGTGGGTAGAATGTACTGACATCTACATTCTTTCCATTAAGGTAATCACAAGCCTTAATAATCTTCTCTAGCTCCCTAATCCACCTTTCTAAATTTGTCAAATCCTCAACTCCCTCAAATACATGCAGGTGATAAAACCCAACTTATCTAAGCCAATTCTCAGCTTCAACAAGCCCAAGATGTGGCAGATGAGGATGTGGTTGCAGTTGTGGCTCTGCCACTCTCTATGCTACTATGATAAACAACTCTTACATACATGCGAGGTTAAAGTTTTGAGCCATAATGCTAAAAGAAATAGAATAATGAGGTTACAACCCTAATGAAAATAATCAAAGGCCATCTATAGGAATGCTAAGTACTCCATATCATTCAAAGGTTGACAATAATGTTAAAATTTATCGCATGAGTTGTACACCATCATACACATACATTAAAAGAAGTAATAAAATTCATGCTAGATGGTCATATAACATTCATGATTATAATCATTACAATGACAACAATTAGAACATAAATAAGCTAAAGGAAACTTTAATCATCTAGGATTACACGTACCACAAGGATAGATCACTACCATACTAAGAATCCACTTAACATCAACCTTAAACATGGAATACCTAACAAAAACCTCAAAACCTATCTCAAATCAATCATCACCATCAAAACCCTTAAGGATCAAATCTATAGTAGCATCAAATGCCTAACTATCATGGATAATTTGGTGGAACCACTCCTCATGTAGTATCATCTCCTCTCTCTCCAAATCACAAGGAGGCTTATCCACTTCATCTGTCTCACTCGAATAATTAGGGATAGTAGTCGATGGTAGGCCCATCCTATCTCTCCATAAATCATCGATCATGGTCAAATTTCTCACCATCTGATCATAATGTAGTAGGAAACATTCCCCTTCCATAACCCTAGGATGCAGAATAATTGTTACAAGCATATCCCTATACACTTCTCTTGTCATAATCTATGGCTCTACCTAAGGAAGGGTCCCCAACAATTGGTTAGATCAAAACATATAAGACTCAATGTATTGGTCTTCATCTACCATTTGGTTTAACTTGTCAGCTAGCTACCTTACATGGACTCGAATACCCTCACTAAGCAACATCCTAAGGCACAAAATATGTAGTCCTAATGCTCCAAAAGGAATTATAACAAATCCTACAAGATACAATAACTCACCTTATATTTCATCATTTAATCCATTTTTCAACAATTATTTTTCCTCAACTTCCAACCAAGTTCGAGCTCAATTCTCTATTCTAAAGTTTACCAACAATACCTGAAGAATATAACTACAAATACTAAGACCAATAAAAAGAAGACCCCTAAATCACAATCCTCACAACACTAAACTAAGTTTAAAAAACACCAAGAAAATGGAGTATTTCAAAAAAGAAAAAAAAAGAGAGATGATTTTAAAACAAAATCTTTGATACTAACTTTTAACACCTTTGATTTACAAGATTAAAATTTTTATTTTGTTGAAGTGTTAATTACTAAATTACTAAGTGTTATCACTACACTTAGCATAAGTTCGGCTCCCTCAAGTTTTTTATGCCAAGTGCTAAGGCTAAAATAAAACCATAACCAAGGAAAAACAATGGAAGTAGAATATCATACATATATATAAGTCACAAGTAAATGGTATCAATATAACAAGATGACCAAAATAAAACAAGGGACATAAAAGTCTAAAGAAAAATTGATTATACAAAAAACTATCACCCAAAGGTATAACATTAGTTTTCCCTAACTCTTAGACCCAAAGGCCCACTTTGAAAATGGGACCTCGCCCTAAGGGCTCCACTAATACTTCCCATTCTTATACGCTTCATGCCACTCCATGGCCCTAGCATAAAACCTTAGCATGATTCTAGGTCTAAAAATCCTACCATGCTCGCACATAAATTCTACCATCTTATGAATGGTTGGATTTACCTAATCCAAGCTTATGCAAAAAGAAAAGTCTTCTCCAAAGTCCTCAATAATTACCTAGGAGTTTAACATCCAACTACATATGCATTATATATAATTTACAAAAAAATAATCCAAAATCACTAACATAATTTTAGGAT